>CM064863.1:15351033-15694636 GCA_032719365.1 Prinsepia uniflora | reverse complement strand
ATTGAGCACCACTTGTCCTACATTCAAGGGACACTGGATTATGGCATAGAGTACAAGAAAAGTGAGTCTACTGTCCTAATGGGTTATTGTGATAGTGATTGGGGGGGGTTCTGAGGATGACAGCAAAAGAACCTCGGGCTATGTGTTCACTTTTGGAAATGGTGTGTTTTTCTAGGCCTCAATCAAGCAAAACTGTGTAGCACTATCAACTGTAGAGACAGAATATGTAAGTGCTGCTGAGGCCACAACACAGGCAGTGTGGCTCAGGTTTATCCTACAAGATCGTAGAGAAAAGCAGTCTGAGCCTACTGCTCTTAACTGTGACAATCAATCTACCATAGCAATGGTTAAGAACCCTGTGTTTCACAACAGGGCTAAGCACATTAGTAGAAAAGTTCAGTACATCAGGGACTCCATGCAAGATGGAGAAATCCTACTGCAATACTGGAGGTCAGAGAACTAGGTAGCAGACATTTTTACTAAAGCTCTTCCTAAAACAAGGTTTAACTACCTAAGGGGCCTTCTAGGGGTTAAATCAGTGTGCAGCTTAGGAAGGGGTGTTGGCATGTAAGCTGCACCTGGATCAGAGTTGATCAAGCTGCAATGCGGCTGATCAAACTCTCCAAATGAAATCATGACACCTGTTAAAACAGTTAGAATTAGGTGTAGCACGTGAGTGAGGTGTGTGAGTGACTTAGTGAGAAAGAACGCATGAAATGTGTGTGAGTGATGATGTCACCTTCTTTTAACCGAATTGTAAAAAGAAGGATGAGTGAATATAAGCAAAAATATGATCAAAGAATCAATAGAACAGTTGTGACTCTCTCTAAATGGTGAGAGCACAAGAAATACAGAAAAATTGTTCTGAAGTGCATTTCATCAAACACCTTCAGTGCACCATTGAAACTGTGAAGGAAAATACTGCAATCTCATCAATCATCAATTCATTTTTCTTAACCTACTAATCTAGAGTGCAAATTACTCTATTATAATCCTAAACTATTCTAACCAAACGTTCTCCAGCGAGAGAGTTTGAGTGAGTTGATTACCTCAAGCTAGGAGAAGAGCCCTACAAACCGATCCTGGATTCTCATTGATCTTCGATCATCGAATCCTGAAAACCAAAATTGATTGCTAAATTAGTCTGGCGTTCACTTGATAGACCAAAATTCTCTTGTTTTGAAGATTTTGAAGGCTCGTTACTATCCCAATGGTGGCATACTTGCTGCTGAACTTGGCCCATCTCCATCCATGATCTAGAGGTCGATTGTTAGGGTTAGCGATATTATTTCTAGTGGCTTGAGGTGTAGGGTGGGGAAGGGCCGATGTATCAAGGTGTTTGGTGACAAATGGATGCCTAAAGGACCGAATTTCTACCCAGCTGATCTTGGAGGTCTTCCTAGGAACTCTATGATTTCTTCCCTCGTGTTAAGAGATGGCGATTGGAACAATGAGTTAATCAGACATAAGTTTTGACAAAGATGCAGGAGTTAATCTCAGCATTTCTTTTATTACAATCAGGAAAACTCTTGATGGCTTTTATTGAGATTTCACTAAGAATGGCAAATACTAGGTGAGGTCAGGTTATCGTGATGCTCTCCAACTCATTGGTGATCAGCGAGGTGATGGGGCGAGTGCCTCTTCAAATGATATTATGAAAAAATTCTGGAAACACGTTTGAAGACTAAATCTGTCAACCAAAGTCAAGATATTCATCTGGCATGCTTATCATAACATTCTTCCTACAGCTCTCAATATAGTACGGAGGCAGATTGGTTCCTTGGCTGGGTGCTCTTGGTGTGGCAAAGGTGTGGAAAGCATCCTCCACGCAGTTCGGTTTTATAAGAGGAATAGACTCTTCTGGGAAGGCTTACCTTGCAACATCCATCTTTTATTTCCCAAAAGCTAACTTCGCTAACTTTTTAGAGGGTCGTGGCTCTCCTCTCTACGACCAACTGGAGCTGCTTATGTGGGGCTGCTAGGAAATGTGGTATCTGTGAAATGTCGCAAAACATGGAGGAGATTTGTTGCCTGGTGGCGCACCCATTCCGCAGGCTGTTTCAAATTGAACTGCAATAGTGCTCTGGCACGAACTGGAACTTCATGGGGCGTATGGGGCCTGCTCCATGACCATAATGGCAATTTTCTGAAGGGATTTATTGATGCTGCCCCTGCAGGCATATCAATGGAGGTGGTTGAGCTTATGGCAATGTGTGAGGGGCTGTTGATGGTTCAACAAATGCATCTATCCACCGTAAGTGTGGAAGTGGATGCCCAACAAGTTGTTACGATGTTAAAGAATCTGGGTCATCAATGGACTAGTGTGAGAGTGTTGATCGCTAATGTTGCTTGACCGATGAAGCGGACTGGTATTACTTCGGTGCAATTCATGCGTAGAGCTGGCAATCGAGCTACCCATTTGTTTGCCCAGCATGGATTGCGGTGCCACCCAATAAGGCTCTGGTTCGGGACCACTGTGGGTGGAGGAACAACCGTTGTCTTATGATAATTGAGGTATGGATTTGAGCAGCGAGGCTTTGTCCTGGTTGTAGGCTCTAGAATCTGGTACGCAAGGGGGTAGCTGGGGTGGTTAGCGCTTCCAAGCAGGGCTGGTTTCCTTTATCATGTTGCTTTGTTTTCTTAACTTTTTACAAGCTGAGTTTCTTTGTTCTCTGATGTTTTTGTAGTTAAAGGTGCGATTATTTTCTCTTGACCAAAATTTTCCAAATAGTGAATTTTATGGCATGGTTTTAATGAGGCCCGATATACCCTGGCTGTCCTGTTTCCTTTCCATCAATCTAATGCAATTCATAGTTTCAAAGATTAAAGACAAAAACCAAAGATAATTTGGCTCAAGTGAAGCCATTGGCGCTTGAGACAGCATCTAAACAAGCAGATATTTTTGTCATTCTGATCTTAGAAACAAGAGAAGCCCACATCCCATAATTAGTCAACAAGTCAGTTTTTCTTCTTCTATTTTTTATTTTTTGGGTCAAATCAACGAGTCTCTTTTCTTACAAGCCACAAATAGTGAATAACTTTAGGAGATAAACGACAAAAAAAAAAAACAAATGGTGAATAACAAATTGAAGTAGTACAAAAACTAGCCCGCAAGAATTTGAATAAGAATAACTAGTTTTTGGAAGAACTCAACTATTTCGAGCTCTTCTTCCCTTCATCAGAAGACACAAAGAGATAGTAGGTTGCATAATAAAAATGTTGGGTTCATCAGAATCAGTAACAGTGATTATGGTGATGGTGGAGTTGTTGGACGTGGGATTGAACATCTTGAGCAAAGCAGCCATGAAGAGAGGGATGAGCGACTTCGTCTTCGTCGTGTACTCAAACGCAGTCTCCCTCATCTTCTTGCTTCCATCAACCTTCATCTTCTACACGAAAAGAACTCATCCACCTCTCACTTACTCCTTCCTTTTCAAATTGTTCGTTGTTAGCTTTTTGAGGTAATTCATAATTAACTCGTAGCTCATGCCCTACCTAATTAATCTACCATGCCATGTTTATATATTATGTTTTTACCATTTTGATTTATTACCGTCTGTAAATAATTGTTGTTAATTGGTTGCATATATATGATGATTTCCAGTTGTGGAGCTCAGCTGCTCAAGTTTATTGGGATAAGTTACAGCTCTCCAACTCTGGCTTCTACTATGATTCACCTCATGCGAGCTTTTACCTTCATTCTTGCTGTCGTCACTGGGTGAACATCATTTACCCTTTTACTCTCCCAACGTAGTTCATTTTTCAATTCGAAAAATGATGCTATTTATAGTAAGCGTTAGTCCATCACGGTTCTCGAATCTAATTTTTGATGAGTTAAATTTATATACTAGATTTTAAATAAACTTTATAGTACGAGTGAACAAGAAGAAGAAGAAGAAAATAAGTACACACCCAACTTTTTTTTGAAGAAAATAAGTGAGAAAAAAATGGTTGAGATGGATTTGAAGAAGAAGAAAAAAAAAATTTATGAATGAAACTTTTTTTGCTGTTGGCTACAGTCTGCCCGTGAGAGAAGCTAACTAAACATATTGATATTGATTACATAATAAAACTAAAATGGATTATAAACATATTGATATTGGGGTTGGGTTGTTGCAGAGTTTTTTTTTTTAATTTTTTTTTAATTAGATTATAAATAAAACTAAAATGAATTATAGATAGGCTAGCCCATATATATATAAGAGAGCCCTTCCCATCCAAGCTTGAGCCCCGTCACTGTGTTAGTTCTGATCAAAATATCAAGTCACAAATGGAGATAACTAAAAAATTTGTTTGGTAACAATGTAGGATGGAAATTCTGGATTTGAAAATTACGAGTAGGCAGGTGAAGTGTGTAGGCACAGTGGTTTCAATCTTAGGGGCATTGATGGTGACCTTATATGAAGGCTTGCCATTGGTTAAATTAAAGGCAGATCTTCATCCGCTAAATTTTGTGTCATCCCCCCAAACAAACTGGTTCGTTGGAGGCTCTGTGCTTGCCTTCCAAAGCTTTTTGCTAGCAACGATGCATATTGGAAAGGTAATTTCATAACCCAAAAAATTTAAAATATCCGTGTGGCTAACAAATTAATTGACTTTGTTTTTGGGTTTGAGCTTCTTATCTGCAGACATGGGTAATTAGGGGTTACCCTGAAGTGATGATGGTAACAACAATTGGTTGCATATTTATTACAATCCAATCCGCTGCAATTTCTCTAATTGCTGTGAAAGGACTCGATGCATGGCTGCTAAAGCTTGATTTGGAGTTAATCACTATCGGGTATAATGTACGCATCAATTGAATCAATTAAGATATTCATATTTGAGTCGTCTTCTAATATTTGATTTGTTCTTACTTTGTTTGCTTTAGCTTCTTTTGATTTTCAATAAATCTGAAGTAATTATGTGGTGCTTTGATGTGAATTGCAGGCAGTTTTTGAAGGAATTCTAAGGACTGCTATTCATTGGTGGGCATTGAACATAAAAGGTCCAGTTTATGTTGCCATGTTTATAGTCGACAATAGTCCTCGTTAATTTATTTCAACAGGTTGTTGGGAGCGATCATAATAGTATTCGGGTTTTACGGCGTAATCTGGGGGAAATCACAAGACGAGGAGGAGGCTCAGCATGAGGAAATTGGAGGCTCAGAGTCATGTTCTCAAACAGAACCTCTTTTGCCTAAACAAAGTAGAGTGAAGATTGAAGAAGTCTTTTACATATTGAATGTGTAAATCTTAAAAAGTCGTGAATTAATTTTTCATAATTTGAATTAATTTTTCATAATTTGAATTAATTTTTCGTAAGGATGATCATTAAAGAAAAAAATTATAAAATAAATCATTAGATTTGTAATTTTATTAAATATAATGAGTCCAATAAAATCGTTGGTACATAATTAATGATCGACTTACCATCAAGAATTAAGCAATTACATTTTAATTTGCATTCACGATGGGTATTAGTATTACTAATAATTAGAGATTTCTTGGCAATTAAAACAATAAAGAGAAGATTAGTATTATACATCGGTAGGATCAATATTGTAGCTTAATATATTTACAATTAATCTTGTATATATAAGCCATTACAACTAATCTCTTATACATTGAATATATATATATATATATATGATATAGTGCAATTTCGATTTATCGTATCATATAGAGCAATTATGAGAGATCTTATATATATCTACAGAACAGTGAAGGTATATTTACATTACACATATAGACAAATAATAATCTTAGGATATTTCCACATATATTAAACTAGAGTACTACTGATACCTATTAACATGAGTGCTAATTTTTTTTTGGTTAAAATAATTAAAATAAAATTAATTAATTAATTTTAATTTTTCAAATAAAAAATAAGAGTATTAATTACCTGAATCATTACCCTTTTCTTTTTCCCCCCACTATTCCCATTAACTAATTATTAATATTTTTAATTTATAAATTTAATATTTGATTTACTATTATATCCTTAATTGTTGAATAATTTAAAGGACATTTTTGTTAACTTTTTGGCGAAACCTTTTGAGACTCTTGACTTTATAATAATAGAGATGTATTGAGCAGTTATGATATATCTTACACATATAGAGCAGTTACAGTATTTTATACATATAGAATAGTTACGATCTATTTTAAACGTGGAGACGCTACAAGAAAATTTCCGGCACCCGACGGTTTTTTGCCTGACAACCAAGAAATCGTCATTAAAAACAATGTTACCCGACAACTTCCATTACACCGTTGGGTAACGTTATGGCGCGAAAAGAAAACATTCCGCAGTGAAATATGCAATGTTACTCGACGGCGACATAATACTCGTCGGGTAACTACACCAAACCCAACGGATATATTGTTTTACACCGTCAAGTAACACACAAGCGTTGACCGTTGTAACCCGAAGGTCCCAACACGGGTATGCGATTTGGCCGGAAGGAATTGTTTTCGCGCCAAGATGTTATCCTTGCCCGATGCATCATTAAAAGTGGCCCAACGACGATCTTCGTCGGGCAAACGTCTTTCAGCATTAATCGCATCTGATCCACCCTTCTTCCTCCCCAACTGTATTTTCATCATCTTCTCACAACTCTCCCTCTCTCTCTCACTCTCTCTCTCTCTCTCTCTCTCTCTGTCTCTCTCTCTCTCTGTCTCTCTCTGTCTCTCTCTCTCAAATCCTATATTCCCTAATATTAATTCCTCACCAATCACATTAATTCATCTTCTCATCACACCATCTTCAATCAAAGGTATGTATTTAATTTTGGAGATTTTGTTATTGTTTTTTATTTTCATATGTATGTTGAAATTGTTGATTATTTGTGTGAAAATAGTGTAGGAAATTAGAAGATTTATTAAGAAAAATATGAAAATAGAAAGCATGTTATGAATTAGGAAATATAAATTATGATAGGAAATTAAAAAATTAGAAAATTAGTTAAAATTAGAAAATTAGTTAGGAAATTAGAAAATTAGTTGGGAAATAAGAAAATATGTTAGAAAGTTAAGAAAATAGAGAATATGTTAGGAAATTAGAAAATTAAAATATATTAGGAAATTAGGAAAATCAAAAATATGTTAGGAAATTAGAAAATATGTTAGAAAATTAAGAAAATAGAGGATATGTTAGAAAATTAGAAAATTAAGAAAATATATTAGGAAATTGGAAAAATTGAATATATGTTAGGAAATTAAGAAATTAGAAAATATGTTAGGAAATTAATCGTGCCATATATCTCCATCTATTTTGGAGATATATGGCACCATTAAAATTTATTTAATACATATATAACAACTTATGACTTATCTTGGACAATAGTGCAATTATATCTGTCAGGACCCGTCCTAAATCCCCCCAGGATTAGCGCGAGACGTGCTTGATCCCGTTTGACACGAAGTGTCAGACAAGAAAAAATTCCAACTTTAGCCCCACTGGGCTTCTAGAGTGCACCAGGATCGGAAGAGGAGTGTGATGTTTCGGTCTCCGCTACAGCCCGCATCCGCGATCAACGTGAAGGGCATTAAAAACCATGAAAAGCTGTGAGTGGACAAAACAACAGTTTATAAAATTCATTTATAAAAAGACATTTATACCCTTCAATAAAAAGCATGCATGCATTCGAAAACCAATTATCAAACCATTAGGGTCTTAGCCCAAAACCGTGAATCAAACCATATGGGAACTCAGCCCAAAACCAATACCAGTGGGAACTCAGCCCAAAATGATAACAGTAGGGACTCAGCGCAAAACCATTCACGTGAGTCATAGCAGAAAGCGAATATATGTGGGTCTCAGTCCAAAACCTATCAAGTGGGTCTAAGCCCAAATCTGATAAATGTGGGTCTCAGCCCAAATCCAAAACACATAGGTCTCAGTCCAAAACCAATAATCGACATCCATGATGCCTGACATCCGAGATGTCACAATCACATCACTGTCACGGTTCCAAGCTACGCGTGTTACCCGAGGTCTCAAATCCCAAGTCTCCCCAAGGTCCATGTCAGGACCAGTCCCAATCCCCCCTGGCTTAATGAGGGACGCTCCTGATCCCGTCTGACACGGAGTGTCAGACAAGAGAAAATTTAAACCTTTAGCCCGACCAGCTTCCAGAGCGCTAGGATCCGGTGGAAGAGTGTGATGTCTTGGTCTCTACTATAGTCCGCATCTATAATCAACCTGAACGGCATTGAAAAACAGAAAAGACTGTGAGTGGACAAAAAGTAATAAGTTCATAAAAGCACATTTCATCAAAGACCTTTATGCCTTTCACTAAAAAGCATGCATGCATACTAAAACCATTTATCAAACCACATATGTTTCAATAACCATAAATAGGGTCTTAGCCCCAAGTTCCGTAAATTCAGTTCATACGAGTCTCTGCCCAAATCCATTTATTATCCATAAAACACAATTTCTCAAATCCAAGAAAATCATGTTTATCATAAATCATATAACCAATCCTGTCACCGTATCTAAAGCTACGCGCGTGCTACCCGGGGTCTCAAATCTCAAGTCTCTCCAAGGTCCACCCAGGTCAATGTCCGCAGATCAATAACCCTCCCTGGGGGTTATAATCCATAATAGTCTTCCTGAGAGTAAGGTACCCAAACCACTCAGTTAGTGCTCCGTGACTACTTCGGGGTTCACTCAAGCCAACGACCCTCCACGGAGGTGACAATCCATTAACACATAAGGATGGTATATGAAAAACCATTTTGAAATCATTCTTAAAACCTTTCAAAGGTTCATGCCCGGTCCTCATAAATCGTCATGAACCAGAAATCGATTTATGAGTCCCCGACCCGAAATCACAATCGTAAATCATAACTGGGCCCTAAACCCGAATTCATATACCAACTGGGCCCCCGGCCCGATTCGTAAACCAACTGGGCCTCGTGCCCGATTTCATAAACCAAATGAGCCTCGTGCCCGATATCGTAAACCAAATGGGCCTCGAGCTCGGTTCGTAAATCAAATGGGCCTCAAGCCCGATACTCGAATCAACTAGGCCTCCGGCCCGATGCCTTGTTAAATCAAAAGGACCTCAAGTCTGGGAGTTCGTAAATCAAATGGGTCTCGTGCCCAATTCAAAATTTTCAAATCCGAAATCAGTTCACAAACCAATTGGGCCTCTGACCCGATAACGTGACTAAAAGGGACTTCGAGTCCGAGGGTTTCCAAAACAAATGGGTCTCATGCCCGAGTTTACCTTTTCAAATCCAAAATCATTTCATTAAATCATTTCCAAAACCATAAGCACGTATAATCAGTGCAAAATCGTAAACCTCGATTTACGTGCAAACACATAAATCACCTCGAAATGCGTGAAAGCATGTAAATCACTAATGTCCAAATCAACATCATAGAATCACATCCATAAAACATATAAAACATTTATGCATGCATCACATTTTAGAAATCAATGTCCACTCACAGACCGTCCTAAACTGCCACTTCGATTTGCGTGTCGTAAGCCTCCCAGGGCTAATCACCATCACTGGGACTCCCAAACCTGTCCAAATCACTTTAGAGGGTTACTAACTACCTTATTAACCTTTCATTGAAGTCCCGTAATTTTCTCGAATTTTTAACTATTTTTAAACTCGATCCTAAACCTTCGGATGTCCCGAAAAATATCGAGACGGTGTTCGATCGGCACGAAACTAGACCCAAAATGTTCGTTACATCGAACAGATTAAAAGTCATGTTGAACACTTTCCCAAAATACCCCCTCACGCGCCCTCACGTGCCACCAAAGGGCTGCTCGTGAAGCCCACGCGCCGGCACTGTTCATTGTCTCCTACCTCTAGCCGACCGAGTTCACTGGTTTGAATCGGACGGGACCCGTCTGGACCGGTCCAGGGCTCCATTTCACTCATTTCGATCCATTTTTGTTCC
Source organism: Prinsepia uniflora (assembly GCA_032719365.1). Taxonomy (NCBI): domain Eukaryota; kingdom Viridiplantae; phylum Streptophyta; class Magnoliopsida; order Rosales; family Rosaceae; genus Prinsepia; species Prinsepia uniflora. The sequence continues at coordinate 15,684,727 of CM064863.1, read as the reverse complement.
ATTTTGATTCCTAAAGGTTCCTAACAACAAACCCAATCGTTCTAGCCACCTAAAACACATGAAAACCAAGTGAATCCATACCTTCCATGATCAAACCGTAAGCTTGATCTTCAAGCTCGGTTTCCAGTCCTTCTAGGCGTCCATTCCCTTCAAAAATGATCCCAAACGAGTCGTCCTTATCCCTAGATCATATTAGAATTAAAAGGGGCTCAAAACAACAGCCAAAACTTGATTTTCAAATTTTGAAATCTCACGGGTTCACGGGTCAAACTTACCTCCGCCGTGGACTGCCGTTTTTCGTCGTCTATCAGCCCCTCAGACCACTCCTTCATTCACGATCTATCATAGAACACAAGATGGTCATGGTGGTGATGTGATATGTGTTATGTGTGTTTGTTTGTTTTAGAGAGAAAACAATGTGTAATGACCCGTCCCGAATTCCGGGATTAGATTAGTGACTAATCTTGATTAGTTGGATGAAATCGGACGAACGATGCAAAATGACCGTTTTGCCCCTAGTCGTGGACAAAATGTTCACTTTTTGATCGGCCGGTCAAATGGACTTTAACCGATGACCATGACGTAGTTCAGGACGTCACGAGTTCATAGACAGGTGGCACGTTCGATTCCGACATTCGAGGAGAAAGTTATGATGTTCAGAAGTCAAGGGGCATTTTGGTAATTTGGTAGAAATGGAGCCAAATGTTGACTTTTGACCTGGGAGGTCAAATGGACGAGGGCCAAGGACCGTTACGTAGAGCGTGTCGATACGAATCCAATGACAGGCGGCATGCCGAAATCGGAGTTTCGACGACGAAGTTATGGTCACGGGAGCGAATTCGATTAACCGAACGAACCGAGGCTTCGATTAAAATAATATTAAAATAATGAATAGTGACCATTGACTGTGCAAACCTGGATGAGTGACAAGTGTCACCCATCCCTTGATTTAAGCCAAAAAATCTGATCCATGTTTCCCTCCCAACATCCTCATTCCTACATCATCATCATCATCTCTAATCATCTTTGTCTTCCATTATTCATTTATCTTCTATTTTCTTTGAACCGTGGGAACAACACAGAAACAGAGTATGAGAGCTGGGAGAATTGGCCTCCTTCCTTAGCTGTTCTTGAGAGAAAATTGAAGGTTAGGAGAGACTGAATTAGTTGGGGAAAACACGGGGACTGAGACTGAGTAGTAAGACCAGAATTCGAATTTTGGACATTGGGGGGGAAATCCGAAATTCAGGTTTGAAGCCTTGGGGATCGAAATTGAAGCACGAGTTAGCTTCCTGAGGTCAGTACGAGTCGATCCACATCGAGAATGAAGAAAATCAATGGCTTTTGGGCTCTGAACGGACTTGGTAACAGAGGAGGAAAATCGAAGTTGAGTCGTGATCTTTGAGTGATCAAACGACGAAATTGAAATGGGGAAACAGTTTCTCATGGTCCATTGATGCTTCTGGGTGAATCAATTGGAAGAAATCAGTTGCCATTGAGGAATTTCGAAGGATGAACAGTACCTGGGTGTTCTTCGTTGTTCATCGTCGAATCGTTGGATTTTAGGTAAGCAATCGTGTAATTGAGTTTATAGACCTTTAATTGAACTTAAAACGAACCTGGTTGAATGATAAATTGAAGTAATTAAGGCTGAATTGACAGAGAACTGAACGGGTCATTTCGCGGGCCAACATGATCCGTTTACTAGAGAAACGGGTTGGGACGATGAGAGCCACTCACGGCGGCGCGTGACGGTGCGTGGGTACGAATCTCGAGGTGACGTCAACATGACTTCTGTCCTATTTAATGTAACAAACATTTTGAGTTTGGTTTCGTGTCGATCGGCCACCGTTTCGATATTGTTCGGGACGTCCGAAGGTTTTAAATAGAGTTTAAAAATAGTTAAAAATTTGGGAAAATTACGGGACTTTAATAAGATGTTAATGAAGAGGTTGGTTTGTGACCCTCTAATGTGATTTGGACAGGATTGGGAGTCCCGGTGATAGTGGTGTGGCTCGGGAAGGCCTATGGCACGCGTATCGAGGTGTATCGTTGAACGGTCTGTGAGTGGACTTTGTTTTCTAACCGTGATGCATGCATATATGATTTAAATGCTTTATTATATGATTTTATATGCTTTGGCATGATTGATGTTTCAATCCTGTGATTTCTCGATTTTATGGATTATTATATTATTTTTGGCACAATTTTCGAGAAATTGTAGAATTGATGTTTTGGGCGTAGGCCTGGGATTTAAAATGATGTTTTGACTCGGATTATGAGTCAAGGATTGATTTCATGGATTTATACGAAAATGGCAACTGAGGTTGCGTTCGCACGGATTTGCGTGAAAATGATATTTTGGGCTTAAGACCCAATTGGATAGTGATTTTGACTCGGATTTGAAGTCACATGTGAATATGATTAAATTGATGATTTTGATTTATAAAGTAAATTCTAGACACTATTTTATGATGGATTTGTGAAACTTGCTTTGTGAAAGCTATGTCTCGGGCATAGGCCCTATTGAAATGTTTTTGATTTGATTTGAGACATAAATGGTTTTAAAATGAGATTACTGGATTCGGTGACTGCTCCACATATACCATCCTCTGTGATTTGATAGTCTCCTCCAGACGTCGTAGTTCCTGGAGTAGTCACGATCCACTGCCTGGAGATGAGTAGCTCCGAGGAAGGCTCACTCTCAGGAGCGTGGAACCACTGCCTGGAGATGAGTAGCTCCGAGGGAGGCTCATTCGCAGGAGCGTGGGATTATGTTGATATCCTCCAGATGTCGTTGTTCCTGGAGTTGATGTACTCGGACGTGAGACACCGAGTTTGCACGCGTTGCATTGATATCGTGACAGGTTATATGGATATTGAGATTGGATATTGAGGATTGGTGGTATTATGATTTATTGATATTTGTGTCCAGAGGCTTTAAAACAGATGCTTTATATCATGAACTGATTTGATGAACATGAGTTTTACGGACCATGAGAAAACATGTTTTGATTTTATTGGTCCACTGTTCATACTCGAATGATTTCATACTATTACTCATGTTTTAGGTTATGCATGCACGTTTGAGAAAACTGAAGGGTAAGAATGTGTTTTGGTCAATGTATTTATTAAAAGTTCATTTGTGTCCACTCACAGCTTTTATTGGTTTTAATGCCCTTCAGGTGGATCACGGATGCGACTGCAGCAGAGACTGGGACATTGCACGCCTCCTCCATTGATCCTGGCGCACTCTGGAAGCCCCGTTTGGGCAGTGACTTTTGGTTATCCCTTGTCTGACACCTCTTGTTGGACGGGAGCATGGCACATTCCACGGTAATCTCGGGGGGATTGGGATGGGTCTTGTCACAAAGGGTGGTGTGCGGGTTTGTGAATGGAAACAGAGAGGATTGCAGATGATCAGGTTAGAGAGAGGAAAGATGGACGGTAGAGATGAGAGGGGGAGGTGGAGATGAAGGGTTAGAATGAGAAGTGGGTGGAAAAATATATATAATAATACAAGTGGACCAATCAAATTGTAGATCGACAAATTGGGGTTGTGGGACAATGGGATGAGTGACTCTTGTCACTCATCCATTGGGCAGGAATTAAATATCTAGGCCCACCAGGATACAATTGTAATTCGTCTCATAAATCGTGCAATAGTTTCCCTGAATTTCCGTGAACCATAACTTTCCCGTTCGACGTCCGATTTCGGCGTGCCACTTGTCTACGGATTCGTATCGACCCGATCTATATAATGGTCCTCGGTCCTCGGCCATTGCACCTCCGGGGTCAAAAGTCAACATTTTGCCCACGACTAGGGGTAAAATGGTCATTTTGTGTCGTTCGTCCGATTTCGCTCAACTAATCACCAATTAATTTCACTAATCCTTCATTAGTCACTAATCTAATCCCAGAATTCGGAAAGGGTCGTTACAGTCCACCTAGGTCAATGACCCGTAGATCAATGACCCTCCCTCGGAGGAGGCTTTATGTAACAAGTCGTTCCGTAAGTCGGGATTAGATTAATGTTAATGACAGATAAGTGCAGTTAATCGGTGATTAGTTGGAGGCGTTCGGACAGACGGTGGAAAATGACGATTTTGCCCATAGAATGGGTAAAATGTTGACTTTTCTGTCGGGCGGTCAAAATAACTTTGACCGATGACCGTGACGTAGTTTGGGACGTCACGAGTTCATAGACAAGTGGCACGCCCAATTCTGAAGCCCGAGGAAAAAGTTATGACGTTCGGAAGTTCGAGGGTACTTTGGTAATTTGATCAAATAAGGGCAAAAGGTTGACTTTTTGGATGACAAAGAATTTTCATGTAATTCAAGGACTGTTAGATAGGTCTTGATGCCTTGAATACAATGACAGGCTGCAGTTGATATTTGGAGTTCGGGAGATGGAGTTAAGGGTCTAGAACTCCGAGGGGCAAAATGGTAATTTATGCGCTTAAGGGCATTTTGGTCTTTTGGTTTGCATTGGGATCTGTGCTAGTAAGGAGATGACACTGGGCTATTTTGAATATTGTGACCACTGGATTCTTGACAAGTGTCGCTTTCTAGATGGCTGTGGAAACCTCTCTGCCGCCTCACACGGGTTTAAATGCGGCTGGGTTATGTTTGTGCACGGGTTGGACAAAAACAATGAGAACAGCAATGAAAAACAGAGTGTGCTCGTTCAAAGTTGAGGTGGTGTCACGGTGAGGAACAAGCCGTTGAGGATGATGAGCAATCGTGAAGAAACAAAGCCACCGTGACTTCAACCCACACAAACTCCTTGGACTTGTGTTTGTTGAGGCTATTTTGTGTAGGAAGAGTATAAGGGGGACAATATGAGGATGATGGAGGCCACAGTCGTGCTCGACAATGACGGTAAGAGGTGATAACTCGAATAGTGTCCTATTTCGGTTTAAAATAGTAAAACATGAATTGTTGAATGATAATGTGTTTTAACGTGTGGTTGTGAGGTCTGAAGGTCAAGGAACTCGATAGGAAGCAAACACACGACCTATGGTAAACTGTGGTGGCTGGAAACAGAGAAGGACGAATTCGGTTTTCTTTCTTCGTTATGGAAGGCAGTTATCGTACTTCAATTTCGATTTTAATTATGTAGAATCATAGGCTAGGATTGGACGATTTTAATGGTGAAAATGGGACAAAAACATGCAAGGAAACAGTGCTTGAGGACGATGAATAGTAGTCGGTACTCCCGAACCGGACCAGTTCGAACCGGTTCAGACCAGACGAACAGAGCTTGAGGACGATGAATAGTAGTCGCGTGTGGGCCTCACGCGCAGCCACTTTAGGAGGGGCGTGAGGGTGCGTGGTACTGTTCATAGGGAAGTTTTCAACACGTCTTTTTATCGTATCAATGTAACGAACATTTTGACGCTGGTTTCGAGTGACTCGGACATCGTCTCGATATGTTTCGGGATGTCCGAAAGTTTTAGGCCTCGGTTAAAAATAGTTAAAAATAGTTAAAAATACGAGAAAATTATGGGGCTTTAGTATGACCATTGTGACAGGACCCATCCCAATCCCCCCGGGATTACCGTGGAATGTGCCCTGCTCCCGTCCAACCAGAGGTGTCAGACAAGGGATAACCAAGAGCCACTGCCCAACGGGGCATCCAGAGTGCGCAAGGATCGATGGAGGAGGTGTGCAATGTCCCAGTCTCTGCTGCAATCGCATCCGTAATCAACTTGAAGGGCATTAAAACCAAAAACTGTGAGTGGACAAAACCAATAAGTTTATTAAACAAATTTATAAGACATTTATGCCCTCCAATAAAAACGTATGCATGCCACAAAAACCAGTAACCAAAAACGTTTGCTCAACCGAGCCATTAGGGCCTTAGCCCAAAAACCGTTAACCAAAAACCAAGTGTGGGAACTCAGCCCAAAACTGTGAAATACCACAACTACACATAAACAACCATGTGGGTCACCACCCACGACCATAAATGAACATCAATCCATTAAAATCATATAATCACAAATCCACCCGAAAAGCCATTTCATTAATTCGTATTTTACCATTACCATCACCAGCATCCCTGATGCTAGACGTCCCTGACGTCATATCTCACGGTTTTATAAGCTACGCGTGCTGCCCGGGGTCTCTCCGGGTCCATATATCTGACATCCCTGATGTCTGACGTCCCTGACGTCAATCATAGCAATCCTGCTCCTGAGTCATCATACGGTCCGGCTGCTCCGTATAATGACCCCTCGCAGGCAATGCACCGTGACTTCCCCAGTGTCCCAGATATCTGGAGGAGACCATCATATATCCTTGTATCCAGATGGTATATGGAAAACAGTTTTATTAAATCCTTTTATCACATCATTACAATGGGCCCTGCCCGAAATTTCCATAAAACCATGTAATTCCATTTAGGGTCCCTGACCCAAAATCAAAATTATTAAACATAGGGTCCCTGACCCGAAATCACATTTATAATCCAACTGGGCCTCATGCCCGATTTTATGAACCACTGGGCCCACGGCCCGACTTATAAACCAACTGGGCCCGCAGCCCGACTTATAAACCAACTGGGCCCGCAGCCCGATTACGTACTCAAATGGACTCCAAGTCCGAGATTTCCAAAACAAGTGGGCCTCAAGCCCGAATTCATCTTTCCAATATAAAAACCGTTTTATCATATTATTTATTTAACCACAAGCACGCAAAACCACAAATAAACCGTTAATCCCGATATACGTGAAATACGGAAACACCTCGAAATACGTGCAACATACCCGAAATCAATGCTCACAAATACCATCATAGAAATCATGTATATAAACCATATAACACATTTAAGCATGCATAGGATTTATAAAACCAAAGTCCACTCACAGACCGTTATAACGGTATTCCTCGATACGCGTGCCACTGGCCCTCCCGGGCCACACCACTATCACCGGGACTCCCAATCCTGTCCAAATCACATTAGAGGGTCACTAACCTCATCATTAACATCCTATCAATGTCCCGTAATTTTCCCGAATTTTTACTTATTTTTAAACTTAATTTAAAACTTTCGGACATCCCGAACAATATCGAGATGGTGTCCGATCGACACGAAACCAATTCCAAAATGTCTGTTACATTAAATAGGACAGAAGTCATGTTGACCTCACCTCGATATTCGTGCCCACGCGCCGTCACGCGCCGCCGTGAGTGGCTGCGCGTGAAACTCACGCGCCTGCTACAGTGTCACTAGCCCAACCCGTTTGTCTAGTAAACGGGTCCTTTAACCCGCGACACAACCCGGTTCAATGTCCATCAATTCAGCCTTAATTCCTTCAATTGATCAATCAGTTAGTTTCGTTCTTAGCTCAATTACAGGTCTGTACCATCAGTTACACGATAACTTACCCAAATTCCCACGATTCGATGATGAACACCAAGAACACTCCGAACACTGTTCAATCATGGAATTCCCTCAATTGCTGCAGGTTTCATCCAATTGATGATTCCAGAAGCATCAACGGACCCTGAGGAACAATTCCCCCACATCAATTGCATCAAACTAGTGCTCAATCGTCACGACTCAAGCTCGAACACTGTCACTGTTCAACCATGGAGTTCTGTCAACCACAGCCGTTTTCCTTCAATTGATGAACCCAGAAGCATCGTGGGATCATGAGAAGTAGTTTCCCCACCTCAATTTCGTCCAACGAAGCCTCCAATTCCACGACTCAAACTCGAATTTCCTCCTCTGTCACCAAGTGCGATCAGAGCCAAAACGTTGCCAATTCTTCTTGTTTTTGATGTGGATCGACTCGTCACAACCTCAGGAAGCTAACTCGAGCTTCAATTCCACTCCTCACGGCCCAAATCTTCCAATTCGAATTTTCCCTCTAATTTTCCCGAAATCCAAAATCCAAAATTCAACCCACACTCAATCCCTCGTGTTTCCCAGTTAATTCAATCATCTTAGTCTCTCATTTTTCTCTCAGGAACGGCAGAGAGAGGGAGCCAATTCTCCCTAATCCGAATCCCAAATTTTGTGCACGGTTTAGGAACAAAGAAGATTAATTTAGGGGAAATGGTGGATTAGATGATGATGATGTAGTAATGATAGTGTTGGGAGGGAAACATGGAGCTGGAAACAAGGGATGGGTGACACTTGTCACTCATCCGGATGTGCACAGTCAACGGTCACTATTTATTACTATATTATTATTTTAATCCGAGCCTCGGTTCGTTAGTTCGTTTCCTTGACCATAACTTCGTCGTCGAATCTCCGATTTCGGCATGCCGCCTGTCGTTGGATTCGTATCGACGATACCTACGTAACGGTCCTTGGCCCTCGTCCATCGGACCTCCCGGTCAAAAAGTCAACATTTTACCCCTATTACTCGAAATTACCAAAATACCCCTCAACTTCCGAACATCACAACTTTCTCTAAGAATGTCGGAATCGAACGTGCCACCTGTCTATGAACTCGTGACGTCCCGAACTACGTCACGGTCATCGGTCAAAGTCCGTTTGACCGCCCGATCAAAAAGTCAACATTTTACCCACGACCAGGGGCAAAACGGTCATTTTGCACAATTTGTCCGATTCCGCCCTACTAACCACCGTTCAACCTCACTAATCAAGATTAATGACTAATCTAATCCCGGAATTCGGGATGGGTCGTTACAATTGTGACGTAGTTAGTGACCTTAGTATGGAATTTGGACAGGTTCGAGAAAGTCGAGGATAGCGGAATGGCCTGGAACGGCGTAAGTGCGCTCGTATCGAGGCGACATCGAAATGGTCTGTGAGTGGACTTTGCTTTATAACTCTTGATGCATGCATATATGTTTTTATATGTTTTCTATACGTGATTCTATGATTTGATTTATGATCTTGATGCTTTACAGTTTTTGCACGTTTTTCGAGATATTTATGGAATTTCACGTTTTAGCAAATTTCGAACGATCTTGTGATTTGATCATGGTTTTAATGGTTTGATTCCGGGCTTGGAACTATGGTTTGATTTCAAGGATTTGGAATGGATTTCAGAAAAGTGATTTCGGGCTTAGAGCCCTGTTTCTGAGATTTGATGTACGAGATTTCGGTTTTGAAATTTGATTTTGGAAATGAGATTTCGGATTTGGTTTTCGAGATTTGGAAAGAAAGTCTGGATTTGGGTTTGAGACGATGGTTCCGGATGCTAGCTTACGGCATCATCGTTGCGAATTCGAAGGTGGGTTTTTTGTGGTTTTCTTATGCTTGAAATATGATTTTGGGTTTAAAGACCCAGAAAAAGAGAAAAACCCGCTAGATCTGGTTTTGAGTTTAAAGACTCGGATTGATTGACGGGGGGAAGGGCCCTGGATTGATATGTTTTGAGTTTAAAGACTCAGATATGATACCCCCCGAGGCCTGTGATTGTGTTTTGAGTTTAAAGACTCATTGATATCCCGGGAAGGCCTGGTTATTGCGCATGGTTTTGAGTTTAAAGACTCGGGTGCATTTAAGATCCAGTAAACTTGTATGATTGATGTTTTTCACTGGTTTTCCGATGTTTGGGCAGTGGCCCGGATGAATTGGATTTGATGTGGTTTGGGACTGAGTTCCCGTATTTGAGATTCATTTGTGATTTGAGGTTGAGGCCTGGATTTGAATGACGTATTTGATTCGGGTTTTCGATAGCGGTTTTCGCTGATGGTTTTGAAATGAATGGTTTCATAACATGAACTGATATGCATGCATTGGTTTTTGTGTGGAGGGTAAAATGTAATTGTTTTATTGAACTATTTTTGAACTTATTATTTATTGTTGTCCACTCACAGTCTTTTCATGTTTTCGATACTCTCTAGGTTGTTGCGGTGTGGGTTGTTAGTCGAGAGATATGGAGACATCACAACCGAAATCCACAGTAGTTCGGCGCACTCTGGGAAGGCCGAATACTTTTAGGATGGCTGGATCGAGAATCCCTTGTCCGACTTACGTGTCACATGGAGGTTGGACGTCAGTTTAGCCTTCGTGTCATACGTAAGTTAGATGGGAGCAGGATTTAGCCCTTAATCCCGGGGGATTAGGGGTGGGTCCTGACATTTTAAACTCTGGAAATCCCTGCTCCTGAGTCACTATACGGACCGGTCGCTCCGTGCAATGACCCCTCGCAGGCAATGCCCCGTTCTGGTTTATAAATATGATTTTGGGTCAGGGACCCCAAATGAATTTGGATTTACGATGGTTTATGGAAAACCCAGGGTCAACATGACTTTTAATCTCTTCGATGTAATGAACATTTTGTGACTGATTTCGTGTCGATCAGACATCGTTTCGATATAGTTCAGGATGTCTGAAGGTTTAGGATCGAGTTTAAAAATAGTTAAAAACTCGAGAAAATTACGGGACTTCAATGAGAGGTTAATGGGGTAGTTAGTAACCCTCTAGTATGATTTGTACAGGTTTGGGAGTACCGGTGACGGTGATTATCTCGGAGAGGCTTATGACACGCAAATCGAGGCAGCAACATAGGACGGTCTGTGAGTGGACCTTGATTTCTAAACTGTGATGCATGCATAAATGTTTTATATGTTTCATAGATATGATTTCTATCATGATGATTATGTATTGGTGATTTACATGATTTCACGTATTTCGAGGTGATTTACGTATTTGCACGTATATTAATGATTACGATTTTGCACTGATTATACGTACCTATGGTTTCGGTAATGGTTTAATGAAATGGTTTTAGATTTGAAAAGGTAAATCGGGCACGAGACCCATTTGTTTTGAAAACCCCCGGACTTGAAGTCCATTTAGTTGCGTTATCGGGCCAAAGGCCCAATTGGTTCGTGAATTGATTTCGGATTTGAAAATATGGAATCGGGCATGAAACCCATTTGATTTACAAACTCCCAGACTTAAAGTCCATTTGATTTAATAAGGCACTGGACCGGAGGCCCAGTTGGTTTATGAATCGGGCCGGAGACCCAGTTGGTTTACGAAATCAGGCTTGAGGCCCAATTGGTTTACAAATCTGGCTTGAGGCACAATTGGTTTAAATGATCGGGCTTGAGGCCCAATTTGTTATGTTATCGGGCATGAGGCCCAGTTATGGTTTATGATTGTGATTTCGGGTCGGGGACCTATAACTGGATTTCTAGTATCATGACGTTTTATGGGGACCGGGCATGGATCCTTTGAAAGGTTTGAAAGGTTTTAAGAATGATTTCCAAATGGAATTTCATATACCGTCCTTTATTTATGGATTGTCTCCTCCGGGGAGGGTCCTTGGTCTGGGTGGACCCCAGAGTAGTCACGGAGCACTAACTGAGTGGAGTCGCCCCCGTTGGGTACCTTACTCACATGAAGGCTTATGGATTATAACCCACAGGGAGGGTCATTGATCTGCGGACAGTGACCTGGATGTAGCCCTCATCATTTGGCCAAGAAGCGCACGGGCTTATGGGTACCCGCTAGGCCCGATGACTAAAAGCCCGACCCGACCCGATATGGGCCTTGGGCTGGCCCGACCCGCATGTTGACGGGCTGGACTTGGGCTTAGGGTATTCAAGCCCATTAGGCCCGAGCCCAATAAAGCCCGATAAGCCCAACCCGACCCACCCAGGTAAACCCGACCCATAAGCCCGAAAATATAAAATAATTATAAATTAAGAATTGATACCCAGTCCAATCTTATTACTACTATCATAGCCAAAATTCAAAACTCCAACCAAATCCCAACCTAGTGTTATTTAAAATTTTGCAAGTATGTTTTGTTTTGTTTTGTTTTGGTTCATTTGTGCAAGTATGTTTTGTTTTTATCTTGAGGTGTTTGTTTGAAATTTTGCAAAAGTACTTCATTTCGATTATGTGAGTATTTCTCACATACTTTGAGTGCAAACACAAACCCTCACAAATTGAGTGAATTTTTTAGTGCATATCCTTGTGAGTTGATTCATACTTGTCTTATTCATGCAGAACTCCATTTCACCATATTTACTCATTATCTTACTTGTTAAACATTTTGTTACCATGTATTAACTCTTGAATTCCATTTGCTTAAATGTTTTAAGTGAAAATCTTTTATGCCATGATTATAACAATGAAATTTGAGACAAATGGTTAAGGGTCTACTTGTTTTGAATTCGTAGTTTGATTTTAGTATTTGATAGGGACTAGCAAAGTTTAAGTGTGGGGGTCTTTGATAGGACGTTAAATAAGCATTATTTTATACCCTTTATACTTGACTTTTAATATTAAAATATTAAATAAATTGATAAAATAATTTATTTTGTGATTTTTATGTTTAGAAGAATAAAGTTTGTAATTTGGAGCATTTTGGCGAAAGAATCGTCTCGATCGGAATTATAACGAATAAATTTTGGACGAAATTTGGTGAATTAATTAATTTAGTTATAAATTAAATTAATTAATTATTTGTTTTGCAGCCCAATCAAATACTGGCCCAATCCGTGCAGCAGCCCAGATTACCAGCCCAAGCCCAGTGGATCATTGCAGCCCAGCGAAAAAAGAAAAAGAAAAAGAGAAGCCCAGTCCACTGCGCAAAGCCCATGCGCGCATCTGATTGCCCCAACCTAGAGACCAGTTTCGGTGCGCGCTCACCGACTCCCAGGGTTACCTTTCGGCGAGCGTGCGCTGAACCTCAGGCTTCCTCTTCAGCAGGCGTCTGCTGACCGCCACAGCGCCTCTTCAGTGGCTTTTGGCTGAATTTGGGAGTGATTTTCAGCTGCTCTCTGCTGGACTCTTTTCCAGCAGCTTCCACTCAACTTCCACCCAATTTCCACTCACTTTCCAACCACTTTCCAACCCAATTTTACAACTTTACAACTCAAATCACTTCTAAACATCATCAGAAATCTTTATTACTCATCATTCCATTATTTAACATTTTTTATTTTATATTATTTTTGGTAGCTTTCTCCACCTATAAATAGGGTTTCAATTCACTTGTTGAAACACACCTTCTTTGAGGCACACATTTGAGCCTTCTTTGAGAGAAACTTTGGCAAAGTATCTCCAATACAAAGTTTAGAGTTTGAGTCCATATTTCCCAAGTTTATTTACTCCATCTTCATAAGGTTCTGTCCGCTGTCAGAGAATCGTATGAATAACAATCCATTGTTTTCATCCATCTCGAAAGTGTAACAATTACTCTCCATTTACTCAAACTCTCATTTTTGTTATTGGTTTTGATTATAGTTCAATATATATGAGGTTTTTCTTACTAATATTTGTAAGTGTTAAATGCAATCTCCATGTGTCTTACTTTATGAATTTTAGCTATTTTATACATTTTAGTGCTTCATACTTCAATTCAATTTTAAGTGTTTTATCCACTGTCGGTGCATTTAAAGTAGAATTGAAGAGACTTAATGTTGATCGCTGTCGGCGCATTCAGTCAAAAACAAAAGGTGAATCATATTGTAAGTGTTGTCCGCTGTCGGTGCATTTATAGTATTGAAAAATGTATGAAGGTAATTAAGACGATTAAGGTAAAATTTCGTGATTGTTTTAATATTTGCAATTATTAGAGTGTTGGTAAGATTTGTGCTTTAAGAAGGTCACTTGTACAAAAATTAGAGTAGAAGTAAGATTAGTTGATTTATGTTTTTACTTATTTGCATGATTACAAACCTTTTCAAAACCCCCATTTTCATCATTTTTATTCTTTATTCTTTTATTCTTTTATTCTTTTATTCTTTTATTCTTTTATTCTTTTATTCATCTATTCTTTAATTCTTTGATTATTTAATTCTTTAATTCATTATTCTTTTATTCATCTCCCACTAACACATTATTAATGTTCCCTAATTTCCCCGGTTAAGAACGATCCCTATTTACCAATACTACATCTACACAAAAAGGGTTTAAATTGCATAACACTTGAATTACATGTTTAATTTAATGCGTAGTTTGGGCGTAGTCAATTTTTGGCGCCGTTTCCGGGGAAATTGAAAATCATTTTTAATTTGTTAGTGTATGTATATAAATTGTGCATATTATACTTGTTTATAAATTTTACTTTTGTTAATATTATATTTGTTTATAACATTTTCTTACTTGTTTAAATTTTATTCATCCATCTTAGTTTTGTTCTTATTATTTTTGTTTAATGTTTATACTTTAATTATTCATAGTTTCTAATTTATACTTGTTCATAAATGTTCATAATTTTTTTTTTGTTCATATTCAAATTGTTTATGTAAATTTAAACTTCTTTCATATTTGTTCATAATTTAAGTTTATTTGTACTTGTCATAAATGCATATTGTACATATTCACTTTTCCTTACTTTTTTTTCTTTACACTTTAATCCATTAAATTTAACTTTATTCTATTAACTTTAACTTTATTCCATTAACTTTTTATTCCACTAACTTTATTCCATTAACTTTTTTATTACACTTATTTTATGCTTATCTAATTATTTATTTGGTTATGTCTTGATAAAATTTAAATTTTAATTTTAAATGAAAAAATAAAATTCGGAATAAATAAAAAAATAGAAAAATAATAATTAAAAAATAATAATTAATTTTTAAAAAAAAAATTTAAAAAGAGTAAGAGACTTTATTCATCTTTGAATTTCCTAAAGTGTAAATATTGTTTCCTATTAACTGTTTTAGAGTTGCATGAATCTCTTAGCCCATTTTTCTTCAAAATCTTACTTTCGGGAACAGGTAGTGCCCCTCTTATTTACTTTCTCCTTAACCCTTCATGATGTGTGGATTTCATCACCACACACCATAGACTCGAATCTATGGACATGAGGTTGGGGCGGAGTTTGTAAACACTAGGGTTTGGTAATTCTCTAAATCCTCATTTGGATTGATTATGGTGTCTATGAGAGTTATGACTGGTGACAAGTTTTGGATTAAGAAAGGGAACACCAATGGAGTATATGTCAAGCTAGCCTCTGGGTGCTCTTGAAATTATCCTTACTTCTCGCGTTACATCTATCTCAACTGGCCAAAAGCGAGAAGAGTAATTCAGAAGAAGAACAGATTTTCGGAACACCGATAACCTTGGCACGAAACCTGAGTATCCGGGAGCAGACATGTGCAAACACAAATGGTACTACAGACTTCTGCATCCCGTATCCCGAGCCTCGAACCAACAAGAAAAATATTGAGCTTAAGAGTAGAGTCCTTCATCAACTATCCAAGTTCTGTGGAATCAGAAATGAAGATCCACACAAACACTTAACGGAGTTCCAATTCATCATTAGTAGTATGTGTCTGGATGATGTGGACTTGGAAATCATGAAGCTGAAAGCTTTTCCGTTGTCCTTGGAAGAAAGAGCACAGGTATGGCTTTTGGGTCTCCCACCCAATCATATTGACTCTTGGGAGAAGTTGGTTCAGGAGTTTCTTACCAAGTACTTCCCTGCCTCAAAGATTACGGTCTTAAGAAAAGAGATCACTGGAATCAAGCAGAAAGAACATGATGAGAATTTCAGCCAGTACTACGAGAGGTTTAAGGAACTTTGTGCTTTATGCCCTACTCACGGGATAACAGAAGGCTATCTTTTAACCTACTTTTACGAAGGACTCAAAGGTTGGGATAGAGGACTGCTGGATGCTGCAGCTAATGGAAGTTTCTTAGCTCGGAGCCTAGTAGATGGTCGTGCACTACTTGAAAGCCGTGCACTCAATGATGCACAATACGAAGGTGCCGATCCTATTTCTAGAAAGGTACATGAGGTATGTTCCCATGCTATAAATGATTCAAAGTTATATAAGATCACCTCTATGCTTTCAAATATGCTTGAACTAAAGAAACAGGTAGCTCCAGTTTGTTCCATATGCTCTCAAGGCCATCTTGAGGAACAATGTCCCTACACTGCAAGGGAGGAAGACTCCGGAACTGAAATGGCACACGCCATTGGAGGCTTTCAAGGAGGGCCAAGGACCCAAGGTTACAGTTGGAGAGATCCGAACAATGTCCTAAACCCTCAGCACATGTTGACTGGGCCAAACCGTGTCCAAGACCAGTTCCCAAGGCCCACATGGCAACCAAGGCCCACATGGCAACCAAGGCCCACATGGCAACCAATGCCCACATGGCAACCAAGGCCCCCGGTCCCATTTTCTAACTTTTCTCATAATCATGCAAATAATCATACTTCTTCATCTTCTAATCCTGATTATGATAAAATGCTGGCTGCTCTTGCCCAAGGGCAGCAAACACTAATGGCGTCAACTCAGGCTCTTGTCACAGGTCAGCAAAATAAAAAAAAAGACATCGCTGATCTCAAGGACCAAATGGGCAAGGTCGTGGACTTCATGGGTAAGATCCAAGCTAGCGGGGTGCTTCCACCTCAACCTACACCCAACCCAAATGTAAGACCTGAAGCCAATGCAATCACCACTCGAAGTGGTAAAGTGCTCGGAGAAATAGAGCCAGATCTAGCCGTTTCTGAGGCTGAAAAGCACAAGGTGGCAACTAAGACCACCACGACACAACCGCAAGTTCAACCTACCCACACACAAGGTAATAACCCAATCCCTTCAAGTTCGGTTGTTACTAATTCCCCGTTTGTGCATGCACCATTTCCAAGTAGGCTTGCCAAATCTAAGAAGAATGAATCCGATGAGGAAATCTTGGAGATCTTCAAAAGGGTGCAAATCAACATGCCCTTGATCGAGTGCATCAAACAAGTGCCGAAATACGCAAAATTTCTGAAAGAGTTATGCACTCCAAGGCGCCAGACGAAGGAGAAGGAAGTTGTGATGGTGAGTGAAACAGTTTCTGCTGTAATCCAGCGTCGGCTACCCCCAAAGTTGAAGGATCCAGGGAGTTTTTTTGTTCCCTGCGTGATTGGTAACAAGTCATTTGATAAAGTCTTGCTAGACTTAGGAGCATCCATTAATGTTATGCCATATTCACTATATGTTGCCCTAGGTCTAGGTAAATTACAGCATGACGATGTTATCATTCAGTTAGCCGATCGCTCTAATGTGTATCCTAAGGGATACGTCGAAGATGTTCTTGTGCAGGTTAACCAGCTCATCTTCCCCGCTGACTTTTATGTCCTAGACATGGAGGATTCCCCCACGAATCAAGCTCCACTAATTCTGTTGGGAAGACCATTCATGAGAACTACCAAGACAAAGATTGATGTGTTCAATGGAACATTAACTATGGAAGTAGACGGAGAGGAAATTGGCTTCAACATTTTTGATGCCATGAGGTACCCTAGTTCCACAACTCATACTACTTTTTCTATTGACGTGTGCACTTCTCTCGCAGAGAAACATCTTGATTCAATTCGAGAAGACACACTCAACATGATAATCCAGGAAGGAGTTGGCCTAACGCAATCAGGGGATGCCTTGGTTGTAGATACGGATTTCGAACTAGAGCCTCGAATTTGGGATGAAGTCATGACCCTAAATGAGGCCCCCAGAATGGTAAATCATCAGGTACCCTCGTCACTTCCAATTAATACTAATGCCACTCCTCCTTCAGTGATTCAGGCCCCCGTTCTCAAGCTTAAAGTTTTGCCTGACCACCTAAAGTATGCCTATCTTGGCCCGGACGACACTCTGCCCGTCACAGTGTCTTCTGCACTAACCGAGTCACAGGAGGATAGATTGGTACAGGTCTTGACGAAGTACAAGACAACCATTGGTTGGACTCTGTCAGATATCAAGGGATTCAGCCCTACAACCTGTGTGCATCGAATCTTACTAGAAGATAATGCAAAACCCTCTCACGAAGCCCAACGTCGCATCCATCCTCCAATGATGGAAGTCGTGAAACAAGAGGTCATCAAACTCTTGGACTGTGGTGTCATCTACCCAATTTCAGATAGCAAATGGGTCTCACCAGTCCAAGTAGTCCCAAAGAAAAGTGGAGTCACAGTTGTTGCGAACAGTGAAGGAGAGCTAGTGCCCCAGCGAACAGTGACCGGATATAGAGTCTGCATCGACTATCGACACCTAAACAATGCAACTAGGAAGGATCACTTTCCTTTGCCCTTCATTGATCAAATGCTTGAAAGGTTAGCAGGTCACTCCTATTATTGCTTTCTTGATGGTTATTCCAGGTACAATCAAATCTGTATCGCTCAAAATGACCAAGACAAAACGACTTTCACTTGTTCTTTTGGCACTTTTGCCTACCGAAGAATGCCCTTCGGTTTATGTAACGCCCTAGGTACTTTCCAAAGATGCATGTTTTCTATTTTCTCTGAATACGTCGAAAAAATAATTGAAGTATTTATGGATGATTTCAGTGTCTTTGGGGATAGTTTTGATGCATGCTTAGAACACTTAGCACTTATCTTACAAAGGTGTGTCGAAACTAATCTGGTACTTAACTGGGAGAAATGCCATTTCATGGTTAGACAAGGGATAGTCTTGGGCCATATTGTCTCTGAAAGAGGAATTGAAGTCGATAAATCTAAAGTTGATAATGTAACGACCCGTCCCGAAATTCGGGATTAGGTTAGTAACTAATCATGATTAATGAGGGTTAATCGGTGGTTAGTTGGGTGGAATCGGACGAACGATGCAAAATGACCGTTTTGCCCCTAGTCGTGGGTAAAACGTTGACTTTTATTCAGGCGGTCAAATGTACTTTGACCAATGACCGTGACGTAGGTTGGGACGTCACGAGTTCATAGACAGGTGGCACGTTCGATTCCGACATTCGTGGTGAAAGTTATGACGTTCGGAAGTCCAGGGGCATTTCCGTAATTTGGTCGAAATAAGGAAAAATGTTGACTTTTTGATCGGGGAGTCCGATGGCCGAGGGCCAAGGACCGTTAGGAAGGTCTCGATTCCCCGAGTACGACGGCAGGCGGCACGCCGAAAACGGACATCGGGTGACCAAGTTACGGGTCACGGACGGTGAGGGGCATTTTGGTAAATTGCCAAGTGAGGGCAAAATGGTAATTTCCTGCTGAGGGGCTGTTTGAACCGTGAAACAGAGGAAGCACCCGTGCCGTGTGTGTCTGAAATCCAGCAATTATTTAACCCAAGTGGTCTGATCAGTAGATTGTTTAACCAAGATAGTGACCTTGGGGAGTGTTAGTGGCTTCGAGGCGTGGTATGGACAGAATGGGACCGTGCACGGGAGGTTTTGTAATGGCTTTGGGTTCTGTTTGTGGGAAACAGAATTTCAGTGAAGGCAGAGGAATTCCCACGGTTTGTTTGCTGCCCGGTTTGGAAACAGAGAGATTAGGGACATTTGGGGGCCTCCGAGGGTCATTTTGGTGAGGAATGAACTGAGAATTGAGAGAGAACTGAGTCGGGAGAAAACCAGAAAAAAAATGGAGGGAAATTCAAAGGTCGAGTTTTGAGGTGAGTCGAGCCAAACCGTGAGTTGGATTAGCTTCCTGAGATCAATTCAAACATGACCGTACAAAAATCGAAGGAGTTTGATCGCTGTTTGCCCAGGAACCTAAGTTCCAGTTTCTGGAAAACACAGTGTTGTGGACGATGGATACCAGGTAACGGCTTGTTCAATTGGTTGTGAACAGGGATAGCCACACGTATTTACTCATGCCTCCGCCCTGTGTGTAATTAAACACATCGGAATTACCATGACCCATTGCATAGTAATGTCCGGTCCACAACCAATCCCATGGTATCGGAACCAATCCGACTACCAACACGTTCACCAACACACCTCGGGTATATCCCGTATACCGTAACTAGACATCACAAGTCTACAAGTATTGTACCTCGAACCATGTACGAAGTACACACATCTATCTAATGACCAGACTACAACCACCTAGGTCATAGCCGAACGCGTTCCAATCATGGAGTACGTTTGCCCAATCCAGCATGAGGCAAATCGAAACTCCACCCAACATCTAGTTCCAATTCCGAATCTGAATCCGCAACTCCGTAAGAAATCCCGGATCCAAACCCAGACATCACCTTTTAATTCATATCCAAATCCGAATCCGAAATCATTATTCCGTAAGCTAGCATTTGGAATAATCATTCCGTACCCAAATCCAGAAATATACTTTCAAGTTCCAAAATCGAATCCTGAATCGTCACCCAGAAATTCGATTCCAAATCCCGAAATCTCGTTCACAATTACCAAGACACACCAAAACCGAACCTATCGGTTACCCGTTCAATACACTTGATTGACTTCATAGGGAAGCCAATCCAACCTCCACACGTCTAAGGTTGACAAAATTCAACTACACCTACTCACCCGAGTAGAATACCATACGGGGTCCACTTCGAAAAGAAGTTCAATCCCGTCATTACGACTCACACACCCAAGTTCGTATCGATCCTTGTCATTCCACCTAGGAAAACCAAGGATGATCCAAGATGATGACGTCAAAACTCATCCTACGTGGATGCAACCAAAGCTCGATGCACTCACCACGCCATGTACCCCAACATCGTCTGCCACCAAGCAGAAACGAAAAATCTCGTTTACCTAATTTCGAACATGTAGCTCCTCCTAATGACCTCACCACACACACATGGGCCCACTAACCAATACACGCTCAACGTACTGGTAACTACACTCAATGTCTGCCAGGGCAGAAAACGATATGTCGACCCCAAGGACTTCGGAATACCAATCACCAAAAACGAGCACCACTCTCGTTCCCCAATCACAACTCTCCTCGACACTAAGGTTCCTACCTCCTCAATTCACTTGGACAACCCCGTGTCCACAATCAATCCGCTATTGTTCCGTTCGCACATCCCGACCTTTACAGGTTCAACACTCGGTTTCCCAAGTTCTCAATTACAAATTCCTACCTTTATACCACTAATGGTTTTCCTCGTCTTTTCCAGTTTTAATCTTTTCCATGTACATTTTAGGGATATTTAAAAACATAGAATCGCACAAATTTTGGAGTTGCCAACAACTCCCCCAAATCCACCAATTATCATGACGTAGGGGACGTCATCCCAAGATTACTCAAGTCTCAATTACACCCTTTTTAATCCACTCCATACTGGTTATCTCACCACTATTGGGACTTATCCCAACACATCACGATCTTATCTGGATCCCATCCAGTCCATCCCTCAACCACTACCGAATCTCAAAGACCGAACATATGTTCATCATGACGGAGTCACACCCCAACTTGTGGCTCATCGTCAACACCATTACCGACACTAGCACCTGCGCTAGTACCAGCACCAACACACTATCAACAACACTAGTATCAGCACACATGCATCCATACTAGCATCAACACGAAAGTACCAACCCACAAACATTCATACTTGCACACCGTGTGCAAATACGACAACCCTGGATCTCCGTTCATACCGAACGACGATCCCGTACCTCACGACTATGGGTACCACCACTCTGACAATCCACATCAGGAAAATGAACGTTCCCTGAACGTCCCCTGATCCCCAAGTATTATGACCACACTGATTACCCTCGATAGCCAGTCATCTCCATATGACTTCCGACTAACTGTCCTTGCTATCGAGATCTGCATCCACACATCACATCAATGCCCGATCCAACACGGGATTCCATAATTTATCTCAGAACCGTATCCGTACATCGAATCCCATAGTTCTGCCTAAACTCACCAGAGCCATCCACATGGTCATCCATGACCTCAACCGCTCGTCGCAGCACAAGTTCTCATCCACTAGCCACAATTAAGGTTTACCTTTTTAATACTAGGGTTCCACAATCACACCCTATGGTTCAACCGAACCAAACAGTTTTCCGTAATATAAAATCCACAACCTGACCGACCCCGCGGTCCTGACATCGAATAGACGTCAAATCCAATCCTACCATCCCATCAACGTGGGTTCCACCACTAGGTCATCGGCCAACTCCGATGAACCAACATCCCTCACACTAGAAACCACCACAAGGGTTCACATTTTAGACCATTACTCACATAAGGTTCCCCGAACCTGGCTGCACCTAGCAGCACAACAATCCAATATCACATGACCGAACCGACGGTCCCACTATACTAGTTCACCACAATCAACCCCACTTGGGTCGAATCACATTAACGCACGGCGTATCGGGCCAATCACACTCCATCCACTATCCAAACCCAAAAACTATCTATCAGGTTGATAACGAATTGCAGCCCAAAGAGACATCACACCCTCGACCTGCGCACACAAAAGAGCAACCGTGCTCTGATACCAAGTTGACAGGACCCATCCCAATCCCCCCGGGATTACCATGGAATGTGCCCTGCTCCCGTCCAACAAGGGGTGTCAGACAAAGGATGACCAAGAGCCACTGCCCAAACAGGGCATCCAGAGTGCGCAAGGATCGATGGAGGAGGTGTGCAATGTCCCAGTCTCTGCTGCAATCGCATCCGTGATCAACCTGAAGGGCATTAAAACCAAAAGCTGTGAGTGGACAAAACCAATAAGTTCATCAAATACATTTATAAGACATTTATGCCCTCCAATAAAAACGTATGCATGCCACCAAAACCAGTAACCAAAACGTTTGCTCAACCGAGCCATTAGGGCCTTAGCCCAAAAACCGTTAACCAAAAACCAAGTGTGGGAACTCAGCCCAAAACCGTGGAATACCACCACCATACATATACGACCATGTGGGTCACCACCCACTACCATAAATGAACATTAATTCAAAAATCCAAAACCATTTAGGGTCCCTGACCCGACATACCATTTCATAACCAATAATCCATTTTTACCACATAACACATATCCAACCAATAAGCCATTTTATTCATTAATCCATATTTTACCATTACCATCACCAGCATCCCAGATGCTTAGCGTCCCAGACGCTAGACGTCCCTGACGTCATATCTCACGGTTTCATAAGCTACGCGTGCTGCCCGGGGTCTCTCCGGGTCCATATATCTGACATCCCTGATGTCTGACGTCCCTGACGTCAATCATAGCAATCCTGCTCCTGAGTCATCATACGGTCCGGCTGCTCCGAATAATGACCCCTCGCAGGCAATGCACCGTGACTTCCCCAGTGTCCCGGACATCTGGAGGAGACCATCATATATCCTTGTATCCAGATGGTATATGGAAAACAATTTTATTAAACCCTTTATCACATCATTACAATTGGGCCCTGCCCGAAATTTCCATAAAACCACGTAATTCCATTTAGGGTCCCTGACCCAAAATCACAATTATTAAACATAGGGTCCCTGACCCAAAATCACATTTATAATCCAACTGGGCCTCATGCCCGATTTTATGAACCACTGGGCCCACGGCCCGATTTGTAAACCAACTGGGCCCGCAGCCCGACTTATAAACCCACTGGGCCCACGGCCCGAATTCGTAAATCAACTGGGCCCCTGGCCCGATAACATAACTCAAATGGGTCTCAGCCCGATTTCATACCAACTGGGCCCCTGGCCCGATTTCATTAACCAACTGGGCCCCCGGCCCGATTCTCAAATGGACTCCAAGTCCGAAATTTCCAAAACAAGTGGGCCTCAAGCCCGAGTTCATATTTCCAATTTCAAAACCATTTCATCATATTATTTATTTAACCACAAGCACACAAAACCGCAAATAAACCGTTAATCCCGATATACGTGAAATACGGAAAACACCTCGAAATACGTGCAACATATCCAAAATCAATGCTCACAAATACCATCATAGAAATCATGTATATAAACCATATAACACATTTAAGCATGCATAGGATTTATAAAACCAAAGTCCACTCACAGACCGTTTTAACCGTGTGCCTCGATATGCGTGCCACCGGCCCTCCCGGGCCACACAACTATCACCGGGACTCCCAATCCTGTCCAAGTCACAGTAGAGGGTCACTAACCTCAACATTAACATCCTATCAAAGTCCCGTAATTTTCCCGAATTTTTACTTATTTTTAAACTTAATTTAAAACCTTCGGACATCCCGAACAATATCGAGACGGTGTCCGATCGACACGAAACCAATTCCAAAATGTCCGTTACATTAAATAGGACAGAAGTCATGTTGACCTCACCTCGAGATTCGTGTCCACGCGCCGCCACGCGCCGCCGTGAGTGGCTGCGCGTGAAACCCACGCGCCTGCTACAGTGTCACCATCTAACCCGTATGTCTGGTAAACGGGTCCAGTTTGCCCGCGATACGACCCGGTTCCAATCCTATCAATTCAGCCTTAATTAAAACAATTGATCATTCCATTAGCTTCGTTTTAAGTTTAATTTAAGTTCTGTAACATTGATTACACAATTCATTACCTACAATTCCACGATTCGATGATGAACACCAAGAACACCCGTCCATTGTTCATCCTTCGAACCCCATCCATTTCGATCGATATCCTGAAATTGATTCAACCAGAAGCTTCCATGGACTCTGTAGATCATTTCCCCCAACACAATTGCTTCAATCCAGTGTTCAATCGTCACGACACAAACTCGAGCACCGTCACTGTTCATCAATGGAGGTCCATCGATCTCGATCGGTTTCCTTCAATTGATGAACCCAGAAGCATCGTGGGATCATGAGGAGTCATTTCCCCACAACAATTGAGTCAATCACAGCCCCAAACTCCACGACTCAGCCTCGATTTCTTCCTCTGTCACCAAGCTCGATCAGAGCCAAAACGGCACCATTCCTTCTCGTTTTTGATGTGGATCGACTCGTCACAACCTCAGGAAGATGTTTGTAACCTCCAATTCGATCATCACAGCCCAATTCCTTCAATTTGATTTTCCCTCCCAAAACTCAATCTTTCGAATTCTCAGTTCTTCCTCACCGTCAATCTCTCGTGTTTACCCAGTTGAAATCACACTCAAAACGCTCACAAAATCACACTCTCAGGTTCAGCAATGGCAGAGGATTTTAGGTTGGGTAGAAGCTGGGTTGGTTGTACACGGTTAAGTAAATTAGGGAGGATAATGGAAATTAAAAGATTAATTAATTAATTAAAAATTAATTAAACATCATGATGAGGTCTCCCCCAAAAACATGGATTCTGATTTCAAGGGATGAGTGACACTTGTCACTCATCCAGGTGTGTAGGGTCAACGGTCACTATTCATTATTATATTATTATTTTAATCCCGGCCTCGGTTCGTTAGTTCGTTTCCTTGACCATAACGTCGTCGTCGGATCTCCGATTTCTGCATGCCGCCTGTCGTTGGATTCGTATCGACGATACCTACGTAACGGTCCTTGGCCCTCGCCTATCGGACCACCCGATCAAAAAGTCAACATTTGGCCCCTAATAAGCCAAATTACCAAAATACCCCTCAACTTCCGAACACCATAACTTTCTCTACGAATGTCGGAATCGAACGTGCCACCTGTCTATGAACTCGTGACGTCCCGAACTACGTCACGGTCATCGGTCAAAGTCCATTTGACCGCCCGAACAAAAAGTCAACATTTTGCCCACGACCAGGGGCAAAACGGTCATTTTGCACATTTTGTCCGATTCCGCCCTACTAACCACCGTTCAACCTCACTAATCAAGATTAATCACTAAACTAATCCCGGAATTCGGGACGGGTCGTTACAGGCGATCTGAGAACGTTCATCCATCTTGATGTGGATTGTCGGGATGGTGGTACCCATGGTTGTGAGGTACGAGTAGTGATGCGGGATCGTCGCTCGGTATGAGCGAAGATCCAGGGCTACCCACTATGCACACGGTGTGCTAGTGTGGATGTTTGTATGTTGGCGCTGGTACTAGCGCTGGTGCTAGTGTCAGTGAGTGAGATTGTGTTGGGCCACGACTTGGGGTGTGACTCTGTCATGATGAGAGTGCGTTGGTATTTGAGATTCAGTAGTGGTTGACTCATGGACTGGATAGGATCCAGCGGAGATTATGAGGTATTGGGGTAAATCCCAGCAGCGACGAGGCGACAAGAGTTGAGTAATTCCCAGTCGGAATCGGTGTATGTGCTTGATTAATCATTAATTGACATGAGGTCTGAGTATTGGGCTGATTGTGGACGCGGGGTTGTCCAAGTGAGTTACGGATGTAGGGAGTCCAGCGGTTGGACTTGACATCTCATGGGGTGGGTGTCTATTTTCAACGTGGGTGGAATCTTAGTTTCAAGGAGAGTTGTGACTGTGGGACGAGAGGAGCGCTCGTTTCCGCATTGGAAATTGGTATTCTGAAGTCATTGGGGTTGACTTCTTATCTTTTGCCCTTGCAGACGATGTTGGATATTGGTACGGTGGGTGCAGTGAGTTGTGTTTGCACTCACAGAGGATGGATGTGGATGACATCATATTGGATCATCCTTGGTCTCTCCTAGGTGGAGTGGCATGGATCGATATGAGGTAAATGGAGGGGATCCATAGAGTGGATGTGTTATGCTGTTGAGTGTTTGTTTGGGGGAGAAAATGGTTGAGGAATGTTTGGTGGTTGACAAGAAATCTAGTGGGTGTAAGACCCTATTATCGGGTTACGGGTGGATTGCCAGCTGTGGGCATGTGCGGATCCTAGGTGGATCAGGTTGATGAGGTTGTGGGCCTTAGACGTGGCGGCGACCTAGGGTCCTGGCGTTACCAGTCGAGTGACGTGGTAACAAATTTGGATGGTGATCACCTTAATCAGGCTAGGTGAAGAGCTTATCGCTCTGTCATAAATGTTTGGGTATGGGAATAGTTGGACCGAACTTCTTTTCGAAGTTAATCCGTACTCGAGCGAGTGAGAACGTATATGTTTTGGACTCCGGGGCTTGGCCTGTGGATAAGTGGATACCCATCAGGGTCTAATTGGTCAGTTATAGATATGTGCGATTGGGATTGGCTTCTTTTTGAAGTCAATCAGAGGTGAGGTGGTAACCGTTTGAGCGGGTATCCGATAGATTCTGGGTTGGTGTGCCTCGGTATTTGTGAATGAGATTAGATGCCCATTCGGCATGACTGTACATGCCTTGGTGAACGTGCCTGGGTTGGTACGTCTTGGATGACGTGTTTGGGAGTTGATGTTGTTACTGGTCGGGTGACCATGGGGTCCAAAATGGGTGATGAGTGGAATGATCGATTTGTCTAGTGTGAGATTGGACGGGAGAACCCCAGCATCAAATCTTGATTGACTGCGGGCCATGCAGTGGACCTATTGGGGAACGGATGTACGTATCTTGCACGGTGTACAAGGATCGGTAATGGACTGGCCGTGTGGTGCATGGTGACAGCACATCTGAGGTACTAGTGGCGTATGGTTATACGTGTTGATGGTCGGCTTAGTTCCGACACCATTGGATTTGGTGGTGGGCGTGAACTGGACATTGAGTACTATGCACTGGGCAGAGTTAGTTTTGTTGGGTTCAGTGAATTCATGAGCATGCGCTCTTAACCACGGATGGCTAGTGAACCCCAGTCTGGAATTGGGCGAACACTGATGGGCTAGTATTCAATTTGTGTCAGTTACACCACCTGATTGAGTATGATGATGGTATACGTACACTCAGGATGAGTGAGTTGGTGACTGCGTCACTACGTGTGGCTATGCGTGACGTTATCACACCGAAATGCTTACAGCGTTGGGGTTCGCTGAGCGAATTGACAGTTATGGACATGAGCTTGATATATGTCGTAGGGTTGGGCTTGCCCTGCGAGATGAGATCGTGTTATTGATCTTACGCAACTTTATGTGACACCAATTGGCTGTTGATTACTGCTTTACTGGTGAGGTTTAGTGGTGACCGTTTGGCTGGTAGCGTCAGCACGGACTGACGAGTGAGAATTGGTGACTTCCAGCGGGAGCAGACGACGAGTGATCATTTTCACTCGAGGTGGTCGAGTGTGGTCGGTACGACGTGAGACGGCGATGAGACGTCTGGGTACGGATGAGTTTAGCTGGTGTACGGGTGTACACATGTTGTGAGGTCAAATGTTTTCCACGTGGTGGATGTGGAATGAGCATAATTAGAATTTCGAGAACGAAACTGGTTTTAGGAGGGAGGAACGGTTGAGTTTTGATCGGTTGGAATTTCGGGGGCGAAATTCTTTAAGGGGGGATGATTGTAACGACCCGTCCCGAAATTCGGGATTAGGTTAGTAACTAATCATGATTAATGAGGGTTAATCGGTGGTTAGTTGGGTGGAATCGGACAAACGATGCAAAATGACCGTTTTGCCCCTAGTCGTGGGTAAAACGTTGACTTTTATTCGGGCGGTCAAATGTACTTTGACCAATGACCGTGACGTAGGTTGGGACGTCACAAGTTCATAGACAGGTGGCACGTTCGATTCCGACATTCGTGGTGAAAGTTATGACGTTCGGAAGTCCAGGGGCATTTCCGTAATTTGGTCGAAATAAGGAAAAATGTTGACCTTTTGATCGGGCGGTCCGATGGACGAGGGCCAAGGACCGTTAGGAAGGTCTCGATTCCCCGAGTACGACGGCAGGCGGCACGCCGAAAACGGACATCGGGTGACCAAGTTACGGGTCACGGACGGTGAGGGGCATTTTGGTAAATTGCCAAGTGAGGGCAAAATGGTAATTTCCTGCTGAGGGGCTGTTTGAACCGTGAAACAGAGGAAGCACCCGTGCCATGTGTGTCTGAAATCCAGCAATTATTTAACCCAAGTGGTCTGATCAGTAGATTGTTTAACCAAGATAGTGACCTTGGGGAGTGTTAGTGGCTTCGAGGCGTGGTATGGACAGAATGGGACCGTGCACGGGAAGTTTTGTAATGGCTTTGGGTTCTGTTTTTGGGAAACAGAATTTCAGTGAAAGCAGAGGAATTCCCACGGTTTGTTTGCTGCCCGGTTTGGAAAAAGAGAGATTAGGGACATTTGGGGGCCTCCGAGGGTCATTTTGGTGAGGAATGAACTGAGAATTGAGAGAGAACTGAGTCGGGAGAAAACCAGAAAAAAAATGGAGGGAAATTCAAAGGTCGAGTTTTGAGGTGAGTCGAGCCAAACCGTGAGTTGGATTAGCTTCCTGAGATCAATTCAAACATGACCGTACAAAAATCGAAGGAGTTTGATCGCTGTTTGCCCAGGAACCTGAGTTCCAGTTTCTGGAAAACACAGTGTTGTGGACGATGGATACCAGGTAACGGCTTGTTTAATTGGTTGTGAAATTATGTTCGTCTAGGTCCCCTCATGCTACTGGTGAATTTAATTTTTGAACAGAACCGTGTAGGGTGAGTCCCAGAAGTCGACCAGTTCGACTGTTCGAGTCTGGGTTGATCGATTTAAGGTTTGTCGAGGGTAATGTTGGATGCAGACTTTAAATTAATAGATTAGAGAAGATGTTAGGATTAAAAAGGAAAGGAATTGATTGAGAATTGATAGCTATCTAATCGGGTTGTCACGCGGGTTGCAGGACCCGCTTGTAGAGGAAACGGGCGAGGATGACGAACTGTTCATCGTCACTGTAGCAGGCGCGTGGGTGTCACGCGCAGCCGCTTGCGGCGGCGCGTGACGGCGCGTGGGTCCGATTTTCAAGGTGAGTTCAAAACGGCTTTTGTCCTACACTTTGTAACGAACATCCCAGAGTTGGTTTCGAAATTATCGGACACCGTTTCGATGTGGTTCCGAGGGTCCGAAGATTTCTATTAGGTTTGTAATTAATGATTAATTCCCGAAAAATTGTTGGAAATTAGTATGCTGTTATGTAAGCCCTTAGTGACACTAAAGTATGTTTTCGAACAGGATTTGGAATTTCTGGAAAATATCGGAATTACAGAACCGCGTGCGGCGTAAAACCGAGCCCTATTGGACGGTGTGTGAGTGGACGTTGCTTTAAAAATTTAATGCATGCATAAATTATTTCTATGATTTTTATGATTATGATTATAAGTTCTGATTGATTTCGATTTCCGTATTTATACGTATTTTTACTATACATGTGAAATTCCACGTATTTCGAGACTATGGTCACTCGTATGCGTAATGATGGTTTAATGGAAGAAGTTATAGGAAATGGGTGTAAAATGATTTAAGAAGGTTGTTTATTATTTGCGAGTGTGACTTACGATTTTGACACGTTTTTGAGAAAGTTCCGGTTTTGCACGTTTTACGAGATTTTGAGTTATTGTGATTTGATCACTGTTGATGTTTGAATTGGGGAATTAAAATGAGACTTGTGATTTTGAGGATTTTAAGTGTGGGTTTTGGGTAGGTTTTGCTTGGATTGTGATTTTGGTAATTATGATTGTGGTCTTGATGTTTTGATAATGAGATTTGAGAAATGAAGTGATTTCAAGGAATAAAAAAATGGATCTTGAAAAAGGTGATTTCGGGCTTGACGCTCGGGGCATAAAAGAAATTTTAAAGAACGAGATTTCAGTTTTCGGAAATTTAAAGTGGATTCTTGGTTTGGGTTCGGGATGATGTTCCGGATGCCGGCTTACGGAATCATTATTGCGAATTCGAATTCGGGAATGGAAAAGGATTTAAATAAAGTGATTCACCATGGTTGCGCATGCCCCGTGTTTAATTTGTTTATGTTTGTAAAGTATGATTTGGGGAAAATGAATGTGGAATTTCGGACCATGGGTCCTGTTGTGAAAAATGTGATTTTGGGATGGATCCCACGTTGTTGTGATTGATAAATTGTTTTGGGGTTTAAAGACTCGTTGTTGTGTTTGGAAACTGTTTTGGGTTTAAAGACCCGGTGCTATTGCTGGAGCACGTTTTGAGTTTAAAGACTCGGTTAATTGATGACGGGGGAGGGCCCTTAATGAGTTTAAAGACTCGTGAGTTTAAAGACTCGGTTACTGTGACACCCCCGAGGCCTATTGATTATGTTCTGAGTTTAAAGACTCGATGATATCCCGGGAAGGCCTGTTTATGCGCATGGTTTTGAGTTTAAAGACTCGGGCGCACTTGTTATCCAGCAAAATGATTGACTTGTGAGTTATGGATGATTTCTGATGTTTCGGTTGAGTTGGGCAGTGGCCCGGTATATGGTTGTTGGTTTTGGATCATGTTGTGCATTTGGTTTGATTCGTGGTTTTGGGCTGAGGCCCTGTGTTTTTGTTTGCGGGCTGAGACTCGATGGTTGAGAAAGGAAAAAGATTTTTAGGTTCACACGACTTCTTCCTTATGTTGGAATTTGATACACAGTTTTTATTTTGTGGAAAATCTTAACCGATGACGAAATGTTTTTGTATGCATGCATTGGTTTTTACGCGGAGGGTAAAAGCGTTTGTTGTAACCGTTTTGCTAAACTAATTCATTTTTGTCCACTCACACCTTTTGGTTTTTATTGACCCTCCAGGTCGTGGCGCGTTGTTCGAGGCTGTACGAGGGCGGAGGCATGAGTAAATACGTGTGGCTATCCCTGGTCTAGCACGTACCGAGGGTAACTTGGATATTTCAGTTGACTTGCCAGACGGGAGCAGGACCGGGCACGGTTATCGATGCCCTTCCGGGGGCGGTCCTGTCAGATAATGTGCGCCACTTACCCTCTCCCACTTCGGTAAGAGGAATCCGTTCATTTCTTGGTCACGCAGGATTTTTCAGAAGATTTATCCCTGACTTCTCCCACATTGCAGGGCCCTTGCGCCGACTGCTTCAGAAAGAGACACCCTTCATCTTTGATGCAGACTGTCAGGAAGCTTTTGATAAGCTTAAAAATATCTTAACCACTGCCCCCATTCTTTGTGCCCCTGATTGGTCCTTACCCTTTGAACTAATGTGCGATGCCTCTGATTTTGCAGTTGGAGCCGTACTCGGACAAAGGAGGGACAAGAAGCACTACGCCATCTACTATGCATCCAGAACCTTGAATGATGCCCAGATGAACTACACCACTACAGAAAAGGAGTTGCTTGCTGTTGTATTTGCTTTAGATAAATTTCGCTCTTATCTACTTCGAACTAAAGTCATTATTTACACTGATCATGCAGCACTGAAGTATCTCCTAGCCAAGAAGGAAGCGAAACCAAGACTAATCCGATGGATTCTTCTTCTTCAAGAGTTTGACATCGAGATTAAAGATAAGAAAGATGTAGAGAATGTGGTGGAAAACCATTTGAGTCGCATTGCACATGACAAAGATCCTGTGGCAATTCAAGAGATGTTTCCAGACGAACAACTCTTCAGAATCGAGGGAGGTACTCCTTGGTATGCTGATATTGTCAATTATTTAGTCACCAAGCAGTTGCCCACAACCCTTTCCCGTGCACAAAAAGATAAACTTAAAAAGCATGCTAGGCACTATATTTGGGATGAACCTTATTTGTGGAAACACTGTGCAGATTTATTGATTAGGAGATGTGTCCCTGATATTGAACATATGTCAGTCCTAGAGTTCTGCCATAGCCTTGCTTGTGGAGGCCACTTTGGATCTAGAAAAACTGCATTCAAAATCTTAGAATGTGGACTATATTGGCCCACACTTTTTAGAGATGCACATTCATTCTGTTTAGCCTGTGATAAATGTCAGAGATCAGGAAACTTAGGACAAAGGGATGAAATGCCACAACATTATGTTCTTACTGTTGAAATATTTGATGTTTGGGGTATCGATTTTATGGGTCTGTTTCCTCAATCTAATGGTTATCTCTATATCTTACTTGCCGTTGATTATGTATCAAAATGGGTGGAAGCTAAGGCCACCAGGACTAATGACTCTAAAATTGTTGCAGATTTCCTCAGAACTAACATTCTTTCTAGGTTTGGGATCCCGCGGGTCCTAATAAGTGATGGAGGAAGTCATTTCTGCAACAAGACCATTGAAGCTTTAATGAAACGGTATGGTGTCACTCAAAAAGTCTCTACACCTTACCATCCTCAAACGAGTAGAATGGCGGAAGTCAGTAATAAAGAGATCAAGAAGATATTAGAGCGAACCGTGGGTCCTAATCGTAAGGATTGGATCCAACGGTTGGATGATGCACTTTAGGCATACAGGACGGCATACAAAACACCTATAGGAATCTCACCCTATAGGTTGGTATACGGTAAAGCATGTCACCTTCCGGTGGAACTAGAACATAAAGCATGGTGGGCCGTTAAGACTTTCAACATCAAGCTAGATGACGCCGGTTTGCATCGGAAGCTCCAACTGAGTGAGCTTGAGGAAATCCGAAATGATGCATTTGAAAACACTCTGATCTACAAGGAAAAGGCAAAGGCATTTCATGACAAACAGATCAAGAGTAAAGCATTTGACATTGGCCAGAAAGTTTTGTTGTTCAATTCCCGACTTAGACTCTTTCCAGGTAAATTATTCTCCAGATGGGTGGGTCCTTTTGTTGTTACTAATGTGTTTGCCCATGGAGCCATACAGATCAAAAGCATTGAAACGGGAAAAGAGTTCAAGGTCAATGGTCACCGATTGAAGCCTTACATCGAGGCAATTGGAGGACACGATGTGGAGTTAGGCAGAGTACTTCTACGTCCCATCAGATAAAGAATTTGGTCTAGGCTGGATGGACGTTAAACTTAAAGCGCTTGTTGGGAGGCAACCCAATGTATTCTCGAGTTGTGAAGGAGTCATCAACACAGATTTGCTTTCTTTCAACCCCTCACTCCCCTTTTACTTTGTTTATGTTTTTCTTTCTTACTTCATTTTCTTAAATCATCTTCCTTACTTTGATGCTATGTTTAATTACTTCGTATTTTCCTACATTGAGGACAATGTAGAATTTAAGTGTGGGGGAATGGTTTACAAATTTATTTGTGCATTTGAAATTGTTTTATTAAGTCTTTCTTAATTTGCAATTGTTTTATTTCTTTCTTACGAAAAAAAAAACAAATAAAAAAATTTACTATTTTAAATCTTTTTGTTTTAACTTAGTATTTTTATGAGGTTTTTTTTTTTAATTTTGTGCAATTGAAATTGTTTTATTAAGTCTTTCTTATGGAAAAAAAATAAAAAAAATAAAAAAAATTTATTGCTTTCTTGAGTCTTTTTGTTTTAACGTAGTGTTTTTACGAGTATCAAGTTGCCCTTTAACTTTTCAATGATATAAATGAACGAAAATGATTATGTTATGGCTATAAAGATGATCATTACAACTTGAATTTGTTTGTTAATATTTTGTGATTAAGTGTTATAACTTGAAGATAATGCATGTAAATTGGTACATAAATGAGCATGATATGATAAGTATGAATCATTTGAACCTTATGTGAGCTTTAGAACTTTATATACATCTTTGATGAGTGATTCATAAGTTCTTTGTTTAAATTGATATACATATGCCTCATAACTGATTGCCATAGTTTTTAATGAACTCTAGAGTACTAGAACTTATTCTCTGTGATTTTCAAAGCTTTTAAGTCAATAAACTCTCTGATTTTTGAAATGATTAAGGCAGTAGGGTTAACACCACAAATTCAAACATCCATGTTCCCTATTTTGTGCGCACAAGTTGCGATCCCCTTGGTTTTAACCCTTTTGAGCCCACATTCAGCCTTTCTTTCATCACCATGATTATCTAAACACTTGAGCTTAGTATAAACATCTTTTACCTTTGTTCTAAGGACTCGGTTGAAGACATAATGATTGTGTAAAGAGAAAATGATGATATTGAAAGACTTTTATGTGTATTTTGTGGATTTACTGACTCAAACATTGTTGTATTTTTGACACATGTTATTACCTTGATATAAAAAAAAAAGAAAAAAAAAAAGGAGATATATTGAGTTTTTATCAAGGTAATAAGGTTTGATTATGAATGTTTGAGTTAAGTCCTTTACATTTGTAAATCCGACACAAAGAATGAATTCGAGGCCCAACAAGATGAAATTAGGCCTATGTTCGAAGTGATGGATCACTGACATCATTGCACTAAGGTTGGGAAGCTATGATACGTTTTGGGAGTCTATTGAGTCTTGGAACGAATTGAGCACCACTTGTCCTATATTTTCCTTACCTCTAAACCTTGCCCCATTACAACCTTCGTAAAGACCTTATGATCCTTAAGATGGTAAATTTTGATTAGTGGAGTCAATCACTTGAGTAAGCTTATGGTT
The DNA here is from genome assembly GCA_032719365.1 of Prinsepia uniflora. NCBI lineage: Eukaryota > Viridiplantae > Streptophyta > Magnoliopsida > Rosales > Rosaceae > Prinsepia > Prinsepia uniflora. Next base: position 15,649,878 of record CM064863.1, on the reverse strand, counting down.
TTGGTTCATTTGTGCAAGTATGTTTTGTTTTTATCTTGAGGTGTTTGTTTGAAATTTTGCAAAAGTACTTCATTTTGATTATGTGAGTATTTCTCACATACTTTGAGTGCAAACACAAACCCTCACAAATTGAGTGAATTTTTTAGTGCATATCCTTGTGAGTTGATTCATACTTGTCTTATTCATGCAGAACTCCATTTCACCATATTTACTCATTATCTTACTTGTTAAACATTTTGTTACCATGTATTAACTCTTGAATTCCATTTGCTTAAATGTTTTAAGTGAAAATCTTTTATGCCATAATTATAACAGTGAAATTTGAGACAAATGGTTAAGGGTCTACTTGTTTTGAATTCGTAGTTTGATTTTAGTATTTGCTAGGGACTAGCAAAGTTTAAGTGTGGGAGTATTTGATAGGACGTTAAATAAGCATTATTTTATATTATTTTATACCCTTTATACTTGACTTTTAATATTAACATATTAAATAAATTGATAAAATAATTTATTTTGTGATTTTTATGTTTAGAAAAATAAAGTTTGTAATTTGGAGCATTTTGGCGAAAGAATCGTCTCGATCGGAATTATAACGAATAAATTTTGGACGAAATTCGGTGAATTAATTAATTTAGTTATAAATTAAATTAATTAATTATTTGTTTTGCAGCCCAATCAAATATTGGCCCAATCCGTGCAGCAGCCCAGATTACCAGCCCAAGCCCAGTGGATCATTGCAGCCCAGCGAAAAAAGAAAAAGAAAAAGAGAAGCCCAGTCCACTGCGCAAATCCCAGGCGCGCATCCGATTGCCCCAGCCCAGAGACCAGTTTCGGCGCGCGCTCGCCGACTCCCAGGGTTACCGTTCGGCGCGCGTGCGCTGAACCTCAGGCTTCCTCTTCAGCAGGCGCCTGCCGACCGCCACAGCGCCTCTTCAGTGGCTTCTGGCAGAATTTGGGAGTGATTTTCAGCTGCTTTCTGCTAGATTCTTTTCCAGCAGCTTCCACTCAACTTCCACCCAATTTCCACTCATTTTCCAACCACTTTCCAACCCAATTTTACAACTTTACAACTCAAACCACTTCTAAACATCATCACAAATCTTTATTACTCATCATTCCATTATTTAACATTTTTTATTGTATTTTTATATTATTTTTGGTAGCTTTCTCCACCTATAAATAGGGTTTCAATTCACTTGTTGAAACACACCTTCTTTGAGGCACACATTTGAGCCTTCTTTGAGAGAAACTTTGGCAAAGTATCTCCAATACAAAGTTTAGAGTTTGAGTCCATATTTCCCAAGTTTATTTCCTCCATCTTCATAAGGTTCCGTCCGCTGTCGGAGAATCGTATGAGTAACAATCCATTGTTTTCATCCATCTCGAAAGTGTAACAATTACTCTCCATTCACTCAAACTCTCATTTTTGTTATTGGTTTTGATTATAGTTCAATATATGTGAGGTTTTTCTTACTAATATTTGTAAGTGTTAAATGCAATCTTCATGTGTCTTACTTTATGAATTTTAGTTATTTTATACATTTTAGTGTTTCATACTTCAATTCAATGTTAAGTGTTTTATCCGCTGTCGGTGCATTTAAAGTAGAATTGAAGAGACTTAATGTTGATTGTTGTCGGCGCATTCAGTCAAAAACAAAAGGTGAATCATATTGTAAGTGTTGTCCGCTCTCGGTGCATTTATAGTATTGAAAAATGTATGAAGGTAATTAAGACGATTAAGGTAAAATTTCGTGATTGTTTTAATATTTGCAATTATTAGAGTGTTGGTAAAATTTGTGCTTTAAGAAGGTCACTTGTACAAAAATTAGAGTAGAAGTAAGATTAGTTGATTTATGCTTTTACTTATTTGCATGATTACAAACTTTTTCAAAACCCTCATTTTCATCCTTTTTATTATTTATTCTTTTATTCTTTATTTTCTTATTCATCTATTCTTTAATTCTTTGATTATTTAATTCTTTAATTCATTATTCTTTTATTCATCTCCCACTAACACATTATTAATGTTCCCTAATTTCTCCGGTTAAGAACGATTCCTATTTACCAATACTACATCTACACAAAAAAGGTTTAAATTGCATAACACTCGAATTACATGTTTAATTTAATGCGTAGTTCGGGCGTAGTCACCGGGCTTGCCCGACCCGGCCTAATGACAAGGCCTACTTGGATGGACCCTAGGAGACTTGGGATTTGAGACCCCGAGTAGCACGCGCGTAGCTTTAGAAACCGTGACAGGATTGGTTGTATGATATTGGTAAACATGATTTATTGGATTTGTGAAATGATGTTTTGTGAATAGTAAATGGATTTGGGAAATGACCCACATACTCGGATTTATGGTTTTGGGCTGAGTACCCACTTATGGTTGAAATGAGTTATGGATTTGTGTAAATGGTTTTGGACAAGATCCCGTATGATTTGGATTTACGGAATTTGGGGCTGAGACCTTATAATGGTTATTTGAATATATGGTTTGATAAATGGTTTTCGTATGCATGTATGCTTTTTAGTGAAGGACATAAATGTCTTTATGAAATATGTTTTTATGAACTCCTTTATTTTTGTCCACTCATAGTTTTCGTTGTTTTTAATGCCTTTCAGGTTGATCACAGATGCGGACTGTAGTAGAGACCGAGACATCATACTCCTTCACCAGATCCTAGCGTGCTCCGAAAACCGAACGGGCTGAAGGTTTTAAATTATCCCTTGTCTGAAAATTCGTGTCAAACAGGATCATGACACATCCCGTGTTAATCACAGGGGGATTGGGATGGGTCGTGACAATAACTATACTAAAACAGAAGTGGGAAAATCACTGTAGATCTACAGTGATTTTTCACTTTTGCCTTTTTTTTTTCTTTTTCCTTTTCCTTTATATTTTTTTTTCTTTTCCTTTTTTCCTTATTTTATTTTTTTCCTTTTCCTTTATATTTTTTTCTTTTCCTTTATACATATCAAATTTTTTTTCCGCCCCTTTTTTTTCTTTTCCTTTATTTTTTTTCCTTTTCCTTTATATAATTTTTTTTCTTTTCCTTTATACATATAAAAAAAATCATAAAAGAGATATAAAAAAAATATTGTTCCCCTACAGTGTTTTACCGGCTCTGCCTTTTTTTTTTTTCCGTTTCCTTTATAGATATCAAAAAATTACTGCTCATTTATGGAAAATTAATAATACTCAATTCAATAACATCGCTGCAACGCTCGGGCCTAATTGCTAGTATTGACCTATATTCAACATACATATGAAGCTATAAAATATCTTGGAAATATAAAAAATTAATCTTTTATTTATTTATATTATAATAGTTGTTATCTTTCTGAAAAAGGCAAAGAGGTAAAAAAAATTTTTTTATTAAAATACAATTAAAGAAATAAGAACAAATATATATATATAAGTATAAATGTTTATGCTCAGAAGATTGTAATTAATTTCATTAATCAAGTGTGTTGATGTACAAAATATACCAATTTAGATTTGGTACTCTGTTTACTTAGTTTGTACCACATGCACTTGGTATGACCAATAAAAAAGAATGTATTGGTCGTCCGTCTGGATAAGCATTGGTGTGGTGCTGACCTCCAAGCTCTCTGACACACAAGTCAGTATATATACATGTATATTTATATTACAGGTATGTAGTCAATGGTAATTTTCTACGGTATTTAACAGACAAACAATTAACCTTGCACTAATAAGTTGTTATTGAGTATAGATTGAAGTAAGAGTCTTTTCTGAAGAGAATTGTTGTAAATTATCAACCGAAAACAAAGAAACAATAAAGTATGTAAACATGGGGTTGTTGATTTTCGCTCTATTGTGCAGCCATAAAGACTCTTTTCCCTGAAGAAGTCGTGCTCCTTGTCTGTGGCTCTCTTCTTTCTTCCATCTCCATCTTCATCGGTTTTATCTCAATTTTCTTTATTAAAGTAACAGTGGATAGTGAATTGTAATTATCTTTTTTTTTTTTTTTTAGAAATGTGTCTCCCTTTATATTGGTGTTTAAGGGAGACTTGATTAATAGTTTTGATGTGCAATAGATGCACTTCTATTGTGGGGTTGACATGTGGCATCTAGATGGATGGTGGAAATGTGTCCGTATGTTAGTGATCAATATTTGGCTCTTGTTAGGGTTGTTTGGTTACGTGGACTTGGGCCCATGTGTGGTTTTGAACTTGTAGACAGACTTTGAGCTTTGTTTAATGAGCTTGGATTTAAGGTATTCAACATATAGAGTCTCATTCAATAAGGTACCAACAAAGTGAAATATGGAATCAAAATAGGATGAACAAGCAAGGACTAATCCATATCAATTCTCTCAACCGAGACCACTAGTGGACAGCATGTGGGCCATCGCAATGGCAAGCAACAACTGCTCGTCACACTCCCTAGCCGCCAAGGAAATCCAGCAAATTTGAAACTGCGCGGAGAGAGGATATGTAGGAGAGAAAGAAATGAAAAAGAATAGGAGAAAATGAGGAGAAAGGGAAGGTGAACGAAAAAGGAATGGCGACCAGTCACACTCTCCAACTACCAAGGAAATCTAGGATGGAGAAGGAGAAAAAGAACGGATAAAGATTGGCAGACACCAACCCAAGTGGGGGTTGGCGATTAGGGTTTCGCTCAAGAGAGCTTTTTAGAGGGATGGCAGAGAAGTATTTTAGAGAGAGCACTGTATATATATATATATATATTAACAATACTAATAGCATGTTCAATTAATAAACAAGCTAGATATGAATTAATAATATTCCTCAAGCATATTGGTGATAAATTTGTATTAGATGAGTCGGCCGGGAAAATTGTGTCATATAAAAAAAAAAAAGATGCTCACTTTATAATGCGGTTCATCATTATTTTCATTCCCCTTTTAAAACTATGTAGATAGGCCTCTTGCAAAAGTTTATTCTCAGCTTTCAAAACATTGCTATCCATAAAAACGAAAAGGAAACTATTGGCGTCCATATAAATGGCCTCACTGTTCATTAAGTATGTTCCACAGCACACCTAGGTAACTTTTTTTAATTTTAGCAAGAGTAGACATATTTTTATTTCCTGAGACAAGAATATATGAAGGGATATTATTATGATAGTAAATAAATATCCATCTCATATTGACTAAGAAAAGTAATTAAAATTTCACCAGATAGGGTTTTAACACAAAAACTCTATCACAGGAAGATAGAATTATACGTATATGTTATAATCATTTTTCTAAAATTAAAAATGGGAAGGAAACTAAAACTAAGGTTACATTTTTATTGGATGAGTAAAATGGAAAAAAAAAAAAAAAAGTATTTGTATTGGACAGTATGATTGCTGATGTCTTATTCAATGTCTACCTGTATCGTTGTAGATGAAGAGAAAAAAATATTAAAACTGATCCAATTAGTAATATTTTTTTTTCATAATTTATTTTGTAATGAATAAAATTATGAAAATATATTACATACTTGTCCGCATAAATATGACTTGTTAAAATGCTTAAGAGTTTCTTGAAATAAAAATATGGTATTCTTAACATCATTATAGATTTATAATATAATACTAACAAAATTAATTTTAAAGTTAAATCGAAGTACACGTGCCAAAGGACTCAAGGAGTGTAGGAGAAGGTGGGGACATCATATTCTCACCCACTTTTGCTCAAGCATGAAAATACCAACAAGAAAATATTTACATCAAATTCGAATTACGGTGATTTAAATGGAAGTAATCTTATTTGTCTTAAGTAAAATATCGAATTCGAACCTTGTGAATGAAGTAACAAGTGAGCTCCTTCGGTATTGGGATCATATGCTACTCGAGGGTTAGTTCTAACCTGCGTACGAGGGATACTTTGATTTTCACCAAAAACAAATTAATGAATTTAGCCACACAAATATAATAAATCGGAATTGCCTTTTGGCTAACACATTAAGTAAAAATCTCTAATATCAATTTGAAGATGAATTGTTAAAGGGAGACGGACTATATATATGTTATATTTATTATTATTTTTCAGACAAGAAATCAATGATTCCAATTAACATCCCATATAGAGTACAAATACATAAAACGTTCATTAATGAAGCATCAAAACAGCGACGTGCGTCGATTGTTGGTGACTTGGTGGGCGCAAATTAAACATTTTTTTGTATCCGCGTGGTTGGATGTTGGAATACGTCAGACTCTTAGGCCTCGTTTGTTATGCCGTACTGTACTGACTATTTCAATCGGATAGACTAATCTGTCTACCGGATAGACTGATTATTTAGTCGGGCGTTTCGTACTTTTCCGGATTAGAATGCCGACTATATTATACTGACCGGATTATATTATAGTACTTAACGAAATACTTATATCTTAAATATTAATTATGTATGTCATTATTTTTATTATTATTTATTTTAATAATTATTATTATTACTATTTATTACATTTTTATTAATTAATTAATTTTAATTTTATCATTATTATTTATTAAAATATCATTAATTATTAATTTATTATTAGTAGTATTTAGTAATTTATTACTTTTTATTATTAATATTTACTAAATTAATATTTTATTTTTATTATATTACTATTTTATTATTATTATTATTATTATTATTATTATTATTATTATTATTATTATTATTATTATATTTTACAAGATTACAATCCGACTATTTAATACGGACAATTTCGAGCGTATTATTTTAGCGTGTCTGGACCGTATAAAAATATTCAACCGTATTAACTTATACGGTGACTAATTAATACGACTGGTACCAAACACAGGTTTCGGATTATTTAGCCTATATGGATCGTAATACGGTGTACCAAACACACCCTTATCCTCTCCCTCGTACACACACACTATTCCATAGTCCATACTACTAATACTTCTGGCAGACTGCAGAGCTGAGATACTCGCCGAGATACTCAAAGTTAGCAGAGACAGAAAATATCCGTAGCCATGGAAAGTTTTGCAGCATTTGGAGGAATGATATTGGCAGTTATAGTTCAAACTGCAAATATGATCGTAAACAAAGCAGCCATGTCTCAAGGCTCCAACAAATTCATCGTCGTTGTTTATGCCAATGCTCTCTCCACCCTCATTCTTCTCCCTTCACCCTTCATCTTCCACAAGTACGTACGCTATTCATTAATCATCACCTTAATTAATTCTTTCATTTTACCACTAATTATGTATCTAATTAATTTCAATTGGTAGATCGTCAGAGCGCCCACCTCTTACATTCTCCCTCCTTTGTAGATTCTTCATGCTTGCCGTCCTTGGGTTGGTAACAAACAAACCCAACTCCATCCTTATTCTTTTTACCTAATTACATCTAACTTTAAGTAATTAACTCCCAACTTCTGACTTCAGTCGTCGGAGTACGTGTCGGGCTATCAGCTTTGTATATTTGTTTGATGATATTAATTAGTTTGATTTCTTCCATTAATTATGCATGCAGATGTTTATCGCAAATATTTGGATTTGTTGGAATAGAATACAGCTCTTCCACCCTTGCAACTATTGGTTTCAGAAGGTTGGGCAGAGAGATGATCGAGTGAATTCAGAAGCTAGAAGATAGAAAATGCAGTCAGATAAACTTCAAACTTCCACTTGTAGCTGAAAAACGATTGGATTAGGCTAGATTAGGATTATGTATGTTTGTGTTTGAATTAGGATTTGAATGCAATTTGAAAACGATTACAATGAGGAAGGATAGTGCTGATGAACACCAAGTGTTTGTTAAAATGCACAAAAAAGATTCTGAGTAATCCTTTTTAGTGCTCTCTCTGTTTTCAGAGATTCACACTTTGTTTATTGATTCTTATGTATGATTTACATCTCACATACATTCACATTTCATATCTCACAATTGTGATTGATGACCTTACTCATCACACACACTACATGACTTTTCTTGCTCCCTAAGATACTCACACACACACACACACTCACGGTTGTAACTACCTTACAGCTGTCATTCTCTAAATTCTTCTAGACACTTTACAGGTGTCCATACACTTTTTAGGAAGGTTTTAGATCAGCTGCACTGCAGCTTGATCACTGCCCTTGCAGTAACAGCTTATTCTTCAATACTCCTTCCTAAACTTCTTACTGATTTAACACCAAGTAGAAACCTTACATAGTTAAACCTGATCTTATGGAGAGCTTTAGTGAAAATGTCAGCTAACTGTTCTTCAGACTTACAGAAATGCAATTGGATCTCACCATTTTGAATTGCATCCATTATGTAGTGAAACTTCCTGTTGATATTCTTAGTTTAGCATATTGTCACACATTAGGATAGTAGGTTCCATCTGTTCTTCTCCAAAATCTTGTAGGACAAATCTGAGCCAAACTGCTTGAGTTGTGGCCTCTGAAGCACTAAGATATTCTACTTCAGCAGTTGACAGGGCAACACTTGATTGCTTAACTGAAGCCTAAGAGAATACCCCACTTCCAAATGTGAAAGCGTATCCTGATGTGATTTTACTATCTTCTGCTAAACCACCCCAACACTATCACAGAATCCAATTATGGTAGCTGATTGACCTCTCTTGTATTCAAGTCCATAGTCTAGGGTCACTTGAATGTACCTTAACACCCTCTTGGCTGTTCCAAAATGCTTCTTGGTAGGCATGTGCATGAACCTTGATAGGAGACTAGAGGCATACATGATGTCTGGCCTTGTGGCTGTTAAATACAGCAAACTTCCAACAATTTTCCTGTAGACTTGTTCATATGCTGGTCCACTATTGTCCTCCTTCTGCAATTTCTCATTTGCAGCTAAGGGAATGCTCACTAGTTTGCACCCCTTAAGCCCAAATTTGTCCAATAATGTAGATGCATATTTTCTTTGATGTAGGTAGATACCAGAGGTCGTTTGCAGGATTCCCATGCCTAGGAAATGGTGCAGTAAACCAAGATCAGCCATTTCATACCTTTCCATCATCTCCTGCTTAAACTCTTTCATCATACTCTCACTATCTCCTGTGTAGACGATATCATCCACATAAATTGATACTATCAAGGTCCCCTCATCTTTCTTGACCTTCAAGTAGAGTGTAGCCTCACTTAGACTTCTTTGGAAACCACAGTTGAGCAGATATGAATTAATATCACCATACCAGGCCCTTGGTGCCTATTTTAAACCATAAAGAGCCTTGTTCAGTTTGTAGACCTTGCCTTCTTGACTTTTTAACTCAAACCCCTCAAGTTGATATACATAAACTTCTTCCTCAAAAACACCATTCAAGAAAGCTGACTTGAAATCCAACTGAAATAACTTCCACTCCCTCTGTGATGCTAGAGCAATCAGAGTTCTGATGGTATCCAACATTGCAACCGGTGCAAAGGTTTCATTGAAATCAACTCCTGGTTTCTGTGTGTACTCTTTAGCCACCAATCTAGCTTTTAACTTCTGGATTGACCCATCTAAGTTTAGTTTAGTTTTGTAGATCCATTTAGCACCAACAATAGGTTTCTCAGATGGTCTTGGGACAAGACTCCATGTATTATTCTTTTCTATCATCTCTAACTCAGCTTCCATGGCTTTCTGCCATGCTTTATCTTTGGTTGGTTCCACATAGTTTGAAGGTTCCACAATAGCCACACTACATCCAGCATAGATATTACTCAGACTACTTCTTAGCTTGATAGGAGTGTTGCTAGGTTCAGAATCAGGCTCACTTTCAGAATTCACCTGATTGTCTTGCATTTCTTGATCTGTTTCTGGGTGATCACTGTCTGTTGCAGTGACTTTAGTAGCAACTTCAGAGGGCAACAGAACACTTGACTCTTCTTTTGCTTCCCAATTCCACATAGATTTCTCACTGAATGTCACAGACCTTGATATAATAATTTTCTTAGTTTTAAGACAGCAGATCCTATACCCTTTTTCACAACTCCCATATCCCACAAAGACCCATTTTTCAGCTGATACATCCAATTTTTGTCTAAGCTGATTAGGAATATGAAAGTAACAGATTGAACCAAATATTCTCAAATGCTTCACACCTGGTTTCCTTCCATTGTACACCTCAAAAGGTGTTTTCTTTTTAATGGCCTGAGTAGGATATCTATTAAGCAGATAAACTGCTGTGTTTACAACTTCTGCCCAGAAAACATAGGGCATCTTCTTATCATGCAGCATAGCTTCAGACATTACCACAATTGTCCTATTTTTCCTCTCTGAAACCCCATTCTGTTGTGGAGAGTAAGAAACTGTAAGCTTCCTCTGAATTCCCAGGTCTTCACAGTAGTTCAGAAACTCATGTGAGGTGTATTCCCCACCTCGGTTACTTCTAACTTTGACTATCTTGCAGCCTGTTTGAAGTTCAACCATAGCTTTGAATTTCTTAAAGGCATTGAACACACCAGATTTGTGTCTGAGAAAGTAAACCCAGCACATTTTAGAGTAATCATCAATAAAGGTTAGGAAGTACTTGTTTCCACTGAATGTTTCTGTTTGCATAGGACCACACACATCAGGGTGAATTAGTTCTAGCAACTTAGTTGACCTCCAGTGACAGGACCCACCCCGATTATCGCCTCGATAATCGGGAAGCATCCTGCTCCCGTCTGACAATCGAACCCAAAAGACCGGAAGACTAGTTAAAATTACAACACACCCATTGTCAGACCAGGGAGATTAAACAAATACATGCGACTGGACGTCAAGTCCACAGTTTCACAGAGTAATATTACAAAACAAATTAAAGAACAAGTCCTACTTTGTGAACTAACTACTCCGCAACGGAAAACGTTATGCCTCCGCCTCTGCCTCGGCGCTTGCCCCCACGCTTGTACCACGACCTGGAGGGAATTTAAAACAACAAGGTGTGAGTGGACCGAAACATAAGTTTAACAGGGAAGACAGTTTTTCCGAAATCGGGTTCGCCCTCCAGTTTTGTAATCCGCATGCATAACCAAATATTCAAAATTGTGTATTTAAACCTTTGAAAACTCTTTTTCCGAAACACAAGAAAAACGTTACAGGGATCGTCATAACTCATGTAAAACCATATAATAATACCAGATTCCAGAAACCGTCATTTTGAAACATTATTTGCACAAATCAAGTGAAACATAAATCAATAATCATGATTATGCCGTTGGATCCATCCGAGTCTTTAAACTCAACATTAGGCCTTCCCGGGATATCAACGAGTCTTTAAACTCAAAACACGATTAGTAGGCCTCGGGGGTATCATAATAATCGAGTCTTTAAACTCACGAGTCTTTAAACTCAATTTTCGGGCCCGCCCCCAAAATCAACATACCGGGTCTTTAAACCCAAAACCAGATCCAACCATTAACCGGGTCTTTAAACCCAAAACCGTTTTTAAACATAATAAATCAGGATTCATCACAAATCTTTTTCCAACATCATTCCAAAAACATTTCTCATCGTAACAGGACTCATGCCCGAATTCACATGTAAATTCCAACACATGCAATTACCAGAAAATTTCTTCACAATATGATCAAACATCATAAATCCGAAACATGCATATTCATAACCAGATACTTCATCAAAAATTATCACGCATGCATAGGCAAAAACCGAAATCTCGAAATGCGTGAAATACGATAATTATCTCGAAAAACGTGAAAACAAGTAAAACCGATATATCATCTCACCATCGTAAAATCATATGTAAAACCATGAGATAAATAAGCAAAATAGTCATGCATGCCCAATTTAAAAATCAAAGAGTCCACTCACAGTCTTAGGACACATCAATCGCGTCCCGCGCGCTCCTCCGTAGCTTCGGAAGTGTCCGGGCCTGTGAAAACGTATAAGAAGGGTTACAAACATCCCAAAATAACTCGTAGGATTTTTCCTAATTTTCCCAGATTTTTCGGCAAAAATAAACTTAAAGACTTAATCATCCGGACTCCCGAAATTATCCCGAATGACTCCCGATCGATTCGAACTCTAAAGATAAAATGTTAATTAAACTGTAAGGATTAATTCTCATGTTGACCGTGATCGGAGTTGACGTCACACGCGCCGTCACGCGCCGCCCAAAGTGGCTGCGCGTGAAAGCCACGCGCCAAGCTACAGTACCTTCGTCCTTACCCGAATCAACTGATAAACGGGTCTAATACGCGCGACTCAACCCGACCAGTTCGAGCCCAATTCTCAATCAATTCCTCTCGTTTTTGATCCTATTATCTTCCCTAATCCTTTAATTTTAGGTCTGTAATGAAGGTTAACCTCGACTAGTACCCAAACGACCCAACTCAACTCGAACAGTCGAACAAATCGACATTCTGGAACTCACCCAAACTAACCCCAATCTCAAATTAATTTCACCAGTAGGTTAAGGGGATTCATACGAACACAATGGTACCGTCAATTGGTCTCGCCGTTACCTGGAAGTCGTCGTCCTCAAGCTCGAAAATACTCAGAACCAGGGCACTCCGTTCCTGGCCAATTCGTGGATGTCGTCCTTCGAATTTGACGTGGTTGGTTTCCTCTTGCTCCCAGAAGACTAGAATGACCCCTAGTTTAGCTCGCAAGTCCCCACAATTTGATCTTCCATTTTTCCCTCCACTGGTTTTTCCTTCAAACTGGAACTTGGGTTCCCGGGCAACACGGCTCCAAACTTAACAACTCCAGCACCGTCGTGATTCTAACACTCCCAGAAGACTCCCTATGTGTTTAGTTTCGCCTCAAAGCCCGTAGGATTTGAACTCTGAGTTTCCCCCCCTGAAAACCCTAAACTGTTTTCTCCCGTCTCTCTCAACCTCAGCCCTCACAATGATGCCCAAATGACCCAACCGAGTCCCCCCTCACTCTCTTACTCAGTCATTCGATTCAAACGGCCAGCACCCGTGGGAGACCAGCTGAGGTTCTCTGAAACCTGCTTCCCACAAACACAGAAACCATGGCCATATTAAACTCAATCCCGTGCCTGCAACCTGCTCACGCCACTCAGTCATGCTCCCACTACCTCAATTCACATAAACAAACATCTGAACAATCCACTAAAGCCATAAACAATTGAACGCACAAACCCACGGCCGCTGCTCTGTTTTCCACGGTGGTGAACAGTACCCCGTGCGGAAATTACCAAAATGCCCCCAGGGAAAAAATTACCAAACTGCCCTCCAACTTCCGTGACCAGTAACTCGGTCGTCTGACGTCCGTTTCAAGCGTGCCGCCTGTCGTTGTACTCGGGGTGTCGAGACGAACATAACGGTCTTCGAGTCAAATGGATATCAATTGTCAAACAAAAAGTCAACTTTTCCCCTTATAACGCCCAAATTACGGTAATGCCCCCGAACTTCCGAACATCATAACTTTCACTCCGAGCGTCCGAATCGGACGTGCCACCTGTCTATGAACTTGTGACATCCCGAACTACGTCTCGGTCATCACTCAACGTCCGTTCGACCTCCAAATCTAAAAGTCAACAAATCGACCACACAAACACAGGGGTAAAAACGTCATTTTATTCAATATTTAATAATATTACATTACCAGAACGTCCGGGGCGTTACATCCAGCCTTTGTCTCTGCCAAATGTTTCAATATGTTGCCTTCCCATAACACAACCTTCACATACTCCCTCCTTCTTAGATAGTCCTGACAGTCCAATTACCATATCTTCACTGACTAAGGAGATTAGGCTAGGCTGGTTTAAGTGACCAAAACGTCTGTGCCATAGCCAGGTACTGCCTTCCTCAATTGCAACCTTTGTCACAGGAAGGATTTCTTGAAAGGACAATGGGAATCACCTGTTCTCTGTCATGGCAACATAGGCTATCTTTTGACCCTGGTCATAAATTGTGGCTTACCTGCCTTCAAATACAAGGTTGTATCCATGCTCCACCATTTGCCGTACTAGGTTGTGGCTTAACTGACCTCACTTTTTGATCTCCTCGGAATTCTCTTTTCAACAAATCCCAGGCAGATTTTGAGCTTTCCTCACTTGCTATCCTGGAGAAGATTGTGTCCACCACAGATGTTTGAATGAACCCCAATGCTTTTGCATCTTTGATGTAATCTGCACGTATTGGTACATCTACTACTTCATCAGCACCCTCTGGATCTGTGTTCAAGCCTTTTTCCACGAATTCCCATAGGTCTTGTGCTTTGAGTAAGGTTCTCATCTTAATACTCCAGAATTCATAATTGCTTCCACCAAATATAGGAGCTCGAAGCTCACTACCTCTGTTCCTGCCATTTTAGGTACACAACTCCTTTACAGTACACGCCCCAATGCACTCAGATCATGAATCAAACAACTCTGATACCATATTGGTTTCAGAAGGTTGGGCAAAGAGATGATCAAGTGAATTCAAAAGCTAGAAGATGAAGAAAATACAGTCAGGTAAACTTCAAACTTCCACTTGTAGCTGAAAAACGATTGGATTAGGCTAGATTAGGATTGTGTATGTTTGTGTTTGAATTAGGATTTGAATGCAATTTGAAAACGATTACAATGAGGAAGGATAGTGCTGAAAAACACCAAGTGTTTGTTAAAATGCACAAGAGAGATTCTGAGTAATCCTTTTTAGTGCTCTCTCTGTTTTCAGAGATTCACACTTTTTTTATTGATTCTTGTGTATGATTTACACCTCACATACATTCACATTTCATATCTTACGGTTGTGATTGATGACCTCACTCATCACACACACTACATGACTTTTCTTGCTCCCTAAGATACTCACACACACACACCCACAGTTGTTACTACCTTACAACTGTCATTCTCTAAATTCTTCTAGACACTTTATAGGTGTCCATACACTTTTTAGGAAGGTTTTAGATCAGCTGCACTGCAACTTGATCACTACCCCCTGCAGTAGCAGCTTATTCTTCAATAGCAACTGCCAAGCTCAACCTCATCCCGACGTGTACCTTCATACTCGCCCTTATTTTCAGGTTCCACCTTTTCTCATCGGAATAATCATCATATATATACCCTCTCATAAATAAACGTAATAATTAATTAATTAATCATGGTTTGAACAAAAATATCGAGTTAAATTTACGACCACATACATCGCTATTTTCTTTAAGACACTAAATGTGACGACCCGTCCCGAATTAACGGGATTAATTAAGGATTAATTACGGATAATCGAAGACTAATAGGAGATTAGACGAGAATTAGCAGACGTTCGGGCGAAATGACGATTTGCCCCTGAAAATGGGTGAATCGTTGACTTGTCGTTCAGGCGGTCAAATAGACTTTGGCCAATGACTGTGACGTATTTCGTGATGTCATCAGTTCATAGATAGGTGGCACGCTCGATTCCGACGTCCGAGGAAGAAGTTATGACGTTCGGAAGTTTAGGGGCATTTTGGTAATTTTGGGAAAAAGGGGTCAAAAGTTGACTTTTTGACCCGGGATGTCCGATGGCCGAGGGCCACGGACCGTTACGTAGATAAGGATGATACGAATCCGTAGACAAGCGGCACGTCGAATTCGGACATTCGACGGGGAAGTTACGGTTCACAGAAGTTTCAGGTTACTATTCATGGCGACACGTTTTACGAGATAAAAAGTGTAGTTTTGTCTCTAGTGGGCCCAGATTTTTAGACAGCCAATGGATGAGTGACATGTGTAACCCATCCACTAGCCAATCTCACACATACATGCATATCATCCCTTCCATTTTACACCGTGCATTCCCATTTCCTCCAACCCAAAACCTGATCACCATATCCACCCCAAATCCAAACCCATGACCCTAGGACCATGACTGAGAGGCAGAGAGGGAGAAGAGGACTAGATGGAGACGGCTAGAGGAGACAAAGCCGAGAGGTAGCTCGGTTTGCCCATTTTCCATTCTTTTTTCGATTTTGTCATTATGGACTGTTTTGGATGATTAGGATGGGTTATTTAGGTTGCTAGGGGGTGGTTAGTGAGGTTTTGGTGGTGGTGGACGGCTGGGAAGCCGTGGGAAGAAAAGGTGAAGTTTGAACCGTGAGGTTCAAACTTGAACCGTGTGATTTTGTGAGTTTTGATGTGTTTCGTTAATTGGAATAGATAGGAAACACAAAAATAGGAATTTAGGGATTGGATTGGAGGAAAACGGACGAAAAATACGGGTTGTAGGGGCCTGGACCGGTCACTCCGGTCCAGTTGCAGGGGTTGGACCTTACCAGTCGGCCCGGACCGGCGTCGAGAGGTTGAAGATGATCTACAGTAGCCGGCGCGTGGGCCCACGCGCAAGCCACTTCCAGAGGCGTGTGACGGTGCGTGAGGGGGTTTTTGGGCATGTGTTCAACACACGAAATCATCTATTCGATGTAACGAACATTTTGCGACTGGTTTCGTGTCAATCGGACACCGTTTCGATATAGTTCGGGACGTCCGAAGGTTTAAGTTCGAGTTTAAAAATAGTTAGAAAATTGGAAAAATTACGGGACTTTAGTGAGAGGTTATTTAGGTAGTTAGTAACCCTCTAAATTAATTTGGACAAGTTCGGGAATCCCGGAGGCGACAATTGACCTGAGAGACGGTTAGGGCACGCGTATCGAGGCGCGACTTCGGACGGTCTGTGGGTGGACCTTTCTTTCGAATTCGATGCATGCATAAATATTTTATAAGTGTTTTAATATATGTTTTGTGATGCCATGAGTGCATTTGTTTGTGGTAGCCTAGGACTTACGTATTTCCACGTATTTCGAGATTTCCGGTTTTATACGATGCTTATACGTGCTAAGTTTTCAATGATGGTTTGATGAATGGGTTTTGGAATTGAAAATATGAAACCGGGTGTGAGACCCAATTGATTTACAAACTCTCGGACTTGGAGTCCATTTGATTTGATAAGGAATCGGATCTAGGGCCCATTTGAGCCATAAGATCGGACCGAGGGTCCATTTGGTTTACGATTCGGGTTTCTCGGGCTTGATGCCCCGTTGATTTATGATATCGGGCCTGAGACCCATTTGGTTGAGACATCAGGCTTAAGGCCCTGTTGGTTGTGAAACCGGACGTGAAGTCCCATTGAGTCATGTTTCGGGCTTAGGGCCCAGTTGGTCGTGATATCAGGCTTGAGTCCCAGTTCAGTTTGTGAAATGAGTATTCGGGCATGAGACCCAGTTGAACTGTGGATTTAGGCCGAGGCCTGTAAATGGATTTGAATCGGATTCGAGGAATCCTATTGCATGAATCGGGTATGAGACCCAGTTGAAAAGTGTTTTACGAAAGTATTGAAATGATAATGAACCCTCCATATTGATTATATGGTCTCCTCCAGCGTCGACCTGGAGAGTCACGATCTACAGACCAAAGTGGGTATCCCCATAGAGATCCCGTTCCAAGAGTAGTGGTACTTATGATGTGGTCCCGGACCAGATTCTGGTGAGATATGTGGACTAGATCCAGAGAGAGAGCTCGGACTAGATCCAGTGATTGAGCCTCCTAGATGGAGATTCCTGGGAGAAGACTCAGAGTGAGACCCCGAGCAGTGTGCACACTAGATAGATTGAGATTATCGTGACTATATCGGGGATGTGATCCCTAGGGGCTGTGTGCCCCGAGTAGGCATCTTCTCCGGAAGTGCCTAGGATGGGTTATACGTACGAGTACGTATGTGATGATACATAAAATGGTTTTAGGGCAGTGGCCCTGTATTTTATGATTTAGAACGTTATTTGGGGGCGGAGACCCCGTGTTCCTTGTTTGAGGGTTTGGAAATGGTTTTGCGGCGGAGACCCCGTATTTGGGTGTTTTGGTGTTTCACTAAGAATGGTGTTGGGAGCGTTCCCACATGAATTGCTTTATGGTTTTCGAGTTGTGAATTCAGGTCAGGGACCCAAATGAATTTACGGGTCATGACGGTTTATGGGGCCGGGCATGAACCCTTGAAAGGTTTTGAGTAAATGTTTGACAGTGGTTTTTATAAATGTTTGATAAATGATTTTCGAATGCATGTGTATGCTTTTATGAAGGGCATAAAGGTCTTTATGCGGAAATATGTATTTTAAATGAAAATATACAAATTGTCCACTCACAATTTTCGTTGTTTTTAATGCCCTTCAGGTTGATCGCGGATGCGGGCTGTAGCAGAGACGAGACATCACATTCCTCCGTCTACGATCCGGCGCACTCTGATAGCCCCGGCGAGGGCCAGAGATGGAATTATCCCTGGTCTGACACTTCGTGTCAGACGGGAGCAGACGGTCCCACGCTAATCCCAAGGGATTTGGGACGGGTCCTGTCACTAAATCTGACTTTTTTTTTTTCTTTCCTTATCTTCAATAATTATTGATACTTCTTTACGAACCCTTCGATTGGGGAGGGGGGAAGGGAGCATATATCCGACCAAATTATTGACACTTCTCTTTTTATATGGAAAATGTATAATGAAATTTATCTCTAAAGGGCAGTCTAGTAAGGTAGATAAGATTAGTTAGTACTCTTATCTATATTACTAGACTCCCCTTTAATTTCTTTAAGGTTGATCATTGTTTTCTGTTATAAAAGATATAATTATTGTTGAGACCCCGTGGGGTTGTTCGACCAAGAACACTCCAATGTTTAAGTCAGTTTTGAATGAGAAATCTCAAGAGTTTAAGTAGCGTTGAATCAAATTACCTCGAAGGTGAATTGATCGTCTAAAAATCTTGTGAGCCACGGAATGTTCTGATTGGTCGGTTGATTTTGTAATTAATAAATAATATATTTTTAATAAAAATATTATTATTTAATAAATATAATTATTGCTCATTACGATAATAATTATAGAAATTTAATATTAATGTTAACTGCCCACAATTATTCTGCTAATTATTTATTCAGATTTAATTGGAAGGATTCATATATTAATTAATTAGGATGGAAAAAGTGTACTGGCGAAGCTCAAGCAGCCAATCAAAAATTTGGGGAACCATAGTTTCAATCACAGGAGCTTTGTTTGTGACACTCTACAAAGGCTCACCAATCATGCCACTCTCAGCTTCGTCGCAATCTAATTGGGTTCTTGGAGGATTATTTCTTGCATCTGACTCCTTTGTCACTTCCTTATGGTACATTCTCCAGGTAAAATTAATTCAATTTTACGTCCTATGTATATATATATATATACATCAACCCCTCGTTTTATATCTACTTCAAAATTAATATTTATTTTCAGGTATCAACTCTTAAGAAGTACCCAGCAGTTGTGTTTGTAGTCTTTTTTCAGTGCTTTTTTCACAAAAATTATGGCTGCATTATATACTCTAGTTACTATTAAAGAAGAAAGTGCTTGGGAGCTAAGGCTGGATATGGAGCTCGTTGCTATTTTGTACGCTGTAAGCAAATTTGTGGGGGCGCGCTAGCTCATGCATCCTGATCATTGCTAAAAGATTTTTCATCATTCAATTTAATTTTGTACAACAATATTATCTTGTAGGGAATCTTTGCGAATGTTCTTCGTTACAGTTTAATCACCTGATGCGTGTGGAAGGCCGGAGCTCTTTATTGTTCCATGTTCAAGCCTCTTGGAATAACTTTTGGCGTCATCATGGGTGTCGTCTATCCAGTCTATATTGGAAGGTATATATAAATGCATGCACGGGCACTAACTCAGGATTGAAAATAGAGGTGGGCTGAATTTATAATTAAGAATAGAATAAGGCTAATTTATAACCAATTAGTTTAGTAAAATAACATTTACTAGAAATTTAGTAAAAAAATAATTTGAATTTTTCATATTTTTTTACATTTGAGGTGGGCTGGAGCCCACCCAAAAAGACTCTAAGTCCGTGCATGATGCACCATCCTTGTTCATATAATAATTTGCTCTAATTGTCTGTAACTCTAAATAATGCAGCGGCCTAACTTTGATATGCGATTGATAACATATCAATAGAGTAGGATTATTTTATATATAGAAACGTTTGTCTAGTAAAATATCAACAATTGATGCACAAGCACCAAAACATCATGCGCAAATAAAATTTAGCTGTTAAAGCTCTTGCGCTTGCGGAGGAAGAAAGCTACAGCTTGAGAGATGGCTGAAAACAAGAGTCTTTTGGCCCGTTATAATTAAAAAGTTAGGTTCTTGATTGAGAAAGAATTATTAATTATCGGACAACATTAATTTATGATAATGAATTTTATTTAACGAAAATAATTATTTGCAGTTTGGGTGGTGCTGTCATAATTGTTGCTGGATTTTATGCGGTGCTGTGGGGTAGACTTCGGCATTGGGTCGGGCCGCGCTTATTAAATAATTTTTAAATTTGCAGGCCGGGCAGGCTTAATGACATAAAAAAGAGCTCACGGGCTTTTATCGGGCTTTTCGGGTCGGGCCTATTAAGCCCACTTGGATCGGGCTTACGTGGGCTTTTGCAATAAATTATGTCTCAAATTTTAAAATTACAAAAAAATATTAATAATGAAAAAAAATACACAAGGGTGCAAAAATGTGGTCTCGTTAAAATAAAATACTCAAAGGTCCAAAAACGTTGGGCTTATTAAGTAGGTGGATGAGTGGTTAGGGTTTGTATTGGGTATTGTGTAATGACCCGTCCCGAATATCGGGATGGAATATTAATTAATTATAAATTAGAATGACTAATCGGGGATTAGTTGAGTGAAATCGGACGAAACGTACAAAATGACCGTTTTGCCCCTAGCGTGGGCAAAATGTTGACTTTTAGTTCGGGCGGTCAAACGGACTTTGACCAATGACTGTGACGTAGTTCGGGACGTCACGAGTTCATAGACAGGTGGCACGTTGGATTCCGACATCCGAGGAGAAAGTTATGATGTTCGGAAGTTGAGGGGTATTTTGGTAATTTGGTCAATTGGGGTCAAATGTTGACTTTTTGACCAGGAGGTCCGATGGACGAGGGCCAAGGACCGTTACATAGGTCTCGTCGATACGAATCCAACGACGGGCGGCACGCCGAAATCGGAGATTCGACGACGAAGTTATGGTTACAGAATCGGGCTCGATTAACCGAAAGAACCGGGATTAAAATAATATTTTAATATGAACAGTACCCGGTGACTGTGCACATCCGGATGAGTGACAAGTGTCACCGATCCCTTGTTTCCAGCTCCATGTTTCCCTCCCAACACCATCATCACCCCTAATCATCATGTTCTCCATCATTTTCCTTTATTTTCATTGAATTTTCTTCAAATCGTGCACAATTTGGGGGGAGATTGAACTGGGAGAATTGGCTCCCTTTCTCTGCCGTTCTTGAGAGAAAAATGAGAGATTGAATGACTGGAATAACAAGGGAAACACGAGGGGTTGTGAGTGTGATGAATTCTGGGTTTCGGATTTTAGAAATTTTGGGGGGAAAATTCAATTGTTGCGAATTGAGCCGTGAGGAGTGGAATTGAAGCTCGTGTTAGCTTCCTGAGATCAGTACGAGTCGATCCACATCAAAAACATGAAGAATTGGCAACGTTTTGGCTCTGAACACACTTGGTGACAGAGGAGGAAATTCGAAGTTGAGTCGAGGAATTGGAGGCTTCGATGGATGAAATTGAGCTGGGGATTGTGTTCCTGAGGATCCCACGATGCTTCTGGAGGGATCAATTGAAGGAAAACGCTGGAGATTGACGGACTTCCATGGTTGCACAGTGACGGCTATCGAGGTTGAGTCGTGGAGATTGAGCACTGGATTGAAGCAATTGAGTTGGGGGGAATGTTTAACTGAGTCCATGGAAGCTTCTGGTTGAATCAATCTAAGGATATCGATCGAAATTGATGGGGTTCGAATGATGAACAATGGGCGGGTGTTCTTGGTGTTCATCATCGAATCGTGAGATTGTAGGCAATGTTTTGTGTAATCAATGTTACAGAACTTAAATTGAACTTAGAATGAAGCTAACTGAATGATTAATTGATGTAATTAAGGCTGAATTGATAGGATTGGAACCGGGTCGTATCGCGGGCAAATTGGACCCGTTTACCAGAGTGACGGGTTAGATGGTGACACTGTTCACGGCGCGTGGGTTTCACGCGCAGCCACTCACGGCGGCGCGTGACGGCGCGTGGGCACAAATCTCGAGGTGAGGTCAACATGACTTCTGTCCTATTTGATGTAACGAACATTTTGGGATTGGTTTCGTGTCGATCGGACACCGTCTCGATATTGTTCGGGATGTCCGAAGGTTTTAAATCAAGTTTAAAAATAGTTAAAAATTCGAAATAATTACGGGACTTTGATAGGATGTTAATGTGGAGCTTAGTAACCCTCTAATGTGATTTGGACAGGATTGGGAGTCCTGGTGATAGTGGTGAGGCCCGGGAGGGCCGGTGGCACGCGTATCGAGGCATACCGTTAAAACGGTCTGTGAGTGGACTTTGTTTTCTAACCGTGATGCATGCATATATGATTTAAATGCCTTATTATATGATTTTATATGCTTGGACATGATTTATGTTTCAATCCGGTAATTTCTCGGTTTTATGATTATTATAATATTATTTTTGGGCGATTTTTGAGAAATTACGAAATTTGGTAAAAATGATGTTTGGATTTGGTTTATGAGTCTGGGATTGAAATTGATATTTTTGGGCTAGGCCCGGATTGAAAATGATATTTTGGGCTTGTGACCCAAGTGAATAGTAATTTTGACTCGGATTTGGAGTCACATGTGAATATGATTAAATTGTTGATTTTGATTTATAAAGTGAATCCTGGACACTGTTTAATGATGGCTTTGTGGAACTTGATGTGTGAAAGCTATGTCTCGGGCATTGGCCCTATTGAAATGTTTTTGACTTGATTTGAGACATAAATGATTTTAAAATGAGATTACTGGATTTGGTGGCCTGTTCCACATATACCATCCTTTGTGATTGATAGTCTCCTCTAGACGTCGTAGATCCTGGAGTAGTCACGATCCACTGCCTGGAGATGAGTAGCTCCGAGGGAGGCTCACTCGTAGGAGCGTGGGGTTATGATGATATCCTCTAGACGTCGTTGATCCTAGAGTTGATATCCCCTCAGACGTCGTAGATCCTGAGGGATGTACTCGGACGTGAGACACCGAGTTGCACGCGTTGCATTGATATTGTGACGGGTTATATGGATGATGTGATTGTGCACTTGTGAGTAGTGTAGATGTGATTGTAGGATCATGGGTTGATCATATGGTAGTCAGCTTCTCGGATGAGACTAAGCCTGGATGTA
This sequence comes from Prinsepia uniflora, assembly GCA_032719365.1. Taxonomy (NCBI): domain Eukaryota; kingdom Viridiplantae; phylum Streptophyta; class Magnoliopsida; order Rosales; family Rosaceae; genus Prinsepia; species Prinsepia uniflora. The sequence goes on along the minus strand of CM064863.1, from coordinate 15,626,751 downwards.
CCACTCGGATGGGTCTGAGCCTGGGGATGTGTTCGCCCAGAGGTGACTGAGCCCGAGGGGGTTGAGCCCAGAGGTGTCTGTTCCCGAGAGAGTGACTGGATATTGTGCACTTGTGATTAGTGCTGATTGAGGTTATTTGTGATGACGTACTGGTATTGAGTACGGGTTTTTGGCCTTTGTGGCCAGTGATTATGTTTTCACATGTTTTGGCCTGAGAGCCGGGATTTGATGTTTTATAACATGAACTGATTTGATGAACATGAGTTTTTGTGGACCATGGGAAAATATGTTTTGATTTTATCGGTCCACTGTTCATACTTGAATGATTTCATACTCTTACTCAGGTTTTATGATATGCATGCAAGTTTGTGAAAACTGGAGGGCATAAATGTCTTAGAAATGTGTTTAATAAACTTATTGGTTTTTTTCCACTCACAACTTTTGGTTTTAATGCCCTTCAGGTTGATTACGGTTGCGACTGCAGCAGGGACTGGGACATTGCACACCTCCTCCATCGATCCTTGCGCACTCTGGATGGCCCGTTTGGGCAGTGATTCTTGGTTATCCCTTGTCTAACACCCTTGTTGGACGGGAGCAGGGCACATTCCATGGTAATCCCGGGGGGGGGGGGGGGGGGGGGGGGGGGGGGGGGACTGGGATGGGTCCTGTCAAAGTGGTATCAGAGTATTTGGTTCTTGATTTCTGTTGATACGTCATGCCTCCGAGTCGTGCGTCCCGTACACGGTCTAAAGATGGGAGGGACGAGAGTAGTGTTAGTAAAGGCCCAGATATTGAGCGAGCTCGACGGTTAGGAGCCACTGTGTTTCGTGGTGATTCGGGACCGGATGGTGCCGAAGATTGGCTTACTCGATTGGAAAGGATTTTTGAGGTCATGATATGTCCCCTGGAGGACATGGTGCCCTTAGCCACTTTTCTTCTGGATGGCTATGCTTACAGGTGGTGGCATAGTTTACAGTTGACTGGCTGGGATGCCCGTACCTTGGCATGGGATGCATTCCGAGAGCGATTTTTGGATCAGTTTTATCCTCGCTCATTTCGGAACGCTAAGGAGGTTGAGTTTCTCCAATTGCAGCAAGGGAATCAGTCAGTGGTCGATTATGAACAACAATTTTTGCACTTATCTAGTTTCGCTCCTCTGTATGTGGCTACTGAGGAGGATAAGTGTCAAAGGTTTGAGCAGGGATTGAGGAATGAGTTACGAGGTGCTGTAACTGTTGGCTCGTATTCTACCCTGAGGGAATTATCGGATGCTGCTATCCGAGTGGAGCCTACTATTTTACCTGTGCCAGAACAATCTTTGGACTCTGGACGACGCCGAGAGCGTCAGGATACTGAACAGATAAGTCAGGAAACATCGAAGCGTGTTAGCCTTCATACTCTTGCGTCGCAACCCTCGGTAGGTGTTCATTCGGGTGGAACTTCAACCCAGTCGACAAGTAAGCGGCGTGGTGGGGCAAGTCGCCTCAGCACTGCCACTTGTCACTTTTGTAGGAACCTTGGACATTTGCGAAGGAACTGCCCCGATCGACTTGACCGTAGATCAAAATAATTTTATTGATACTATTGTCCATTTGTGTTGTAATATTGTGTCATGTGTTTGAATGTGTCGGACTAGTGTGGGTCCGGATGGTTGTTTTTGTTAACAGTTTGGTTTATAGATGGGCGTGTTGGGCCTAGAATAAACTTGACCCGGGGATGAATATTGGTGTTATTGTTTTGGATCATCCTTGGTTTTCCCTAGGTGGGATGGAAAGGGTAGATACGAGGTAATCAGTGAGAACCCACAGTCGCGGCATGTCTCGTCGTTGACTGAACTTGTTAATTGTGGGCTTTGGTTGTCAAACGTTGTGACAGTACGCAAATTAGATGAGGGTGTAAGACCCTATGGTTCCTAGTAGTTGGCCATGTGGATCCTAGGTGGATCGGGTTTGTGATGTCGTGGACATTGGGCATTGTGACGATCTAGGATCGTGATGTTCATGGTCAGCTGACGTCGTGATGGATCTGGACCGTAATCCTGATGATCCAGTTGGGTAGAGAGTTTGTCACTCTTACTCCGGTATGTGAGTCGTAAATAGCGGGACTGAACTTCTTTTCGAAGTGGAGCCCCTTATGGTATGTTACTCGAGCGAGTAGGTTTCAGACGGGGTTGAAAATGTTCAGCCTTAGAGTTGTGACTGATGGGATTGGCTTCCCTATGAAGTCAACCGAGTATAGTGAACGAGTAACCGATAGGTTCGGTTTTGGTGTGTCAGAGTGGATGTGAACGAGATTTCGGGTTTTGGAATCGAATTTCTGGGTGACGATTCAGGATTCGATTTTAGAACTTGAAAGTGGAATACTGGATTTGGGTGCGGAATGATTATTCCAAATGCCAGCTTACGGAATAATGATTTCGGATTCGGATTTGGACATGAATTAAAAATGTGAGGTATGGGTTTGGATTCGGGATTTCTTACGAAATTGCGGATTCGGATTTGGAATTGGAACTAGATGATGGGTGGATTTTCGATTTGTCTCTTGCTGGTTTGGGCAAATGGACTCCATTATTGGAACGTGTTTGGCTATGACCTAGGTGGTTGTGGTCTTGTCAATGGATAGATGTATGTACCTTATACTTGGTTTGGGGTACGATACTTTGCAGACTTGTGGTGTCGGGTGACGGTATACGGGTTATACCAGTAGTACGTTGGTGAACGTGTTAGTATTCGGCTTAATCCTGATATCATTGGATGGGTTGTGAACGTGAACTGGACATTGAACACGATGCACTGGGCAGAGCGATTCTGATGATTTCAGTGATTGTTTGAGCAGGTGCTCTTAACCATGGTTGGCTAGTATAACTCTAGTGTTGAGTTGTGTGATCACTGCTAGGCTGGTGTTCAATGTGTTCCAGTTGCACCGTCTGATTGAGTGTGATGACGGTATGCGTATACTCAGGATGAGTGAGTTGGTGGTTAGTGTGACAGCAAGTTGCTTTGCGGCGAGATGTTACCTTGTCGTGACCTTACCAGCATCTGGGATCGCTGAGGGGGTGACAGTTGTGGTTACTGCTGTTGGTATTTGTCGTAGGATTGAGTTTGCCCTGCAAGGGGAGATTATGTTGTAGATCTTATGCTACATTGACGAACGTTGTAGTATGATGTGTTGTCACTGATTTGTTACTGATTGGCGCTTTACTAGGGTGGTAAAGCTTGGTGGTGACAGTTTGGTTTGTAGTGTCGGCATGGACTGACAAGTGAGTTTTGGTGACTCTCTATGAGAGCGGAAGTTAGGGCACATTAGTGAGTATGTGGGGCCGTCAAGCTGAAGGAGTCAGCTTAATGGTGACATTGCCAATTTCTGGTGATCAATTTCACTCGAGGTGGTCGAGTACGACGTGCATCTGTGATGTGACGTCTGAGTGCAGACGAGTTCTGCATTGGCTAGTGGGTGTACATGTGTACACGTGTTGTGAGGCCCATTTATTTTCCACGAGGTAGTTGTGGGATACGGATAATTGGAATTTCGGGGACGAAATTCTTTAAGGAGAGGAAGGTTGTAATGACCCGTCCCGAATATCGGGATTGAATATTAATTAATTATGAATTAGAATGACTAATCGGGGATTAGTTGAGTGAAATCGGACGAAACGTGCAAAATGACCGTTTTGCCCCTAGCGTGGGCAAAATGTTGACTTTTAGTTCGGGCGGTCAAACGGACTTCGACCAATGACTGTGACGTAGTTCGGGACGTCACGAGTTCATAGACAGGTGGCACGTTCGATTCCGACATCCGAGGAGAAAGTTATGATGTACGGAAGTTGAGGGGTATTTTGGTAATTTGGTCAATTGGGGTCAAATGTTGACTTTTTGACCGGGAGGTCCGATGGACGAGGGCCAAGGACCGTTACGTAGGTCTCGTCGATACGAATCCAACGACGGGCGGCATGCCGAAATCGGAGATTCGACGACGAAGTTATGGTCACGGAATCGGGCTCGATTAACCGAAAGAACCGGGATTAAAATAATATTTTAATATGAACAGTACCCGATGACTGTGCACATCCGGATGAGTGACAAGTGTCACCGATCCCTTGTTTCCAGCTCCATGTTTCCCTCCCAACACCATCATCACCCCTAATCATCATGTTCTCCATCATTTTCCTTTATTTTCTTTGAATTTTCTTCAAACCGTGCACAATTTGGGGGGGGGGGGGGGGGGGGGGGGGGGGAGGGGGGGATTGAACTAGGAGAATTGGCTCCCTTTCTCTGCCGTTCTTGAGAGAAAAATGAGAGATTGAATGACTGGAATAACAAGGGAAACACGAAGGGTTGTGAGTGTGATGAATTCTAGGTTTCGGATTTTAGAAATTTTGGGGGAAAAATTCAATTGTTGCGAATTGAGCCGTGAGGAGTGGAATTGAAGCTCGTGTTAGCTTCCTGAGATCAGTACGAGTCGATCCACATCAAAAACATGAAGAATTGGCAACGTTTTGGCTCTGAACACACTTGGTGACAGAGGAGGAAATTCGAGGTTGAGTCGAGGAATTGGAGGCTTCGATGGATGAAATTGAGCTGGGGATTGTGTTCCTGAGGATCCCACGATGCTTCTGGAGGGATCAATTGAAGGAAAACGCTGGAGATTGACGGACTTCCATGGTTGCACAATGACGGCTATTGAGCTTGAGTCGTGGAGATTGAGCACTGGATTGAAGCAATTGAGTTGGGGGGAATGTTTAACTGAGTCCATGGAAGCTTCTGGTTGAATCAATCTAAGGATATCGATCGAAATTGATGGGGTTCGAATGATGAACAATGGCCGGGTGTTCTTGGTGTTCATCATCGAATCGTGAGATTGTAGGTAATGTTTTGTGTAATCAATGTTACAGAACTTAAATTGAACTTAGAATGAAGCTAACTGAATGATTAATTGATGTAATTAAGGCTGAATTGATAGGATTGGAACCGGGTCGTATCGCGGGCAAATTGGACCCGTTTACCAGAGTGACGGGTTAGATGGTGACACTGTTCACGGCGCGTGGGTTTCACGCGCAGCCACTCACGGCGGCGCGTGACGGCGCATGGGCACGAATCTCGAGGTGAGGTCAACATGACTTCTGTCCTATTTGATGTAACGAACATTTTGGGATTGGTTTCGTGTCGATCGGACACCGTCTCGATATCGTTCGGGATGTTCGAAGGTTTTAAATCAAGTTTAAAAATAGTTAAAAATTCGGAAAAATTACGGGACTTTGATAGGATGTTAATGTGGAGGTTAGTAACCCTCTAATGTGATTTGGACTGGATTGGGAGTCCCGGTGATAGTGGTGAGGCCCGGGAGGGCCGGTGGCACGCGTATCGAGGCATACCGTTAAAACGGTCTGTGAGTGGACTTTGTTTTCTAACCGTGATGCATGCATATATGATTTAAATGCCTTATTATATGATTTTATATGCTTGGGCATGATTTATGTTTCAATCCGGTAATTTCTCGGTTTTATGATTATTATAATATTATTTTTGGGCGATTTTCGAGAAATTACTAAATTTGGTAAAAATGATGTTTGGACTTGGTTTATGAGTCCGGGATTGAAATTGATATTTTTGGGCTAGGCCCGGATTGAAAATGATATGTTGGGCTTGTGACCCAAGTGAATAGTGATTTTGACTCGGATTTGGAGTCACATGTGAATATGATTAAATTGATGATTTTGATTTATAAAGTGAATCCTGGACACTGTTTAATGATGGCTTTGTGGAACTTGATGTGTGAAAGCTATGTCTCGGGCATTGGCCCTATTGAAATGTTTTTGACTTGATTTGAGACATAAATGATTTTAAAATGAGATTACTGGATTTGGTGACCTGTTCCACATATACCATCCTTTGTGATTGATAGTCTCCTCCAGACGTCGTAGATCCTGGAGTAGTCATGATCCACTGCCTGGAGATGAGTAGCTCCGAGGGAGGCTCACTCGCAGGAGCGTGGGGTTATGATGATATCCTCTAGACGTCGTTGATCCTAGAGTTGATATCCCCTCAGACGTCGTAGATCCTGAGGGATGTACTCGGACGTGACACACCGAGTTGCACGTGTTGCATTGATATTGTGACGGGTTATATGGATGATGTGATTGTGCACTTGTGAGTAGTGCAGATGTGATTGTAGGATCATGAGTTTATCCTATGGTAGTCAGCTTCTCGGATGAGACTGAGCCTTGAGGTACCACTCGGATGGGTCTGAGCCTGGGGATGTGTTCGCCCAGAGGTGACTGAGCCCGAGGGGGTTGAGCCCAGAGGTGTCTGTTCCTGAGAGAGTGACTGGATATTGTGCACTTGTGATTAGTGCTGATTGAGGTTATTTGTGATGACGTACTGGTATTGAGTACGGGTTTTTGGCCTTTGTGGCCAGTGATTATGTTTTCACATGTTTTGGCCTGAGAGCCGGGATTTGATGTTTTATAACATGAACTGATTTGATGAAAATGAGTTTTTGTGGACCATGGGAAAATATGTTTTGATTTTATCGGTCCACTGTTCATACTTGAATGATTCATACTCTTACTCATGTTTTATGATATGCATGCAAGTTTGTGAAAACTGGAGGGCATAAATGTCTTAGAAATGTGTTTAATAAACTTATTGATTTTTGTCCACTCACAGCTTTTGGTTTTAATGCCCTTCAGGTTGATTACGGTTGCGACTGCAGCAGGGACTAGGACATTGCACACCTCCTCCATCGATCCTTGCGCACTCTGGATGGCCCGTTTGGGCAGTGATTCTTGGTTATCCCTTGTCTAACACCCTTGTTGGACGGGAGCAGGGCACATTCCATGGTAATCCCGGGGCGGGGGGGGGGGGGGGGGGGGGGGGGGGACTGGGATGGGTCCTGTCATATTGGGTATTGAGTATTGAGTATTGGGTTTTTTAAAATATATTAGGTGGACTTAGGGCTGAGATTTGGGTTTGAGTTGAAATATTAGTATTAAAAATGGGTTGAGTATTAATTTTTAAATAATAAATATTTTATATTTTCGGGTTTATCGGCCGGGTTTATTACGGGCGGGTCGGGCTGTGCTTAACGGGCTTTATCGGGTCGGGCCTATCGGGTTTGAACACCATAAGCCCAAGCCCAGCCCGCTAACTCTCGGGCCGGGCTGGCCCACGGCCCATAGCGGGTCGGGTCGGGCTTTTGTCCATCAGGCTTATCGGGCCCCCATAAGCGCATGGGCTTTTGTGCCAAATGGTGAAGCTGTGGGGAAAGGCCGAAGAAGAGAATCAGAAGATGGAAGGAGAAGGGCTTCTGGAATATTTAGAAGCCCAAAAGCTCCTTTGTTACAAAACAAGCTACAACAAGAGGAGAAGTACAGCTAGGCTTCGGCTTTGGGCCGGGCCGGGCCGGGCCGGGCTGGGCTAATTAAATAATTTTTAAATTTGCGGGCCTGGCCGGGCGGGCTTAATGACATAAAAAAGAGCCCACGGGCTTTTATCGGGCCGGGTTTATATCGGGCTTTTCGGGTCGGGCCTATTAAGCTAGGCCTCGTCATTGGGCCGGGTCGGTCAAGCCCGGCCCAAAAATTTTGGGCTTGGGCTGAGCCAAGCCGGGCCTATTTCATAATTTAAAAAATACCGAGCCGGGTCGGGCGGGCTTGATCATAAATATGCAAGCCCATGCCCTTTGTCGGGCCGGGTTTGAGCCGGGTTTTTATCTGGCTTTACGGGTCGGGCCTACTAAGCCCACTTGGGCCGGGCCTACTAATCCCATTTGTACCTACCTAATTGTAAAAAAAAAAAAGTGAGTTGAGCTTAAATATTATTATCGAATATTGAAATAAACTAAGGAGGGGTACTATTGGATTTGGAGAATTGACTTAACTTTTCGACCATAAAGCCGAGATAGGATAAGGAGGTCGATAAGAGAGTCAGAGACCTAGTGAGTTTTTTTGAATTTAGGGTTAGGGTTTGGTTTGGGCATTGGGCTTTTAAATGACACTAGGTTGAGATTTGGTTGGAGTTTTGGATTTTGGCTATGATAGTATTAACAAGATTGGATTGGGTATCAATTCTTAATTTATAATTATCTTATATTTTCGGGCTTATGGGTCGGGTTTACCTGGGCGAGTCGGGCTGGGCTTACCGGGCTTTATCGGGCTCAGGCCTATCGGGCCTAGCGGGCTTGAATACCCTAAGCCCAAGTCCAGCCCGTCAACATGCGGGCCGGGCCGGCCCACGGCCCATATTGGGCCGGGTCGGGCTTGTTGTCATCGGGCATATCGGGTACCCATAAGTCCGTGGGCTTCTGGGCCAAATGACGAGGGTTATATTAAGCCCACTTGGATCGGGCTTACGTGGGCTTTTGCAATAAATTATGTCTCAAATTTTAAAATTACAAAAAATATTAATAATGAAAAAAGAAAATACACAAGGGTGCAACAATGTGGTCTCGTTAAAATAAAATACTCAAGGGTCCAAAAACGTTGGGCTTATTAAGTAGGTGGATGAGTGGTTAGGGTTTGTATTGGGTATTGAGTATTGAGTATTGCGTATTGGGTTTTTTAAAATAAATTAGGTGGACTTAGGGTTGAGATTTGGGTTTGGGTTGAAATATTAGTATTAAAAATGAGTTGAGTATTAATTTTTAAATAATAATTATTTTATATTTTAGGATTTATGGGCCGGGTTTATTACGGACGGGTTGGGCTAGGCTTATCGGGCTTTATCGGGCTCGGGCCTATCGGGGCCTATCGGGTTTGAACACCATAAGCCCAAGCTCAGCCCGCTAACTCTCAGGCCGGGCTGGCCCACGGCCCATAGCGTGACGGGTCGGGCTTTTGTCCATAGGGCTTATCGGGCCCCCATAAGCCCATGTGCTTTTGGGCCAAATGGTGAAGCCTAAGTACAGCTGCTGTGCACAAACAAGAATGACTTACTAGAAAAGTATGGGCAATAGGTTGCATGGTTGGGCCCAATACTAAGGGGTGATGTGAAAGCCAGCCCTGTTACTAAGGCTGACTGACTGGATTCCAACTTTCTTTTGGATTGCCTATTCACTAACCCTCGTTATTTGGCCCAGAAGCCCACTGGCTTATGGGTACCCGATAGACCCGATGACAACAAGCTCGACCCGGCCCGATATGGGCCGTGGGCCGGCTCGGCCCGCATGTTGACGGGCTGGACTTGGGCTTAGGGTATTCAAGCCCGCTAGGCTCGAGCCCGATAAAGCCCGGTAAGCCCAGCCCGACCCGCCCAGGTAAACCCGACCCATAAGCCCGAAAATATAAAATAATTATAAATTAAGAATTGATACCCAATCCAATCTTGTTACTACTATCATAGCCAAAATCCAAAACTCCAACCAAATCTCAACCTAGTGTCATTTAAAAGCTCAATGCCCAAACCAAACCCTAACCCTAAATTCAAAAAAACTCACTAGGTCTCTGACTCTCTTAACGACCTCCTTATCCTATCTCGGCTTTATGGTCGAAAAGTTAAGTCAATTCTCCAAATCCAATAGTACCCCTACTTAGCTTATTTCAATATTCGATAATAATATTTAAGCTCAACTCACTTTTTTTTTTACAGTTAGGTAGGTACAAATGGGCTTAGTAGGCCCGGCCCAAGTGGGCTTAGTAGGCCCGGCCCAAGTGGGCGTAGTAGGCCCGACCCGTAAAGCCCAATAAAAACCCGGCCCAAACCCGGCCAGACAAAGGGCATGGGCTTTCATATTTATGATCAAGTCCGCCCGACCCGGCCCGGTATTTTTTAAATTATGAAATAGGCCCGGCTCGGCCCAGCCCAAGTCCAAAATTTTTGGACCGGGCTTGCCCGACCCGCCCCAATGACGAGGCCTACTATTCACCCTTCCGATCCCAATTCTCTCGAACAAATGAATCCATTGATGAATCGGATGACAACCATATACTGTTTCAATTACAGATTTTGTTGTCAACGTCTACAATGGCTCACCATTCATGCTCCACTCTTCCTCATCACCATCACAATGAATTTGGTAATTCGTAACACCAAACACAAGACTGAATTAGTGTAATCTTATTTAATATACTTTATGCCTCATTTGATGACCCGAAAAATAAATATTACATGAAAACTTTGTCGCCAAACGTACCCCTGCACTCCTATCATTCAGACTGGATAACTACGCTTTCATCCAATATTTATTTTATTTTAACCTTAATAATGTACTTGTGCTAATTAATCATCATGTTATTGTTAAATAATCCCACTATAAAACCAAAATGGCTATCACAGTTGTTGAGATATCATTATCACTAACAAACATCAATAATGCGCTATATCCTGCGGAGAGAATTTCAAATTATGTGTAACGCACTTAAAAAAAAATGAATAATTAGTGACAAAAATGGCATAAATAATTAGATAATTAGGCAAGACAAGCACCTGCGTGTATAATTAGTGGCAAAAATTTTGGTTTCTTCTTCTTGATTAAGGAACCATATATTCTTTAAAAATTATTAGAAACGATAAGCAGATGAATTAATATAGCAACAAAATATTATTGCAGTTTGGTTGGTGGTCTTAAAATTGTGTTTGGATTTTATGCGGTGATGTAGAGGAAGGCAAAAGAAGAGAAGGTGGTCGGAGAAGAGGGTGGTGGCCACTGGCCGGCAGAATCAAGTCCCTCTGCTACAAAACAAGAGGAGAACAAGAATATTTTTTTAAGGCCTAGATGCCATTAAAGCAAAGTGGAACTTTTGAAAGAACGGACTAAATAACAAAAGAGTTCTTTGAACTTCGGCTATAAGTAAGGATGAAAATATCGATATTAACCGATATATTGCTAGTTAAATTTATGGATATCTTGCCCCAAATATCGGTATCGATATCGTTTACGGTCAACAAAAATGACAGAAATTCGGTATAAAAGTTATAAATTTGGAATGAAATTTTGGGAAAAATTGAAGTACTCAATGATGTTTATATAGGACTAATAAAAACTATAAAATGATTTTGATATAATAAATATATGATGAATAATATGATGTAATATGAACATAAATTGAATAATATGATGTAATGTGATTCTGACGATGACTAATAATATAAAAACTTAAATATAAACATAAATTGAAGTAAGTTATTATAATTGAATGTTAAAATAGTTAAAAATATAACAATAAACATATAAAAATTCAATGTAAGAAAAATGATAAAATAAGTTTGAATATATTTAAAACTAGAAAAAAAGGAATGCAAAATAGGCTTAAATTTTGTTAAAAAATTGGAAGTAATGGATATATTTAAAATTGGACAAAAAATAAAAAAAAAAAAAAAAAAGAAAAAAGGCCAACATTTGTTGAAAAATTGGAAAAAATGAATAAAAAAGGAAAAAAAAATGGTGTTGTAGTTAAGGGGGGTCGAACCCAAGACCCCCCAAATGAGAACCAAAAACCAAGCCAACTCAGCTAGCCAACGTTTTGTAAGTTTAGATAACGTCCAATATATAAGTATACATATTCCTCTGCTAGCCAACAGTCATCTCCTAACTCCAGCTGGGTTTGCAACCCGGGTTTTCCGACCCGGCGGCATAACCCGACTAAATATCCTTCGATTTACGTCCGATTTTCAAGAATTAATAATGCATCTTCATCGTTTTGATCCTAGGTAAGGATCTGTGGGCTCAAAACAAGACAATTATTCGATATTTCGGCGAATTTCCTTCCCCCTTTCTTATGCGCCGTCGGTCCAAAATACCGAAATTTCGGTGACATTTACCGATATTTTCATCTATGGCTATAAGACAACCGTGAATTTGCATACACAATAATTACTAGACGGAGAATAAGATAAATGTTGGGTCCAAACTCCAAAGGTGAGTAGTGGCTTTCAAAGAATATTTACCATATCATGAACTACAAATGGTAAAACGACAAAGAAAAAGGTAGGCAAGAATCTTGCTTAGTGGTTTGACTTTGGCCCAAAACCAATCATTTGAAAGAAGAAATCATGCATTAGTTATTTACCATCAGTTGGTAATTATCCTGTTCACTTGATGGCTTTTTTTTTTCTTCCTAAAATTGCAACTTTATTGATTTAACACGAATAAAAATATCAATATTTTTAACGAGAAAATTAAACAATCAAGTCTACTCAAAATTTGGTCAAACATGATATCCACTTTTACACTTAATATGATTAGCTACAGTATGAGCCACCATGTTATATGCCCTAGGAGTAAATTGAAACGTACCTGACAGAAAAGACTCACAAAATATATAAATATTGTTGAAGCATTAAATGTTCCAACTGTCGATTACTCGTTGCCCAATCACCAAATGACGCGTGTTCCTCTTCGTGACCTGTCAACTCAAGTGAATCGTGGGTTTCTGTTAGTACGGGCACCGGTGTGGTGCCTGCCTAAGGTTCTCCGACGGTCAAGTCAGTTACTTTGTTCGTAAGAGGAAATAGTAAATGGTAAGTTTGGTAGAGTGATTGTGAATAGTAAATATTAGTTACCTTTATTGGGAAATGTATACCCCTTATGTATGGGTAGGTGGGATATTCAATTCCCATAATTTTGATGTGGGACAAATGCTTCTCGATTTACGTGCTAACATGTGTTACGTAGATCGAGGATGGATAGACTTCCACGTGGCATCCCGCATTGGGCCCGGTGTTAGGGCTGTGTAAGTACGGTTGTTTTGGGCCTTGAACGGAGTCTGAGATTTAAGTATACGGTCTAGTGGGTCTGGTCAGATATGGTGTCAACAAAAGTCCCCCAAGTCATTGACTGAGGTGGAATTTCTCGGTCGGGGGCTTGTCGCATTCTCTCAGACCCTGGTGGGAAGTATACCTATAGTCCCCCAAGTCCCCTAGCGGGAGAGTCCACCGAGACAGTCTCGGTCACGGCTAAGAGGTGTAAAGTGATCGGTCTTTAGGGGATGCAACTCGGCGAACCAACGCTACGGTCGGTCATGTATTGCATAATCAGTCGGTGGCGAGATCCATGGTCTGCAGGGGAGTTGAGGCACCGAGTGGTGTACGTGAGTCGGTGACGAGGTCCAGCGTCTGCAGGGGAGTTGAGGGCACCGAGCGGTGTACGTGAGTCGGTGGCGAGGCCCAACGTCTGCAATCGAATAACGGACACCGAACGGTGTATGTTGGTCGGTCAAGAGTACGGGGAGGTTGGTAGTTGGTGAGGAAGGACGGTTTGACAGGACCCGTCCCAACTGGACATTGATAACCGTACCCGGTCGTGCTCCCGTCTGACAAGTCAATTGAAGTCCTGAAGCTACCCTTCAACACCTGCCAGACAAGGGATAATTGCATTGATTTCTGCTGCTACCTCCGCCTCTCGATCAGCCCCGAACGTAGTACCACGGCCTGGAGGTTCACAAAAACATCAAAGGTGTGAGTGGAAAAAAATGACCCTTAAAAAAAACGTTTACCAAAACACATTCTTACCCTACAGTTTTCACAAGCATGCATGCATATCATAAAACATGAGTAATAGTATGAAATCATTTGAGTATGAACAGTGGACCGATAAAATCAAAACATGTTTCTAAATTCCAAGTCCACATTTTCCTTGAAACCCATGTTTATCAAAATCATTTCAACTTGCCATAAAACCACGTTTTCCTCAAAATCATTTTCCACAAAACCACGGGACTTATTTCCATATCCTGTTGCATATAGTAACGTTTATCCCTGCTACGCGTGCAAATCAAATAGGCTCAAGGACCGCTCAAAATCCGAGCATCTGTCGCTGTGAAATCCCCACCAGCCGACAATCTAGATCATCGTGAACACATCACTGACCGATCTCTATATAATCCAGCACATCTCTGGTCTAAGTCGAGCCTCCCTCGGCTGCACGACAATAGACCGTGCTACGTGACCTCTTCGGGGTAAACACTTCCCTCCCGAAGGCGAGCGTTATCTCCACGGTGCACTCTGGTGAAACAAGAAAAATATATTTCCACTCGAAAGCCCTAAATATCCGCAGCATAACACCATTATGAAAACCAGTGAAAAACAGTTGCATTGAAAACTAAAATCATTTATTAACATAGTGTCTCAGCCCCAAAATATAGTTTCCTCAAATCCGAAAAACCAAAGTCCCGATTTACTTTATAAATCTGAAAATCATCAATATCATCATGTAATTACATGGAAATACAAATCCAATCAAAATCACAATTCCATTGGGTTTCAAGCCCAAAATATCATTTTCACGCAAATCCGTGCAACCGTAAACCCGAGTTTCCATTTTCACGTAAATCCATAAAATATGTCCGGAAAACATCAAATCAATCCCTAACTCATAACTCGAGTCAAAATATCATTTTCAATCCCGGGCCTACGCTCAAAACATCAATTTCATAGTTTCTCGAAAATCGTGCCAAAAATAATATAATAATCCAGAAAATCGAGAAATCACCGGATTGAAACATCAATCATGACAAAGCATATAAAATCATATAATAAAGAATTTAAATCATATAAGTATGCATCACGGTTAGAAAACAAAGTCCACTCAAACACACACCGTCCAAACGGCTCGCTTCCGAACTGCGTGTTTTTCCGTAATTTCTGGAAATCACAAATCTTGTCCAAAATCATTAATGAGGCTCACTAACATCACAAAATACCTCATATAATTTTCCCCAATTTTTCCGGAATTTATATACGTATTTTAAACGTAAATCAAAACTTTGGATACACGAAACTTTACCGAAATGATATATGATTTCCTCGAAACCAGTGTCAAAATGTTCGTTACACTGAGAGGATTCAAAGTCATGTTGACCTCACCTTGAAACAAGGCCTCACGCGCCCTCACGCGTCGCCCAAAGTGGCTGCGCATGAAACCCACGCGCCTTGCTACAGTGTCGTCGTCCTCGCCCGTTTCACTGTAATTCGGGTCCTACAACCCGCAAGATGACCCGGTTCATTTCCTATCAATTCAACACTGATTTTTTCAATTGAACATTCAATTAGCTTTGAATTAGTTTCAATTAAGGATCTGTGAACTTAATTGCAATCAAACTTACCTCAATCCTTCAAATCAAAGATGAACTTTCGAAGAACAGTCGAACTTTGTTCATCGTCCAATCTCCATCAATTGTCCTTGTTTTCCTCAAATTGACGCATCAGGGAGCTTCGTGGGGTTCTCATAAACACCTTTACAAGTTCAATTTCATCATCCCATGTCTCGAATCCCACGACTCAAGCTCGAAATTTCAGAAACCTCATTCCCTCAGTTCTACCTCAAATCGACCCCAATTCACCTCAATTTTCACTGGGTCCAACTCGTATCAATCCCAGGAAGCTAAAGGAAGCTTCAATTTCGATCCCCATAGCTCAAAGCTTGGAAATCAAATTTCCCCCCAAAATTCCAAATTTTCGATTTCCAGTTTCAACTCACTCTCAGTCCCTCGTGTTTCCTTTCAGCTAATTTCGTCTCTTCAAACTCTCAATTCCTTACTCTCAAGCTCAATAATGGAAGGGAAAGGATGGACAGGGACCAAACTCTCACTTCTATATTTTTCAGTTGTTCACGGTTTAAGAAAACACAAAGAAGAAGAAATGGCTGATTAAGAATAATTAAAGATGATTAAATGATTAAAGACTAATCAAACAAAATGATGGTGTTTTCCCCAAAACATGGAGCTGGTTTTAGGCCTTAAATCAAGGGATGGGTGACACTTGTCACTCATCCAGGTGTGCTTAATCATCGATCACTATTCATAATAAAATAATATTTTAATCCAAATCCCTGTTCGTTCGGTTAATCTAATTCGTTCCCGTGACCACAACTTCGTCGTCGAATCTCCGATTTCGGCATGCCGCCTGTCATTGGATTCGTATCGACTCGACCTACGTAACGGTCCTTGGTCCTCGTCTATTGGACTTCCCGGATCAAAAGTCAACATTTGCCCCCTTTTCAACCCAATTACCAAAATACCCCTCAACTTTTGAACGTCATAACTTCTTCCTCAAATGTCGGAATCGAACGTGCCACCTCTCTATGAACTCGTGACGTCCGGAACTACGTCACAGTAATCGGTCAAAGTCCGTTTGACCACCCGAACTAGAAGTCAACATTTTGCCCATGCGCAGGGGCAAAACGGTCATTTTGCAGATTTCGTCCAATTTCACTCTACTAATCCCAGATTAGTCATTCAAAATCATAATAATTAATATTTAATTCCGATACTCGGGACGGGTCATTTCAACCTTCCCCCTTAAAGAATTTCGTCCTCGAAATTCCAACTATCCGTATTCCACATTCACCTCGTGGAAAACAAATTGGCCTAACAACACGTATACACTTGTACACCCACTGACCAACACAAAAACTCGTCTGCACTCAGACGTCTCATCACAGATTCACGTCGTACTGACTACACTCGACCACCTCGAGTGAAATTGATCACCTGAAATTGACAATGTCATCATTAAGCCGACTCCTTCAGCTTGACGATTCCTCTTAATCACTAATATACTCTGGCGTCTGCTCCCACTGGGAGTCACCAAATCTCACTTGTCAGTCCATGCTGACACTACCGGTCAAACTGTCACTACTAAGCTCTACCACCTTAGTAAAGCTCCAAACATCAACTAATCAGTGACATCATATCCTACTACAACGTCCTCAATGTAGCGTAAGATCAACAACATGATCTCACCTCGTAGGGCAAGCTCAATCCTGCGACAAATACCAACCTCAGTATCCACAACTGTCACCCCCTCAGCGATCCGAGATGCTGGTAAGGTCACGGCATGATAACATCTGGCAAAGTAACTTGTGGTCACACTAACCACCAACTCACTCAACCTGAGTATACGCATACCGTCATCTCACTTAATCAGTCAAACGGTGTAACTAGAACACATTGAACACCAGCCTAGCAGTGATCACACAACTCAACACTAGAGTTTCACTAGCCATCCATGGCTAAGAGTACCTGCTTATACAATCACTGAATTCATCAAAATCACTCTGCCCAGTGCATCGTGTTCAATGTCCAATTCACATTCACAACCAAAACCAATGCTATCGGAACTAAGCCAATCACCAACACGTTCACCAACGTACTACTGGTATACCTAATATACCGTCACCATGCACCACCAGTCTACCCAGTATCATACGTCACTCCTAATCACGTAGTCCCCCATACATACCATTCCAACTCGCGCCTACCAAGGCGTACCTACTCATGCCAACTAGCATCAAATCTCGCCCACGTCTACCAAGATGAATCAACTCTGAACCTCTCGGTTACCAGTTCAAACGAGATGAAGCCAATCCCTTCATTCACAACTCTAAGGTTGAACAAATTTGACCCCTTAGGAAACCTACTCGCTCGAGTAATACACTAAATGGGATTTACCTCAAAAGGAAGTTCAATCTCATTATCCTTAACTCAAATAGTCAAATAAGAGTGATAATCTCTCTACCCATCTGGATCATCAAGATCCGGTCCAGATCCATCACTATGTCACCCGACCATGAACGTAACGATCCTCAATCGTCACGACGCCCAAAGTCCTCAACATCGCAATCCAGATCCACCTAGGATCCACACACCACTGATACCTCCCATGTACCATCACTAGGTCTCAAGTACCATCACCCATACGATAGTGCAAATCATACACCAAGCATGATCCTACAACTGGACCCCAGTGGTTCAAATGATCAAATGTCAAGTATTACTCCAATCCCATGGAGTACCATTAGTAACAGGATTCCACTTATCCTCACGTTATCAAAAATTTTAACTCGCAGCTTAGTATATCAGCTACCTCGCTAGCCGTACCGAAATAATACCCGACCCGACTATAAGGTCGTATTCTCAAAGTCTCCTGACTATCACCTTCACACACAATAGGCCTTTCTGTTTATCATCCTTTACCATTCCTGATGGTCGTCCTTTCCAGAAGTATGTCCCCTGCATACCCGACCAATAAATCAATATGGTCGATACCAAACCATGTAGGGAAAAGTAAAACTCCCGAGGGTTTAGCTAGCATCGACAATCCTTGTCCTATGCTGCCCAAAAACACCTCACCAAATCACAACTCTCATAATGACACATCAATGTGTCCACAGGAAAGAACGCCTATTTCTTCCGGGATTCACACTAACCCCGACCACTACTAACACTTATGTCACAAATCTACTTTGGTCGTCCAAACAAGTCTACTTTGGTAGACCAAACCTAACACCATGAATTTTTCTCTTAGGATAGTCAACACATTCATCTAGCACCTCACATGCCCATCCGTAGATATAGGCACACCAACATGTTATCATAACCAATCCAACTGTAGTCAGAATACATGTCTTATCATCTCACAGTCATAACGGCTCATCCAGAGCCCTCATATCACATCAGGACTTATCCCGAATTCTAAACCAACTCCTGACTCCTACTGAATCCAAGTCTAATGACTCGACTCCTCTCGAGTCCGAATTCAATCTTGACTAACGTCAATGCCACCACTGGCATATCCGGTCACCCAGAAAAATACCCCCGGGTGAACCGCATCCTTTCCACGATCTCTCAACACACACTAAACCATTTCCGGACTCCCTCTGAGTCCAATTCGATATCCAAATTCCAAAGGTCACTCATCGGACTCCCCATCCTCGGGTCAAGTTTATTCTGGGCCCAACATGCCCATCCACATACCATATCGTTATCAAAAACAACCATCCGGATCAACAGTAGTCCGACACAACCAAAACATAGAATACAATATTACAACACAAGTGTATATCACAAACTATTTACAAAGTATCGTGAAACCAGGTATCAATACAATTACTTTGAACTACTTTCAAGTCGATAGGGGTAGTTCCTTCGCAAATGCCCAAGTTTCCTACAAAAGTGACAGGGGGCAGTGCTAAGGCGACTTGCTCCACCACGCCGCTTACCTGTCGATTGGGTTGAAGTCCCACTCGAATGAACACCCACCGGGGGTCGCGACACAAGGGAGTGAAGACTAACTCGCTTTGATGCTTCCTGACTTATCAGTTTAGTATCCTGACACTCTCGGCGTCGTCCAGAGCTCAAAGATTGTTCATGCACAAGTAAAATAGCCTCCACTCGAATAGTTGCATCCGATAATTCTCTCAGGGTAGAATACGAGCCCACAGTCATGGCACCTCTTATTCTATTCCTCAATCCCTGCTCAAACCTTCAACACTTATCCTCCTCATTTGCCACATACAAAGGAGCGAACTAGATAAGTGCAAGAATTTATGTTCATAATCGACCACTGACAAATTCCCCTGCTGCAATTGGAGGAACTCAACCTCTTTAGTGTTCCGAAATGAGCGGGGGAAAAACTGATCTAAAAATCGCTCCCGGAATGCATCCCATGCCAACGTACGGGCATCCCATCCAGTTAACTGTAAACTATGCCACCACCTTTATGCATAGCCATCCAAAAGAAAAGTGGCTAATGACACCATGTCCTCATGGGGACATCTCATGACTTCAAAAATCCATTCCAAACGAGTAATCCAATCATCGGCACCATCCGGGTACGAATCACCACGAAACACGGTGGCTCCTAACCATCGAGCTCTCTCAATATCAGTGCCTTCTCTAACACTATCCTCGTCCCACTCATCTTCAGGTCGTGCACGGGGCGCACGTCTCAGAGGCATGACGTAACAACTGAAATCAGTAACCGAATGCTCTGATACCACTTTGACAGGACCCGTCCCAACTGGACGTTGATAACCGTGCCTGGTCCTGCTCCCGTCTGACAAGTCAATTGAAGTCCCGAAACTACCCTTCAACACCTGCTAGACAAGGGATAAATGCACTGATTTCTGCTGCTACCTCCGCCTCTCGATCAGCCCCGAACGTATTACCACGGCCTGGAGGGTCACAAAAACATCAAAGGTGTGAGTGGACAAAAATGACCCTTAAAAAAATGTTTACCAAAACACATTCTTACCCTCCAGTTTTCACAAGCATGCATGCATATCATAAAACATGAGTAATAGTAAGAAATCATTCGAGTATGAACAGTGGACCGATAAAATCAAAACATGTTTCTAAATTCCAAGTCCACATTTTCCTTGAAACCCATGTTTATCAAAATCATTTCAACTTTCCATAAAACCACGTTTTCCTCAAAATCATTTTCCACAAAACCATGGGACTTATTTCCATATCCTGTTGCATATAGTAACATTTATCCCTACTACGAGTGCAAATCAAATAGGCTCAAGGACCGCTCAAAATCCGAGCATCTGTCGCTGTGAAATCCCCACCAGCCGACAATCTAGATCATCGTGAACACATCACTGACCGATCTCTATATAATCCAGCACATCTCTGGTCTAAGTCGAGCCTCCATTGGCTGCACGACAACAGACCGTGCTACGTGACCTCTTCGGGGTAAACACTTCCCTCCCGAAGGCGAGCGTTATCTCCACGGTGCACTCCGGGGAAACAAAAAAAACATATTTCCACCCGAAAGCCCTAAATATCTCCAACACAGCACCATTATTAAAACCAGTGAAAAATAGTTGCATTGAAAACCAAAATCATTTATTAACACAGGGTCTCAGCCGCAAAATATAGTTTCCTCAAATCCGGAAAACCAAAGTCCCGATTTACTTTATAAATCTGAAAATCATCAATATCATCATGTAATCACATGGAAATACAAATCCAATCAAAATCACAATTCCATTGGGTTTCAAGCCCAAAATATCATTTTCACGCAAATCCGTGCAACCGTAAACCCGAGTTTCCATTTTCACGTAAATCCATAAAATATGTCCGAAAAACATCAAATCAATCCCTAACTCATAACCCGAGTCAAAATATCATTTTCAATCCCGGGCCTACGCCCAAAACATCAATTTCATAGTTTCTCGAAAATTGGTGCCAAAAATAATATAATAATCCAGAAAATCGAGAAATCACCGGATTGAAACATCAATCATGTCAAAGCATATAAAATCATATAATAAAGCATTTAAATCATATATGCATGCATCACGGTTAGAAAACAAAGTCCACTCACACACACCGTCCAAAAGGCCTGCTTCCGAACTGCGAGTTTTTCCGTAATTTCTGGAAATCACAAATCCTGTCCAAAATCATTAATGAGGGTCACTAACATCTCAAAATACCACATATAATTTTCCCCAATTTTTCTGGAATTTAAATACGTATTTTAAACGTAAATCAAAACTTCGGATACACGGTACTTTACCGAAATGATATCCGATTTCCTCGAAACCAATGTCAAAATGTTCGTTACATTGAGAGGATTGAAAGTTATGTTGACCTCACCTTGAAACAAGGCCTCACGCGCCCTCACGCATCGCCCAAAGTGGCTGCGCGTGAAACCCACGCGCCTTGCTACAGTGTCGTCGTCCTCGCCCGTTTCACTGTAATTCGGGTCCTGCAACCCGCGAGACGACCCGGTTCATTTCCTATCAATTCAACACTGATTATTTCAATTGAACATTCAATTATCTTCGAATTAGTTTCAATTAAGGATCTGTGAACTTAATTGCAATCAAACTTACCTCAATCCTTCAAATCAAAGATGAACTTTCGAAGAACAGTCGAACTCTGTTCATCGTCCAATCTCCATCAATTGTCCTTGTTTTCCTCAAATTGACGCATCAGGGAGCTTCGTGGGGTTCTCATAAACACCTTTGCAAGTTCAATTTCAACATCCCATGTCTCGAATCCCACGACTCAAGCTCAAAATTTCAGAAACATCATTCCCTCAGTTCTACCTCAAATCGACCCCAATTCACCTCAATTTTCACTTGGTCCAACTCGTATCAATCCCATGAAGCTAAAGGAAGCTTCAATTTCGATCCCCAGAGCTCAAAACTTGGAATTCAAATTTCCCCCCAAAATTCCAAATTTTCGATTTCCAGTTTCCAGCTCACTCTCAGTCCCTCGTGTTTCCCTTCAGCTAATTTCGTCTCTTCAAATTCTCAATCCTTACTCTCAAGCTCAATAATGGAAAGGAAATGATGTACAGAGATCAAACTCTCACTTCTCTATTTTTCAGTTGTTCACGGTTTAAGAAAACACAAAGAAGAAGAAATGGCTGATTAAGAATAATTAAAGATGATTAAATGATTAAAGAGTAATCAAACAAAATGATGGTGTTTTCCCCAAAACATGGAGCTGGTTTTAGGCCTTAAATCAAGGGATGGGTGACACTTGTCACTCATCCAGGTGTGCTCAATCATTGGTCACTATTCATAATAAAATAATATTTTAATCGAAATCCTTGTTCGTGCGATTAATCAAATTCGTTCCCTTGACCACAACTTCGTCGTCGAATCTCTGACTTCGGTATGTCGCCTGTCATTGGATTCGTATCAACACGACCTACGTAACGGTCCTTGGCCCTCGTCCATTGGACTTTCCGGGTCAAAAGTCAACATTTGGCCCCTTTTCAACCCAATTACCAAAATACCCCTCAACTTTTGAACGTCATAACTTCTTCCTCGAATGTCGGAATCCAACGTGCCACCTGTCTATGAACTTGTGACTTCCCAAACTACGTCACAGTCATCGGTCAAAGTCCGTTTGACCACCCGAACTAAAAGTTAACATTTTGCCCATGCCTAGGGGCAAAACGGTCATTTTGCACATTTCGTCCGATTTCACTCTACTAATCCCATATTAGTAATTCTAAACCATAATCAATTAATATTTAATTCCGATACTCGGGATGGGTCATTACACGGTTGGTCTCCCTCGGCTGGATGAATGACACGTGTCGGTGAGATGGAATGGTCGTGACATGTGTCGGCCACTGGGAGGGGTGATGCCTCGTAGTCCGTGCATCAACCTCTATAAATATGAGGAGCTTTCACCGATTTGCTCACTTTGTGTTTTTGAGAAAATGGGGGAAACTCTGTCAAACTAGGAAGACGATTTTCGATTAGCTCTCGACGATGGTGCGTACGGTGGTTGCGATTTCCGACCAACAATCCTCTGTGAAATAACATGGTAAGCAATCTTTCAAGTCAAGTTTTTCGATTTAAGTAGGAGGTTGTGAAGAACTGTGCATGAACTCAGTGAAGTTGGTGGTCAGATTCACGTAGGTTCGAGTCGGTCTTCTAAGTGTTGTTCCCTTTTTTGTTGTTTGTAGATGTCTATCGATAGTGACTCGGTATCCGAGGGTAAGTGCTACGACTCACAGGGTGGTGGGTCGTCAAGTAGTAGTGTGCAGGTTCTCATTCCCGTCTTTGGGAGTGAGGACGAGGCCCACTCAGCCGAAGCACAACATAGGGCACAGTCGGTGCATAGTACGACCGAGTCATCCGGTAGGACAACGGAGACTTGCGCCGAGGTTGAACTGTTGGATAGGTCGGGTGGTGGCCACCTATTGGTGGACGCCGAGATAATATTAAGGTGGGCGTTCACCGAGCTTTAAAGCTGACCCACGGTCGAGACAAGGGTACAGTGTCGTTGAATAAAGTGAGACCGACTGGTGATGAGTCGATCCCGGACGCCGTTCCAATTGAACGTACTGCCTTCACAGTAGACGAAATGGTCAACAAAAGGAAGAAGGAGCGAGCCGACAAAGGTCAGCATGAGCGGTCCGACGGTGCAAAGTAGGGCCAATCCTCAAAGCCGAGACCACGCAGTCCTCCAGCTCGGTCTTCGAAATGAAAACAGAGCGTTATGGTAGGAGATCGAGTTATGTCTCCTGACCCCAGGCGGATGAAGGCTAGAAGGGAGGCTGAGACAATCCTGTCGGCGCAGGAGCAGATCGAGGGCAAGAGGACCATGCCTGCCCCAGAGTTCAAACCGCCACCGTCCCCACCTCGGTTGGATGCGAGGATCCTGGAGATGCTCCAGAGGAGGGGGGATGTGAACCTTGGTGTGTTCACCGAGGGAGAGGCAATCGTCGAAGGGTCCAGTGCCGAGGCGACCCTCTGTTGCCCGAGGTAGATGGTGTCGTTGTTCAACGGGGTCTGCCAGGGGGGCTCTACTCCCTTGGATGAGCTGGCCGAGGTCCAGTGTCGTTCGGCTGACCAGAAGATGGAGAAGGCCCTGCTGCTGCTGCGCAATGTAAGTGTTTGTTTTCTTATTTTGTAAGTGTTGTGTTTTAGGCCGAGTGATTTACTAAGGTTTGTCATGAGCAGGCTCTCGGTGAAGTCTACCTCTATTTTGGGAATAGCCAGAGGAGGGTGGCGGCTGCTCGAAGGGAAAAAGATCGGCTGAGGAAGAAACAGGAAGAGCTCTCTCCCAAGCTTTAAGAGGCCGAGAGGGCTATGAAGGAAGCGGCCGACCTTACTCGCAAGTTGGAAGCCGAAAGGTGGAAGACCCAGGAGGACCTAGCCTCCAGGGATCAGGTGAAAGCCGACTTGAAGGCTAAGGAGAAGGACCGACTAAGGCACTGGAAGGAGCTATGTCGGGTGAAGTCGGCTAGGGAGGCCGACCTGGAAGAGGCGAGGAAAACTGGAGTGGCCGAGTTCAAAGCTTCCGAGGAGTTCGACAAGCTGAAGAACGATTACGCCGTCGACTGCGAGTAGGAGTTCTTCCGCAAGCTTTTCCTGCACAACCCTGGTTTGACCTTGAAGACCCCCTGGCTCGGCCAGGATATCACTGCCGACATGTTTGAGGATGAGTCGGGGGAGGAGGAAGAGGAGGTTGCCCAGCCGAGCGCCCATCCGGAAGCCGAGCCAGTAAATCCTCCCAAAGAGCCAGAGCCGCCGGTCGAGGTAGAACAAGCCGAGTAGTAGCAGATGGAGGAGCTAATGTAGGTCGAGTAAGGCTGTACACCGACTCGTATGTGTGAGTCATAAAATACCAAGTGTTGGGGTGTAGGCCGAGTAAGACCGAATCCCGACTCGTGTGTTTGAGTCTATGTGTTGGTGTAAGTCGAGTAAGGTTGTACACCGACTCCGATGTTTGAGTCATAAAATACCAAGTGTTCGGCAAGCCTTATTTAAGTCGGTAAAATCAATGCACATTCGCCATGCCCCCGAGGACAACGTTGGCTACCCAGGTGGCATAAACGGTCTTTCGGACAAAATGGATGGTGCTGAGTTTGACGATTTTTGCCTTCATGGCCTCGGTCCTCTCCGCGTCATAAAGGCGGCGTTTCTGCTCGACAGGCTTGTATGCCGGATCGATACTGAGCCGGTGGCAGATAACATCGGTTGAGATGCCGGGCATGTCGGCGTAGGACCATACGAAGACTTCGGAGTTGTCCTTTAAGAAACGAATTAGCTGTGAGCGTAGAGCGGGAGAAAGGGTTGTTCCGATCTTTACCTTTCGGTCCGCAAAGTTTTGGGAGAGTACGATCTCTTTGACTTCCTCAATGGGTTGCGGATGTGGTGTCACCGAATGGTCCCGAGGGTCCTCGATTGGGACATCTTTTATTCTCTGTGTGTCTTGAGGGTTGACGGGGTCAGCCTCAAACGCGGATTCTGTCACTGCCATGGTTTCCTTCGGTGGCTGGATCGGGGTGACAGAGTTGCACGCTCTTGCAACCATTTGGTCACCTCGGACTTGACCAATCCCCATAGGGGTTGGGAACTTTACCAGAAGTAGGTAGGTGGAAACGACTGCCTTCATTTGGTTGAGTATTCCCCGCCCAAGAATGGCGTTGTAAGCCGCGGGAGAGTCTACCACTAGGAAAGGTGCGAGCACGGTTGCCCTCTGTGGGTGTGACACAAGGAAAAGTGGGAGGGTGACCGTTCCGTGCGGGATGATGGAGTTCCCAGTGAAGCCAAAGAGCGACGTAGGGGAACGGTCCATGCTAGATTCAGGGATACCCAACTTTTTGAATGCTTGCATGAATAGGACATTGACAGAGCTTCCGGTGTCGACCATCACCCGTTTTACGTCGAAGTTTGATATTTCTGCCATAACGACGACGGGGTCGTCATGAGAATAGATGATATTGCGCTCTTCGTCCTCTGAAAACGTGTTGGATATCCACCCAATGATATGGCCATTTTACTTGTGGTATTGGCAGTAAATTCATGTGTCTTTGCCAAGCTTGCCCTTCTCTGGTGCCCAAGTAGACTTCGGGATCATGTGTTCCACGTTGAGGAGGATGTTCTCATAGGGAGTATTGAGGATGGTATAGGTCTCGTACTTGGAGCGAGGAACTCACTTTTCCCTGTTGTTTGACCGCTACCCATGCTGTCTATCTTGGTGATTCGGGTTTTTACCCTTCTTTCCGGGGCTATAAAAGTTGTTGCTATGGGGGTAGTCTTTCCGTTTTCCCCCATAGCTTCGTTGCCCCTGCTCCTGTGGGCGCTGCGCTGAGCCTTGCTGATCCGGGATGCTCGGTATGTATGTTTTTACCGAGTTGGCCCGGGGAGGTTGATAGAAATTGGTTGCGTTGGACTTTTGGCTCAGCGTTTCACCCTTGGTGTGGATCGCCGCCTGTTTCATAATATCATTGTAAGTTGTCCAGCCTTGGGTGGGAGATGCGTACCTGAAAGGGGAGTCTCGGAGGCCACCCTTGAAGGCCGTAAAAGCTGCCTGATCGTCCGTCTCCGCGCACCGGGAGTATTCGTGACTAAACCTTACTGCGTACCGCTGCAGCGATTCGTGTTCACCTTCTTTAAGCTGGAAAAGGTCCTCGGCCGAAGATAAACGGTCAGTTTGGATCATGAACTGGTTCATGAAGGTGGAGGTGAGCTGTTCAAAAAGTCGATGGACCTGGATTCCAACTTGTAGAACCAATTTATCGCCGCTTCGGTCAGTGTGGAACTGAAAATGAGGCACTGTTCCTCATCCGTGAGGTTTTTAAGGGCAATGGCTGAGTAGAAATTGTTCAGGTGATTCCACGGGTTGTCCATCGAGCGAGTCAGTTCTAGATTGCTACGTGGCCCGTTGATGTTTTTGTTCGATCCGTCGAGTATCCCTGGGTGCCTGGTCGCGGCCAATCCTATATGACCGGTCAGCGTGCCCCCTACTGGGCGGACTTTGGGAGCCAATTCCCCCTCGACCGACCTGTCTTGACCGATCGGTGTCCCTCTAGTTGGGCAAGTTTCGGGATCCACTTCCCTGTGACCGACTGGCCTTGACCGCTCGGTGTCCCTCGGTGTCCCTCAGCGGGGTGGTTCCTGAGATTTATCGTTATGTCGGCCATCCTACCCTGACCGCTAGGTACTCCGTCGGCGGGTTGGTTCAGGGTGAGGGCGGTGCTCGAGGCCGAGATGGGTTGACCGCTCGGTGTCATCGCGAGAGGACCTCGATGTTTGCCTCTCTCGGTGTGAGCGGTCGGTTCTGTGGCCCAGCTGCCGAGTCGACAAGGCTGTACTCTCGGCCTCTAAGGATGAGTCGGTAACGGGGATGGGGTCTCCCGCCGAAAAAGTTCTGCGGCTGTCATTCGGACGGGACCACCGAGCTGTGATGTGTGCTCAGTGGTGATGTCCTTTTCCTACCTCCGGACGAGGGTCGGGTCGGCGCGATTGGTGGTCATTGACTGACCTATTCCTTCCCCCTCCCTCGTTGAGGGCGTCGCGGGCGTCTAGGTAAATCCTCGTGTCGCCGGGCTGGCTGTCGGGGATGATCAACATCCTAGCGTGTTTCTTGCTTGGCTCGACGTCCGCCTGCCTACCTTTATATGGCTCGGCGGCCGTGTGTTCTTTTTATTTTCCAGCCAGTCGGCAATTTTTTTTCAGCACACTCGGCCACCACCTTGTCAGCCTCAGCCTTACCGACGTGAGCTCGGTGGGCAGCAAGTTCTTCCTGCGAGACCCGTAGCTGTTCGGCCACCTCAGTGTACCAATCGTCGAGTGCTTGAAATCTCGACTTGGCCTGGGGACCCTTAGTTTTGACCTCGGCCATGTAGCTCTGGAGTCTCTCGATTATCTGTAAAAAGTTAGGAGAGGGGTCTCTCATTGTTCTTGGGCCTTGCTCGGGTGTGATCTCACCGAGATCGTGCTCGCCCTGCATGTTCAGTGTTGACCAGTTTTCTCTCGGCGTAATAAGTGGACGAGTCTTAACTCGGTCTAGTTGAGCGTAGGTAAATTTAGTTAGTTTCCCACAGACGGCGCCAAACTGTTGAAGCGTTAAATGTTCGAATTGTCGATTACTCGTTGCCCAATCACCAAATGACGCATGTCCCTCTTCGTGACCTGCCAACTCAAGTGAATCGCGGGTTTCCGTTAGTATGGGCACCGGTGTGGTGCCGGCCTAAGGTTCTCCGACGGTCAAGTTAGTTACTTTGTTCATAAGAGGAAATAGTAAATGGTAAGTTTGGTAGAGTAATTGTGAATAGTAAATATTAGTTACCTTTATTGGGAAATATGTACCCCTTATGTATGGGTAGGTGGGATATTCAATTCCCATAGTTTCGATGTGGGACAAATGCTCCTCGATTTACGTGCTGACACGTGTTACATAGATCGAGGGTGGATAGACTTGCACGTGGCATCCTGCATTGGGCCCAGTGTTATGGCTGTGTAAGTACGGTAGTTTTTGGCCTTGAACGGAGTCTGGACTTTAAGTATACGGCCCAGTGGGTCTGGTCAAATATGGTGTCAACAAATATTATGAAATATCTTGGTTGAAATACCATTATTATCTTTCTGACATAACAATTGAATCAGCTGTAGTGAGTGTAATTCCACAACGACTATATTGTATGTTACAACCCAAACCTTAATTACGTGTTTAACAAGATTTTTCGGGGATTTTTTTTTGGATTTTACGCAATTATTTTAGAACAGTTGACCATTTTGCCCTTGAGTTTAATATTGGATTTCTAAATTCAGGAAGGGCAATTTTGGAAGGAGGAAAAAGTTGGATATTTTGGGAGGATCTTTGAGAGCCACTCATTTTGTTGGGATCAAATCCATCTTTCTCACTCTCTCTTTCCCGTGTAAACAAACCCACACAAACAAACATTTCACCCATTAATCTCATCTTAATTTTGAGACACTTTGGACCAAACCAAGGGTAGAAACTTGTTCTAGGGACTATCACAATCAAGATAAGCTCAAGTTTGATGGTGGAAGACGTAGAACACGGACTGTGGGAGAGGAGGAAGAACCCCAAAACTTTAGGAGCTCATATATTGAAATCCAGGTATCTTTTATAAATTCTGGCGTTGGATTTGAAATCCTGGGATCAAGTAGATATATTTTGATATAAAGTTTTTCTACTTTGGTTGAGAAATGAGGAAGTTATAGAGGTTTGAAGTTTCAGGCATTTATTGGAGTTTTCTGGCGCCACCATCGTCGTCTAACGAGAAGGTAATGTCAGCATGGATACTTAGCGGGTGCCATATGGAAGGGGAGCCACGTGGCAAGTGGCAGGCGGTACCATGTGGTAGGTGTCAGAGTGTGCCACGTGGCTGGGGATGTCAGATGTTAGGGACACGTGTCAAATGCCACGTCAGCTAGGGAAGACGTCAATAGGTGACGTCAGTAGCTGACATCACGCATGTGGGCAGTGCATCGACGCTAATCTTGAGGTGGGGTAGGGCTCATTCGAAATTTTTTGACGAGATGAATCAATGGTAGTGGTTTCAGGCCAATAAGAGTTGGGTAAAATTTATTAAGGATTGTGAAGTATTTTCTAAAAGAAATTCATGTAGAGAATCATACCTTGAGTAGAACACATTAGAATGCAATGTTTTAAATGTATGTGATGCACTTGGGAGAAATATCGAGACATGCTAGTAGGCAAGCAACGAAGTATTGGAAGCTAAGTGGAAGTTGGCAGATGTTGTGATCCTTGAAACCATCACCATTGGATTCAGATCGATTTCACCTCAAAATTCGTGCCCATGCGTCCTCGTGCGCTGGTCAAAGTCTGGTCAATTTTCGTTAATACCGGTCAAAACTGACGTCATCTGCTGATGTCAGCTTGACAGGTGTGACACCTGCCAGGTCTGACAGGCTGCCAAGTGGCACTCCCTGACTGGTGCTGACACGCCCCATCCTAATCCCCCCGGAATTATAAGGATGAGACATGCTCCCATCTAACACACGTGTGACACGCAGGCTGAACACCCATCTAACCTCTATGTAACACGTAAGCTAAACCAGGGATACCCAGGCTAACCATCCAACTACCTTCTAGAGTACGCATGAACTGTAGTGAAAAGTGTGAGTGTGATGTCTCGGTCTCACCAACAGCCTGCATCTGCATCAACCTGAAGGGTATCGAAAAATAGAAAAAACTGTGAGTGTACGAAAAATAAATAAGTGTATAAAACACAGTTTATCATAAAACGACATTTATGCCCTCCACATAAAAACCAATGCATGCATTTAAAAACCATTATAATAAAAAAAACATTGCCTTTCTCAAACCACCGGGCCTTAGCCCAAAACCATAAACCAAATCAAGTCATGTGGGTACACAGCCCAAAAACCGTAAATCCAATATCCTGGGACCACTGCCCAAAACATCTGAAAATCACATGAAAACAATCATGATATCACATAAATTTGAAACACATAGCAATCAATCGAACCTGCTGAATCTCATATCACCGAGTCTTTACACTTAAATCACATATCAGGTCTTCCCGGGTAATCAGCGAGTCTTTAAGCTCAGGAGTCTTTAAACTCAATAACAGGTCTCGGGGGAAATCAATAACCGAGTCTTTAAACTCACGAGTCTTTAAACTCAAATCACATATAACGCCCTCCCCCGTCACAATCATTCACCGGGTCTTTAAACCCAAATCTAGATCCAGTAAATCCAGCTTAAAACCATTTTGTCAAATCCAAATCCATAAATCCATTTCCAAATCCATATCCAAAATTATCATTTTGAAACTAGAATCCAAATCCAGAAATCATATTAAAACCGAAATCTGAAATCATATTTTATCGAAATGGGACTCATGCCCGAATTCACTTTCAAATCCAAAATCATATCATCAAATCATTAACAAAACACAATACGCATAAACAGTATAAAATCATCCATCAAAATCATCATCAAAGCATAGCAAAAATCATATTCTCGAAATACATGCAATCACGTAAATCACATCGAAATATGTGCAATTATGTAAATCATAAATACCATAATCATAAGCATAGAAATCATACATAGAAAACATATAAAACAGTTATGCATGCATTGTAATTTAGAAAGCAAAGTCCACTCACATACCGTTCTAGCAGCCACCTCGATACGCATGCCATAAGCCTTTCCCTGCTAATCCATCATCAGCAGACCTTTCAGACCTGTCCAAATCACATTATAAGGTCACTAACACGTCCAATAACCTTCCATTAAATCCCCGTAATTTTCTCGAGTTTTTAAACGTATTTAAACTTGATCCTAAACCTTCGGACGTCCCGAACTATATCGAAATGATGTCTAATCAACTCGAAACCTGTCCCAAAATGTTCATTACATCGAATACTTAAAATCACATGTTGAACTCATCTCACAGATCTGCCCCACGCACCTCCCAAAGGTGCTGCGCGTGAAGCTCACGCGCTCGCCACACTGTTCATCTTTAACCTGCGATCAAACCGGTTCAGACCGGTTTCAGCAAATTTGGTCCAC
Organism: Prinsepia uniflora; assembly: GCA_032719365.1. Lineage (NCBI taxonomy): Eukaryota > Viridiplantae > Streptophyta > Magnoliopsida > Rosales > Rosaceae > Prinsepia > Prinsepia uniflora. The sequence continues at coordinate 15,595,238 of CM064863.1, read as the reverse complement.
CTGAACCAGCGAACCGATTTTCACTTATTTCTCAACCATTTTCTGTCCTTTTAATCCCTACAATTTTGTCCTTTCATTTATAATCGGTTCACGGTGTCAAAACTAGAAATTCAAGCCTCAATCATACCTTCCGAATAGAAGAACAGTTGTCCAGTTTTCCATCTCTGTTCCCGGCCACCACCGTCCATCTCAAGCCTCGAAACTAGGCTTATTCGACTCAAAGGACCTCTAGCAACACGTTTCACCCATTAGAATCAATCAATAACTGCTAGAATCAAAAATACAATTTTTGAATTCCAAACTTACCTTACACGGATTCCATGGCCACCGTCCATGACGGCTCACTATGGTGCCCCACCACTCTCGTCTTGTCCTCTTATCACTTTCTCCTTCACAGAGATCACTTGATTCATGAAGATCAAAGGAATTGGATGAATATTTCTCACGGTTTCCCTGTTTTTTCCTCTCTCAGCCTATCCCCACTGAAAACACCAATTGCACGACTTCATCTTCTTCTAAAAATGATGAGAGGCAGTTGTGAGGTTTCCACAGCCTTCCAGACATGGGAAAAGTGTCCTTGTCTGATTGGTCACAACTCCCAATGCAAACAAATAACCAAACTACCCTTTCAGCCAAATTACCAAAATGCCCCTCAACTTTCGAACCTCATAACTTCTTTGTCGAACGTCAGAATCGGACGTGCCGCCTGTCTACGGACTCATGACGTCCCAAACTACGTCACAGTCATCGACCAATGTCCGTTTGACCGTCCGAGTTAAAAGTCAACAATTTGCCCAATTATAGGGGCAAAATGGTCATTTCACACAGTCCATCCGAAATCTCTCAACTAATCACCAATTAGTCCTATTAATCCTTCATTAATCACTAATCTAATCCCGAAATTCTGGACTGGTAGTTATAGGTGCCACATGTCACTAACACCTCTAATAAGTCTCTAACACACTACCAGGTGGCACCTCCTCACTAGTCCACGTTGCTTGACAGTGCTGACTTGGACCTGACAGATCCTGACAATATGCCATGTGGCACCCTCTGACTGTTTTAGGTTGTTTGACATGGCTGACATGGACCTACCACATAGCCTGACACCTCTGACAACCTCTCCACGTGGCACCAACCATCCCCTGCCAAGTGGTCTGACATGACGTCAACCTTTCGAGGGTCGACTCGGACCTCTGTAATGGGTGGTTTTGACCAGCGACTCGACCCAGTCCGTTCTCAGCCATCCGGCCACCATTCTCTGTCGTTCTTCATCCAATTGACTCGGCTTGAGCCCAGGAATCATCCCATAACCTCAAAAACACAAAATAAAGGCCTGAGATTACCTGTCACAAACGATCTTCCATGGCCAATTTTCAAACCACCACCCAGACCTGCCCCTTCATCCTTTTTCATTCGTTTAAATCACTACTGGCTTGTAAGAACTCGATAAAGACGACCCCAACATTAAAACCAATCCAAAACGTCCAAAATCGAAATCCAAAATTAATCTTAAATGGGTTTATGGTTTACCTGGGTTTTCTTGGTTTTCTGGCCACCGTTTGATAAAACTTTATTTGAGCATTATTTTATACCCTTTAAGCTTAATTTTTAATGCAAAAATGCCCAAAATAGGAAAAAATAATAAATTTTGTAAGAAATGTGCAGAATTGGATAGAGCTCGTCATTTAGAGAATTTTAGCAAAAGAATCGTCACAATCGGAGTTTTATCGAAAAAGTCATGATCAAAACATGGGAAGCCACCAAAAAAAAGCCTAATAATTCGGTAGCTCCCTACCGAGTCTATCCCAGGAGTCCCAAGCTGTGATTCGGTAGGCGCTCACCGATCATGTTACCTTCAATTCGGCGCGCATGGCCCGATTCGGAGCCTTCCACTTCGGCCCACGTGTCCTAAACAAAAACATCCCCATTCAGCACGCGCGTACTGAATGCATTCCAGCTCCCTTTGCGCCGTTGACCAGCCTTTGACGCTGAATTCCTCTTCCATTTTCATCAACGTCCCACTGAATTTCAGCCTTCTTTTCATCCAGCGTTTGCAGAGTTTTTCCAGCGACTCCAGCACTGTTTTCTGCACAAATTTGGCATTTTCCAGCTCCAAAATGAACCTAGACACCTAGGGTTTCATGCCAAATCAAGAAAATATGATTTCTAGGCTAGTTTCTAGCATATTTTTATTGTAATTATTTAATTAGGATTTTATTTCCTAAATTTTGAGGAACTACTATCACTATAAAAAAGGAGCTCATTCTCATTGTAAAGGGATTTCTTCTTGGACAAAAACTTGAGCCTCCCTAAAGGAAAACCCTAGCCGAGTATATCCAAGGAAATTCAAGAGTTTTAAGTCCGTTTTCCCCCTTGTCTTTCCCTCTATCTTCACAAGGTTTTGTTTGCTATTCAGGGAACCTTGTGAATAACAGTCCATTGTTTCCATCCACCTAGGCATCTCAAGCTGTTCTTGAATCCCGAAAGTGTAACTTCGTTTTCTCTACTTAAACTCTTGATATTGTTTTTGGTTTACTTATAATTCAATATATGTGTTGATATTTACTTTCTAGCATTTGTACTTATGAATTCAATCTCCATGTGTTTTACTTTCTGAATTTCAGTTATTTCACACATTTCAGTACTTAAACTTCAATTCAACGCTAAGTGTTTATGGCCGTTATTTGGTGCACTTAGAATAGGGTTGAAGAGATTGAATGTTTGACGCGCATTCAATCAGAAACGTAAGGTGAATCGTATTGTAAGTGTTTATAACTGATGTTCGGTGTATTTATAATATTGAAAAGTGTATGCTTGTAATTGAAATGAAGAAGCTAGGATGTTCTGATTGGTTCAATATGTGCAAAATGTTAGTGTGTTGGTAAATTTTGCGTTTAAAGAAAAGTCCATTGTACAAAGGTTAAAATAGAAGTAGCATTAATTTTATAATTGTTTTACATGTATTTTTAAGTTTACACTTTGTCCAAAACTTCCCCTATATTTTTCTTTTATTCTTTTCTACTAACCATTACGAATGTTCCCTAATTTCCCCGGTTAAGAACGATCCATATTTACCAATACTACATCTACACAAAAAGGGTTTAAATTGAATATGTTTTTATTAAGTGTTGAGTGTTACTTTGTGTTTACTTTAAATTGAATATGTTTTTATTCACCCCAACTAATCCTGATTAGTCTCAATTAATCGTCAATTAGTCTTGCTAATCACATAATTTTGAGACGGGTCGTTACAAGTTTGATGAGTGACATGGTTCCAGGCTCTACGGTTTGTGGTTATGAAGTTTGGAATGTGTGTGGTAGTAGTACTTTCACTTTTGGTAATGACTAAACTAATGAGGTCTTGAGGGGAACTGGTCCATAGAATGTATAGTAAACATTTAGACCCGTTCATATGTGATTGAGTATGGTTATTGAATGTGGCATGGGCAATGTTAAGCTCAGTACTCTGGATGCTCACTTAGTTTAGTTAGACTACTCATTTTTGGTGATTGCATTACTTTAGTGTCATTATCATTTGAATTTCAAGGACACAAATCCTTTAAGGGGTGGTAGGTTGTACGAACCGATTCATTGAGGAAAAATAATTTTTGGAAAAAAAACTCAGTAAAAAGACTATTTTGCCCCTATTAAGTCAAATAGTTAACTTTTTTATACGATTTTTTTTGGAAAATTTCGAGACTACCTTCATGTAGATCTTAGTGTCTTGAATCCGTTGACAGGTAGTACATTGAAATCGGAGATCATATGAGATTGATACTAACCAAAAACAATCAAAGAGGTATTTTGGTAATTTTGGCTCATAAGGGCAATTTGGTAGTTTCACATGGGGATTCTAGCCTAATCTAGAAGCTTCCTTTTCCCTTATTTCTCAGCCTCCTACTAACTTCCCTTAGTGTATTTATGTGTGTGTTTTTGTGTTTGGGTGTTCGGTGGGATAGAACCGAAATATACCAAGCCTTCACCGGTGGAAGGAAAATCAGAAATGGGGGGAAGAAATCAGGGAAAATGGAAGGGGAGAAGGAGAGAGAAAAAAACGTAGAAAGAGGAAGAAAACAGTGAGAAGAGAAGGGGGATACAGTGAACAAAACCATGAGCTCATGAACATGAACTCGAGTTTTTGGGTAATGGGATAAGAACATCAAAAGTGGGCATCTCCGTGTATTTCTGGGGTCCCTAGGGTTTTCCTAAGCTCGTAATAGTGGAGTTTGGAAAGCAGGATCGTGGTGGAAAGGAGCTGTCCGTAATTTCCGAAGTACAAACCCTCGAACCATGCTTGGAGGTAAGATTTTGTTGAGTTTTAATCCATAGATCTCTTTCTAGGATTCTTGGTATGAATGTGGATGTTTCGAACGTGTAAAACAACGAAAAAACAATAGAATCAGAACCAAGTTAGACACGCGGGTTGGATGACCCAAGTTGCAGTGCAACCGGGTCTATCGCGAGGTTAGGTATAGTGAACAGTGACACGTGTGGCACCCACACGCAGTGAAATTTCTAGGTGCATGGGGACTCGTGGTAACCTATCTCAAAAAAATGGTCAACATGAAAGTTCATGCATTCGACGTTACGAATCTAATGGTACAATTTTCGAGGTGATCAAATATCGTCTTGGGGTAGTTTTGATTGTTCAAAGGTCTAGGATTGTTTTAAATTCATTTAAAAATTCTGCAAAATTATGGGATTAAAGTGTGAGTTATTTGGGATGCTTAGTGACCCTAAAAGTGTATTATGACTGGTGGGAGAGGTTTCGAGAATTACAGAACTACGTGCAAGTCGGTATCAGACTGCGTGGACCAAGCATGAGTGAACTTTCTTTCTACTAAACCCTATGCATGCATATTTGTATGGTTTTACTTGATTTAATGTGTTTTTCTTGATGAGGATTTATGTATAGTTTTATATGATTTTATATGATTTTAATATGTGTTTTGCTTGATGAAGATTTAAGTATAGTTTTATATGAGTTTTACGAGGAATTTTTTTATATTGTGTTCTAGCTTTATACTGACTTGTGGAAGTTGGTTTTATACTCAAAATGACTTTCCTACATGGCTGTGCTGGTGTTTAATGGATTAGGACTTTTATATGATTTTATGAATTATTTTAATGGCACGTATTACGAACTTTTGGCCTACTTTGGATTTGGGATTAGGCCCGACTTCTTGAGGTTGGTTTTGGTTTCTAAACTTGGTTTTAGTTTTGGAAGTGAGATGTGAGATGATTATGTGACTTATGCATATGTGGTATGATTGGGTATTTGGTATGATTGGTTGGTTCGGTATGATTGGTTGGTTCAGTATGATTGTTATGCTTGTGCATTGGTATGTTCGTATATGCATTGGTACTTTGATATGGTCTTGTGTGGACTTGTTTATGGTATTATTGGTTTTCCAATAGTTGCACATTTTTCGAGATTTCAGTTGATAATCCGTTTTATCGTGATTACTGGTTTTTCGTACGCATGCTTAGTTTTCTAAAATAGAGGGAACATTGCATATGTGTTTAGAACTATGTTTTTTAAAATAAAAATAAATATTTTTGTCAACTCACATGTTTCTTGATTTTGAAACCCTTCAGGGCTGTTGCACGTGAATCGAGACTGCTTACAAAGTGGAGGCATAAACTCCCGAGTATGCAAGTATATTTTTTCTGACAAGGTTTCGAGGGTAAAGTTGGTGTTTTGGTTTACTTTTCAGACGAGAGCAGGACTCGGGTGTGGTTTACGAGGTATTTCAGGGTTGGGTCATGTTAGGCGGTGCGTCGGGCCGTCCCACGACCCACGATAGTGTGTTCCCCTATGTGTTTGATATTTCCGATATTTTACAACAAGTTTTGAGTCAATCAGACATCATTTAAAGGCAGTTATATATGTTGAAAGTGACAATGCTTTTAAAGAAAATACATGTAAATCCCTTAAGGTTTGACAATTTGAATATTGACTCCTTATGATTTTTCAATAACATGGTAGGACTCAGAAAGAGTCAGGATATCATGTTAGGACTTGAAAAAATTTGAGATAACATTATAAGACTCAAGAAGAGTCAGGATATCAAGATCGAATTCAAGAAAAGTCAGGATATCAAGATAGGACTCGAAAAAAGTTAGGATAACATGATAGGACTCGGGAAAAGTTAGGATAACAAGATACTATGTTTAATTATGGCTAGGAAATATTTACAATAATTAAAGTAATTTACATATTCACTTGAGAAACATCACACTCATAATCAAACCTTCTCTTATTATTTTCATAAAATTTCATTTTATCATAATTATTATTATAAATATATTAATACTCAATATAATCATAGTCAAGTGTTTAACTTCATAAATATAAGCAACAATATACATCATACATTTTAACCATATCCTTAAATATTCATCTTTTCCACATATTTTTAATTTCATAATAGTTCATCTTTATTTTTCATACTCACACAGTATCTCCAATGTCAAAAAAAAAAAATATATTTATTCATTTGGCAGTAAATCAATTTTTTATTTCATAATCACACAATTACATCTCAAATATATTATTTGAAAATTATAGTGAATCTTTCGTAAATTTCTCCCATCAAAATATCTTAATGTTTTAATGGCTAATAATTTCCAAATTAACCTTAAGTTTATTTACCTCAAATTCCCTATAAAATTCTAATTTAAATATAACCCATTTTATCGAAAATTCAAAAATATATCCAAACGATGTTCAAATAATTGAACCCGTGTACCTCTAGACTCAGAATGGCAAGACGAATAATTTTCATATTGGATGAAACCCAAAAGGATGTCGCACGCACACTCACACGTTCCCGAAACGCCTATGCGTGTGTGCTTCATGTTCGGCATGTCACCAGCTACCTCCAACGGGTCAATCCACAGGTCTGCGAGCAGGGCTCGACCTGATCCCAATTCCTTTGTTTTTCATGCTTTTTCTTCCCTTCTTCATCCAATATACTCTAATCAAACTCAGAAGAAGATCTATATTGTTTAGAGGGAGAAAAACTTACCTAATTTCACGGTTCGAGCATCCCATGATTCAGCAAGATTTCTCTTTCAATATTTTGGATTTCTCACATCCAGAACCTCGTCCTCTCTATTCCAAAAGGGTCTTAAGGACTCAATGACAGCTTGGTGATCCACGGCCCAAGCTTGAGTTCTTGGGTTGTTCGGGTTTGGTGCTTCCTACCTCTTCAGTCCATATATCATTCATAAACTCCCTCAGTAACTCTCTTCTTCCTTCTTTTTCTTTCCTTCTCTAGATTCTCTTTTCTCTCTTCTTTTTTTTTTTTCTTCTTCTTTGCTTTCATTTCTCTCAATTTTCTTCATTTTGGCCACGCTCCACCGAGCACCATACCTTGCACACACACACACACACACACACACACACACACACACACACACACACACACACACACACACACACACACACACACACACACACACACACACACACACACACACACACACACACACACACACACACACACACACACACCTATTTATAATGGACTAAGTCGATGGAAGAATTTAGGGAGGGAAAATTAAAGAATATTCTAGAATATCCTAGGTTTTTCTTCAAAAATGACCAAAATACCCTTATATCCAAAATGCCCCTAGTTACTTTTGACTCGTAAAGTACCTATTTGATCTCCCTCCAGTTTTGACATACTGCTTGTCTATAGACCCAGGAGTCTGAGACCTTCATAACGGTCCTTGCAGAAAGTCTAAAATAAATCCAGGTCTAAAAGTCAACCTTTTAACCTAATGTGAGCAAAACCGTTACTCCACTTCTTTAATTTTCTCAATTTACTTTTCTCGAATTTCTGAGTCATTACAGTAGACTTAGAAAGAGTCGAGATATTAAGATCAGATTCGAGAAGAGTCGGGATATGAAGAGAGGAGTCAAAAACATTCAGGATAATATGATGGGACTTGGCTAGAGTTAGGATATCAAGATAAGACTTAGGAAGATTCAGGATAACATAATAGGACTTGGTACGAGTCGAGATATCAGATTAGGGCTCGAGAAGCTGAGAAAGCCGAGATATAAGGTTATCATTCAGGATATTGGACAATATGATTTATGGTGTAGTTAACGACTAAGGTCTGAGTTATCAAATAAGGTTATACCTTTCATCGTGGCCATTAGGTTGGTGTGGGCAATGACCCCATTGGTGACAAAATATGTTTGGTTTGCATAATGAGACGATATTTTTGAGACGATCGGTATTTATCCATCGTCTGACACATTTCTCATATTGTATTTTAAGATCCCAAGGATATCACTAGAACTTACCTTTTACAATTATCAAAGCGAACTTAGGAATGGTGCTGTCACGTGAGAGAGGGAATGGCACCATGATGCTGGTGCTTTTGCTCTAATGGCTGCTGGGTTAGGTGTTCATCGTTCTCGGTGAGCGGAGGGGTAGGATTGATTTGGGTTTGTTTTGAGGATGAGTGGTGTAAGGCATTTAGTGTTTGATAATAAAATTTGTGTTTTAATAAATATATGTTTGATAATTTATTTGTTTTTTATTTTGACTTTGCTTTTTTTTTAATTATTTATTTAAAGATTTTATTAATTACTATTAATATATTCAATTTTTTTTTTATCTATTGACATCCATGTCAGCATAAAAAAGGAACCCACAAATGCCACGTAGGCACTTAACAGATTTTTTTTTACATGTTGCTAACAATGGATACCTAGATGTTGTATTTTGATAATTTGGATACTTAAAATCCAATTTCTATAGTTGAAATACGAGTTTGAAATGAACCCTATAGTTTGGATACTTTACGTAGTTTTTCCTTAAATCTAATAGCCATATATAGTTGATTTCTTAATTGAGTGATTTAGTGGCAAAAATTATACCAAAAATTGGTTCATGTAGCGCATTGGTTCACATAAGAATGCGCGTAGTGTATGAATTTGTTCTTGTTTTTATCTAAAAAATCATTTAAAAAAAAGAGTACAAAATTTACCAGAAAGAAAAATAGAAAGAAAAAAGTAGACTTTTATTTTATTTTATTTTATTTTGATCAAATTAATAAGAACTTTATTAATAGGTAAACATTACAAAGGAATAAGAACCTACAAACAAAAGAACTTATAAGGGACATAAACATACACACAAATGACACTAAATTTATGTGCATAAAAGTCCAATAAAATAAACTTAAACCAATCCAAAAGTAACCCTAGATCTAAAATATGGGAAGCCAATATTGTCCAATCCACCACCATCAGCCGATTTCCGAGCCGCCACGAACCAACAAACACAAAATCACAAGAAGTAAGAAAAGTGAAGGTGAAACCAAATAAGTCATCAGAAAATGGGGGTAAGCATGTCACCTGCGCCAAGAGCGCTCCCATAATCCATTCGACAAGTGCATATTGCACTTCGAAAATAAACCAATGCCAAAATAACAATTGGATTGACAGATGGACTTCAGTGCTAAAGTGTTTAAGGTACATTGCCGCCACGAGCATTGGATAAGAGAAGATGACAAGATTGAGGCATGATGAAAGGTAGTTGAAATGGAGGTGGGAAAATAAATCTAGAAGGATTTTGGAAGTCTCCAAAAGAAGAGTGGGAAAAAACTCCACAATGAGAGAGGCCGGAAAAAACGCTACAAAGAGCGATGGGCATTGCTGAATTAAAAAGGACTGCTAAAAAACTAACAATAAGGCAAATAAAATCCACAAAAAAAAAACAAGCAGGAAAAAAAACCCGAAAAAAAAACAGAAAAACAATTAAAAGAAAGGAAAAAGGAAAAGCAACTAAAAAACTAAAGAGACTGCAGCGCAGGGGGGGTTGAGTTTGATTGTGGTGTGTTGTGGTTTGTGTGGCTGCAGAGGTCTGGAAGGGGGTGGTTTGTATGGCTGCAGAGATCTAGGAGGGGGGCCGTTGTGTGGCGGGCTGCATAGGAGGTTAGGGAGGGGGGTGTTGTGTGGCGGGCTATAGAGGAGGTCAGGGAGGGGGCGTTGTGTGGCGGGCTACAGAGATCTGGGATGGGAGGGGAGGCTGGTTGGAGGGCGTTGTGTAGCTGCAGAGGTCTGGGAGGGGTGGCGTTCTGTGGCTGCAGTGGTCTGGGATGGGAGGGAGAGGGGGGGCAGAGGTCTTACTTGGATCTAGAAGGAGATCAAAGAAGAACCCCACTCTTAGTAGGGCCGGCTGGGAGTTTCTTCTTAGAGAGAGGAGAGAGCAAAAACTTTTTTCACGTGATAGGTAGGAAAAAGGTAAACTTTTTTTATAGCTAGGAAAAAAGTAACTTCTAAAGCAGGAGTCCGCTAACCACTGAAGTCCTCTCTTATTACAGGGAAAACGACATTAAGTGCACATATATGTCCATAGAGGGGAATAGTGGGTAAAGAGAGAAACAATCAATCAGAGAAATGAGTAATGGGAGAACTGAGTAATTATTCTCAATAAGATGTTTACTAAGTATATACTATTGACACCATATCTGACCAGACCCACTGGGCCGTATACTTAAAGCCCTGATCCCGCTAAAGGCCGAAAACTGCCATACTTACAACAGCCCTAACACCGGGCCCAATGCGGGATGCCACGTGGAAGCGTATCCACCCTCGATTTAGGTAATACGTGTCAGCACGTAAATCGAGAAGCATTTGTCCCACATCAGAACTTTGGGAATTGAACATCCCACTTATCCATACATAAAGGGTACACATTTCCCAATAACTTGATCGTCAGAGAGCCTTAAGCTGGCACAACACCGGTGCCCGTACTAACGGAAACCCGCGATCCACTTGAGTTGACAGGTCACAGGAGCGACACGCGTCATTTGGTGATTGGGCGACGAGTAATCGACAGTTGGAACATTTAACGCTTCAACAGTTAGGCGCCGTCTGTGGGAAGTCTGACTAAGGTTGCCCACGCTCAACCAGACCGAGTTACGACTCATCCACCCATTGAACCGATAGAGGACTCGTCGACACTGAACATGCAGGGTGAGCACGATCTCTGTGAGATCACACCCGGGCAAGGCCCCAGAACAATGAGAGACCCCTCTCCTAACTTTTTACAGATAATCGAGAAACTCCGGAGTAACATATCCGAGGTCAAGGCTAAGGGCACCCAGGCCGAGTCGAGGTGTCAGGTGCTCGACGATCGATACAGTGAGGTGTTCGAACAGCTACAGGTCACACAGGCAGAGCTCGCTACCCACCGAGCACGCATCGGCAGGGCTGAGGCCGACAAGGTAGTGGCCGAGTGGGCGGAGCGTGCCGAAAAGAATCGCAGGCTGACGGGAAAAGAGAAAGAACACACGGCTGCCGAGACACATAAAAGTAAGCATGGGGACGCCGAGCCAAGCAAGAAACAGGCTCGGATGTTGATCATCCCCGGCAGCCAGCCCGGTGACACCAGGATCTATCGAGACACCCGCGACGCCCTCAGCGAGGGCGGGCGGAACCGGTCGGTCAATGAACAACAGCCACGCTGACCCGATCCTTGGCTTGAGGTGGGGAAGGGACATCACCACCGAGAACACATAACCGCTCGGTGGTCCCGCCCAAGTAGCAGCCGAGGGACTTTTCAACGGGAGACCCCATCCCCATCACCGACTCGTCCCTGGAGGCCGAGAGCACAGCCAAGTCAGCTCGGCGTCCAAGCTATAGGACCGACCGCTCTCAATGAGAAGGAAAAACATCAAGGCCCTCTCGCGATGACACCGAGCGGTCAACCCCTCTCGGCCTCCCGCTCCTTCATCGCCCTGAACTAACCCGCCGAAGGAGCACCGAGCGGTCAGGGCCAGACTGGCTATAGAGTGTTAGGTCCCCGGAACCACCCCGCACGCGGGGCACCGAGCGGTCAAGGCCGGTAGGTAAAAACAGGATCGGCACCCTAAACACACCCAAACCAGGGTATACCGAGAAGTAAAGGCAAGTCGGTCGTGGAAGAATTGACTCCCAGAGCCCGCCGAGCAGATTTGGTGCCGACTGTTCATACAGGATTGACCGCGACCCGGCACCCAGAGATAAACACCAATCCAAGACCGACTCGCTCGTCCAGCACCTCATGGACCGAGTCCGGACACTCGAAGCTGGGCAGCTCGGGAAGCAAGATCAGCCTGGTCAAAAACCAGCCCGAGCCCTTTCACAGAAAGAATCAACCAGTTCAGGATCAATCACGAGATTAAACCCCTGAAAATCCTCATTTACAACGGAAAGGACGACCCGTGGAATCATCTGAACAATTTCTACTCGGCCATCGCCCTCAAAAACCTCGCCGACGAGGAACAGTGCCTCATCTTCAATTCCACACTGACCGAGGCAGTGATCAACTGGTTCTACAAGTTGGAATCTGGGTTCATCGACTCTTTCGAACAGCTCAGCTCCACCTTCATGAACCAGTTCATGATACAGACTGACCGTCTGTCCTCGGCCGAGGACCTTTTCTAGCTTAAACAAGGTGAACACGAGTCGGTGCAGCGGTATGCAGCAAGATTCAGTCATGAATACTCCCGGTGCGCGGAGACGGACGACCAAGCAGCTTTCACAGCCTTCAAGGGCGGCCTCTGAGACTCCCTCTTCTGGTACGCAGCTCACACCCAAGGATGGACAACTTATAATGAAATAATGAAACAGGCGGCGATCCACGCCATGGCTGAAGCGCTGAGCCAAAAGTCCAACGCCGCCAATGCGTACCAACCTCCCCGAGCCGACTCGGTGAAAACATACCCACCGAGCGTCCCGGAACAGCAAAGTTCAGCACAGCGTCCACAGGAGCAGGGGCAATAGAGTTATGGGGGAAAACAGAAAGACTATCCCCACAGCAACAATCTGTACAAGCCTGGGAAGAAAGGTAAGAACTCGAATCACCAGGAAAGACAACAGGGGGAGTGGTCAAACAACGGGGAAAAATGGGTTCCTCGCTCCAAGTACGAGACCTATACCATCCTCAACACCCCCTATGAGAACGTTCTCTTGAATATGGAGCATATGATCCCGAAGTCCACTTGGGCACCGACAAAGGGCAAGCTTGGCAAAGACACAGGAATTTATTGCTAATACCACAAATACAACGGCCATAGCATTGACCAATGTGTCGCATTCCGGGATCTGGTGGAGGCTCTAACCCGAGATGGGAAAATCAACCAATTTCTCCAACACGCACCACCACCACCTCGCAACCCACAGTTCAACACAATCTCCGGAGGACCATCAATTTCTTGCCAGCTCGCTTCCAACCGAGCAAAGAAGAAATTTATGCGAGCCGCCAAATAGAATCAGCAGCTCTTCAGTATCGAAGAAGGAAGAGCCAAGAAAAAAAACCGACTCGGTTGGGAACCCATCACGTTTTCCGAGGAGGAAGACCGCGAGATCGTCTATCCTCACGACGACCCCATTGTCGTTATGGCTGAGATATCTAACTTCGATGTACAACGGGTGATGGTCGACACTGGAAGCTCGGTCAACGTCCTTTTCATGTGAGCTTTCAAGCAATTGGGAATCCCAGAAGCAAGTTTGAACCATTCACCTACGCCGCTCTTTGGTTTCACGGGGGACTCCATCGTCCCGCATGGAACGGTTACCCTCCCCCTCTCCCTCGGAACACATCCACGGAGGGTAACCGTGCTGGCACCCTTCTTGGTGGTGGACTGCCCCGCGGCCTACAACGCCATTCTCGGACGGGGAATACTTAACCAGATGAAGGCAGTCGTCTCCACCCACCTACTGCTAGTAAAATTTCCAACCCCTATGGGGATTGGTCAAGTCAAAGAAGACCAAATGGCTGCAAGAGCCTGCAATTCTGTCACCCAAATCCAACCTCCGAAGGAAACCATGGCAGTGACAGAGTCCGCGTTCGAGGCTGACCCCATCAGCCCTCAGGACGCACGGAGAATACAAGATGGGCCAATATAAGATCCTCGGGACCATTCGGCAACACCACACCCGCAGCCCATCGAGGTTGTTGAAGAGATATCACTCTCCCAAGACTTCGCAGACCGACGGGTAAAAGTTGGCACAACCCTCTCGTCCGACCTACGGTCACAACTGATTTATTTTCTGAGGGAAAACTATGAAGTCTTTGCCTGGTCGTACGCCGACATGCCCGGTATCTCCACCGATGTGATCTGCCATCGGCTCAGTATCAACCCCGCCTACAGGCCTGTCGAACAGAAACGTCGCCTCTACGATGCAGAGAGGACCGAGGCTATGAAGGCAGAAATCGTCAAACTCAGCACCATCCACTTTGTCCGAAAGGCCGTCTATGCTGCCTGGATAACCAATGTTGTACTAGTCAAGAAACCCTCGGGGGCATGGCGAATGTGCATTGATTTCACTGACCTAAACAAGGCATGCCCCAAGGTCAGTTTTCATTTGCCAAAGATTGACAAATTGGTCGACGCCACTGCAGGACATGAGCTCCTGAGTTTTATGGATGCGTACTCAGGCTACAACCAATTCTTTATGCATTCGGCAGATCAGATCCACACAACCTTCAGGACGGATCAGGGGTTATACTGCTACAATGTCATGCCTTTCGGACTCAAAAATGTCGGGGCCACCTACCAGCGCTTGGTGAACTTCATGTTCGCTGACCAGATTGGGAAAACAATGGAGGTTTACGTTGACGACATGCTCGTCAAGAGTAAATCGGCTGACCTACACATCCCCAATCTCTCGCGAATGTTCGACGTCCTTAAATGATATTGAATGAGGTTAAATCCGGTGAAATGCGTGTTTTGAGTCAGCTCTGGAAAATTCCTGGGCTTCATGATTAGCCAGAGGGGTATCGAGGCCAACCCGGTAAAAATCAAGGCCTTGGTCGATATGGAGCCTCCGCGAACCCAGAAGGAGGTACAGAGCCTAACTGGCCGAGTCGCAGCCCTAACACGCTTCATCTCCAAAGCCACCGACAAGTGCGTGCCTTTCTTCAAAGCCTTGAAGGGCAAGTCCAAACACATCACCTAGACGAAGGAGTGCACTAAGGCCTTCACAGAGCTCAAGGATTACATGGGCAGGGCGCCGTTGTTGGCGAGACCAGACACCAGGGAAACCTTTTACATGTACCTATCTGTTTCCACCTCTACCGTCAGTTCGGTGCTAGTCAAACGCGGGGATGGCGCTGAGCACCCGGTTTATTATGTCAGCAAGGTTTTACAGGACGCCGAGACGAGATACTCAGACCTCGAGAAACTCGCATTCGCCCTTATCATGTCCTCTAGAAAGCTAAGGCCATACTTCCAGGCTCATTCCATAACCGTGATGACCGACAGACCACTCCGACAAGTACTTCAGAAGCCCGAAACATCGGGCCGCCTACTCAAGTGGGCAATAGAACTCAGCGAGTTCGACATCACCTTCATTCCCCGCACCGCCGAGAAGGGGCAGGCCGTAGCGGACTTCATTTCTGAGTTTTCCTACATCCCAGCGGTGGCCGCACATGAGGTTGCACCATCTGCTCCCCCATCCATAACACATATCTTGGATGAGGAAAGTCTCCAGCTTGACCCTGCTCAGCCGACGTGGCTCCTCTATGCTGACGGATCGGCCTGCCACACTGGATCCGGCACCGGACTTGTCCTCACCAGACCAGACAAAATCTGAATGGAATACGCCCTTCGTTTCCAGTTCAAGGCCTCTAACAATGCCGCTGAATATGAGGCCCTCCTTGCGGGACTCCGCCTCGCCAAGACCATGGAGGCAAAACAGATCCAAATCTTCAGCGATTCGCAGCTTATCGTCAACCAGATCACCAACGAGTACGAGGCCAAAGACTCTTCCGTGGCAGCATACAGAGCATTGGCAAAGTCTCTTCTCAGCGGTTTCCACCATTATGCTATCTCTCGGATTCCACGCTCCGAAAATAGCCATGCGGATGCTCTAGCCCGGCTTGCATCCTCCCTCGATAAAAAACAGAGTCGCAATGTCCTTATCGAAATTCTTGATCAACCCAGCACACAGGGCCCGACAGTATGCGCAATCAACACTAACGGCACATGGATGACCCCGCTGCTCGGATTCCTCACAAATGGAACTCTCCCTTCCGATAAAATTGAGGCCAAAAAGGTCCGGAGACAGGCAGCCCGGTATACACTCCTCAACGGCCAACTCTAAAAGCGGGGTTTTACTCTACCTCTCTTGAAGTGCCTCGTCCCGGAGGCAGGCAGGGCCATTCTGGAAGATGTACATGGTGGCATTTGCGGAAATCATTCTGGACCACGATCATTGGCCCATAAAGCTTTCCGCCAAGGTTTCTACTGGCCTACTATGCATGGAGATGCAGCAGACCTAACCAAACGGTGTGACAAATGTCAACGGTTTGCCCCTCTCTTCCACTTACCTAGAGAAAACCTCACACCCATGGTCAGCCCTTGGCCCTTCTCACAGTGGGGACTTGACTTGATCGGAAAATGTCAGCAGGGAAGGGCAAGACAGAATATGCAGTGGTAGCAGTGGACTACTTCACAAAATGGGTTGAGGCAAAGGCTTTGGCTTCCATCACCACGGCCCAGATCGAAACGTTCGTCTTCCAGAACATTGTCTGCCATTTCAGTCTCCCCCACATAATCGTCACGAAAAATGGGAAGCAATTCGACAACGCACGCTTCCATGCCTTTTGTGACACACACAACATCTGTCTCTACTTCGCCTCACCGGCTCACCCTCAGTCCAACAAACAGGTTGAGGCCATCAACAAAATCATCAAGCACACACTGAAAACGCAGCTCGACGAAGCCAAGGGTAAGTGGTCCGAAATTCTCCCAAACGCACTCTGGTCATATCGAACATCCTACCGCACATCTACAAATGAAACCCCCTTCTCGCTAACTTTCTGAACGGAAGCGGTCATCCCCGCTGGACTGAACGAAACTTCTTACCGAGTGTCGACCTATGAACCTGAACAAAACAACCATCAGATTGCACTCAGTCTAGACCTTATTGAGGAGCACAGGGAGTAGGCTAACCTCAGAAACATTGCCTGCAAACAGCGGCTTTGCAATTACCATAATGCTAGAGTCAGACATCGGGGTTTTCAGGAAAGCGACTGGGTCCTTCGAAAGGTCAGTCTTGCCACCAAGGATAGCTCAGCCGAGAAACTCGGCCCCAATTGGGAGGGTCCATATCGGGTTACCAGAATCTGCCAGCCCGGAACTTATGAACTGGAAGACCCAAATGGGCGAAGGCTGGGCCACCCATGGAATGCCGACCACTTGAAGAAATACTACATTTAAGACTTTGTTTTTTTTTCCTCATCTTATAACTTGCTGTACTTTACCGATTATTGCACCCGTTATTTATAAACTCTTCCATTTATCTAGCCTTGTAAACGTAACATTTTGACTCAAACATACGAGTCGGGGTTTGGTCTTACTCGGCCTACACCCCACCAGCTATTTTGACTCAAACTATCGGGTCGGTGTACAGTCCTACTCGGCTTACACGAACACTTTGACTCAAAAAAATGAGTCGGGGTTCGGTCCTACTCGGCCTACACCCCAACACTTGCTATTTTGACTCAAACTATCGGGTCGGTGTACAGTCCTACTCGGCTTACACAAACACTTTGACTCAAACAAACGAGTCGGGACTCAAACAAACGAGTCGGGGTTCGGTCCTACTCGGCCTACACCCCAACACTTGCTATTTTGACTCAAACTATCGGGTCAGTGTACAGTCCTACTCAACTTACACGAACACTTTGACTCAAACAAACGAGTCAGGGTTTGGTCCTACTCAGCCTACACCCCAACACTTGCTATTTTGACTCAAACTGTCGAGTCGGTGTACAGTCCTACTCGGCTTACACCAACATTTTGACTCAAACAGACGAGTCGGGGTTCGGTCTTACTCGGCCTACACCCCAACACTTGCAATTCTAACTCAAACTATCGAGTCGGTGTGCAGCCTTACTCGGCTTGCACCCATACTTTGACTCAAACATACGAGTCGGGGTTCGGTCTTACTCGGCCTACACCCCAACACTTGCAATTCTGACTCAAACTATCGAGTCAGTGTACAGCCCTACTAGGCTTGCAACCATAATTTGACTCAAACAGACGGGTCGGGGTTCGGTCTTACTCGACCTACACCCCAACACTTGCTATTTTGACTCAAACTATCGAGTTGGTGTACAACCTTACTCGGCATACACCAACATTTTGACTCAAACAGACGAGTCGGGGTTCGATTTTACTCGGCCTACACCCCAACACTTGTTATTTTTGACTCAAACTATGGAGTCAGTGTACAGTCCTACTCGGCTTACACTAACATTTTGACTCACACAAACGAAAAGCCTGATTTACTCGGTCCACAACTTTTAGTCAAGAAAAGTCTAATTTCATTCAAGGGTGCAGACCCATTGTGCTCGGCCTGCAAGAGCTTTACAAAATTCGACCCCTCGGTCGTCCCAAAATAAAGGAAGAATTACAAGTGTCCTACACTACCTCCTCCATCTGCTGCTCGGCTTGCACAACCCCCTCCACCTCTGGCTCCGGCTCCTTCTGAGGCTCTGCCTGGTCGGCTTCTGGCTGGGAACTCGGCAAGACGCCCTCTTCTTCCTCCTCCCCCGACTCGTCTTCAAACATCTCGGCAGTTATGTCCTGACCGAGCCAGGGGGTCTTCACCGTCAAGCCGGGGTTGTGCAGGAAAAGATTGCGGAAGAACTCTTGCGCACACTCGGTGGCGTAGTCGTTCTTGAGTATATCGAACTCCTCCGACGCCTTGAACTCGGCCACCACGGCCTCCTTCGCCTTTTCCAGGTCGGTCTTCCTAGCAGACTTCACCCGACACAACTCTTTCCAGTGCCTCTAGGTCGGCCTTCACCTGATCCCTGGAGGCAAGGGCCTCCTGAGTCTTCCACCTCTCGGCTTCCAACTTTCGAGTGAGGTCGGCCGCCTCTTTCATCGCCCTCTCGGCTTCCTAAAGCTTGGGGTGAGCTCTTCCTGTTTCTTCTTCAGCCGGTCTTTCTCCCGCCGAGCAGCAGCCACCCTCCTCTGGCTGTTCCCAAACTGGAGGTACACCTCACCGAGAGCCTGCACATGACAACCATTAGTAACTCCCTCGGCCTAACATACCACACTTGGAAAATAGAAAGAACTTACATTGCTCAGTAGCAGCAGGGCCTTCTCCATCCTCTGGCCAGACGACCAGCAATGCACCTCGGCCAGCTCGTCCAAGGGCGTCGAGGCCCCATGACAGACCCCGTTCAGCAACGGCACCATTTGCCTCTGGCAGCAGAGGGTTGCCTCGGCACTTGACCCCTCGTCGATCGCCTCTCCGTCGATGAACACGCCGAGATTCACATCCCCTCTCCTCTGGAGCATCTCCAGGATCCTCGTATCCAACCGAGGGGGAGACGGTGGAGGAATGAACTCTGGGACCGTCATCGTTCTCTTGCCGCCAATTGCTTCCTGTGCCAACATGATCGTCCCGGCCTCCTTTCTCACCTTTGTCCGCCTTGGGTCAGGGGAGAGCACTCGGTCTCCATCGACTGTGCTCTGCTTCCTCTTGGGCGACCTGGGTGGCGGGCTGGGTGGTCTCGGCTTTGAGGGTTGGCCCTATTGTGCTCGGCTGGACCTCTCAGGCTGCTTCTTCTCGGCTCGCTCTTTTTTCTTTTTGAGCAGCAGCTCCAGGCGCTCGGCCGCCTTGGATAGGGACGCGGATTCTCCAGAGCCTTTGTCTGCCTTCATCCTCAGTTGCTCACAATCCTTGTAAATCCGGCTACCGAGGTGATAGGGGACTGCAACACCGAGAAACAGGTTAGACACA
Source organism: Prinsepia uniflora (assembly GCA_032719365.1). Lineage (NCBI taxonomy): Eukaryota > Viridiplantae > Streptophyta > Magnoliopsida > Rosales > Rosaceae > Prinsepia > Prinsepia uniflora. The sequence continues at coordinate 15,575,461 of CM064863.1, read as the reverse complement.
AAAACAAAAAACAAACAAAACCAACAAGGCAACGCTTACCCTCGTCGGTGTCGATGAGGCCGGCTTTATACTGGAACCCGGGCAGCCGAAGTATCCGTCGGTTCCGATTAAGCTCGTCCAAGATTTCCCTTACTCGGTGGACGACTACCTTCTCCGCTGGAGAGATTTCTTCTTCTGGGAACAAAACTGCACACCGATAATCGGTCAGCCACAATAATCATACTTAAGCATACAACATATCAACATTTACTTAAACGGTCAGCCTATGCTTCAACTATCCACCTTGGGTTTTGAATTTGGATGGTATTGGGGGTCCCTCGGTGTTCCCCTCCCAGTTCCCACCGACCAGGAAGAACTTCGTCTTGTACGACTTTTGGGAGGTCGGTATGTCCAGAATGAACTCCCCCCGTTTACTCTTCTTGCTGTGACGGACGAAGACCCACCCGGTACTCTGCTGTTGAAACCCGAACTCTTACAGGTACATGAGTTGGGCGTAGGTCGACTCCGGTTGCTCGGCCCACCTGAAGGCCGTGTAGAGGGAGCAAAGCACAAACCACACGTTCGGATTAAGTTGACCGAGTGCCACCCCCATCTTCTTCACCATCTTCCGCAGCCAGGGATGAAGGGGCAGCCTTACCTCGTGGTGCATCAGCTCGGTATAGAACAATGCCATACCGGCTGGGGGGTTGCTTGATCTTTCCTCTCTTGTAGGCAACCTTGTCGTCACCGAGTCGAGAATGCCAAACTCGATCCTCATCTTCATCAGGCCCTTCTCGGTCTCCTTGTTCACCATTTCATCCACGGTGAAGGCCGCACGCTCAATCGGAACGGCCTCCGGGACCGACTCATCCCCGGTTGTTTTCACCTTATTAATCCGAACTGTGCCCTTATCTCAGCCATGGGTCAGCTTCAATGCTCGGTGCACCCCCACCTTCACTATCGTCTCAGCGTCCACCAGCAGATTGCCACTACCTGACCTACCCGTCGGCCCAGCCTCGGCACAGGTCCACGTAGTCCTACCGGACACCGACTCTACCCTCTTTTGTACCTCGGCCGAGGGGGCCTCGTCCTCACTCCCTAAGATGGGAATGAGCACATGCACACTACTCTCTAACGACCCACCGCCCTGTGAGTCGTAGCCCTTACCCTCAGACACCAAGTCACTATCGACCGACATCTACAAAAGGAAAAAAAAAAGAAACAGAACTCAGCAGCCGACTCGTTCCTCCGAAGATCTGGCCACGACCTTCACCACGTTCATGGATAGTTCTTCCCAACCTCCTATTTAAATCGAAAATTAGACTTGAACGAATGCTTACCGTGTTTTTCGCGGAGGAACGTAGGTCGGAAATCGCCACCACCGTACGCACCACCGTCAACAGCTTGTCGGAAATCACCTCCTTCGTTGGACAGAGTTTTCCCAATTTTCTCAAAAACACAAGTGAGGAAATCGGTGAAGAGCTGCTCATATTTATAGCCACTGGTGCACAGACTACGAGGCGTCACCCCTCTTAGTGACAGACACGTGTTGCAACTAATCATTCTGACCGAACACGTGTCAACCATCTGTCTAAGGAAGCCCAACCGTCTTCCCTCACTTCGACACCGACCTCCGTACACCGCTCGGTGCCCGGGACTTCTTAACATACCTTGACTCTCTTCACCGACTCGTGTACACCGCTCGGTTCCCTGAACTGCTCTACAGACGTTACCTCTCTTCACCGACTCGTATACACCGCTCGGTGTTTTCACCCTCCCTTACAGGCGATGGCCGTGCTACCGACCCATGTATACCGCTCGGTATCCGCAGCACCAACCCAGTTTTTTGGTTCCTATCACCGACCATGACACCACTACCGACTGTATGTGCACAACCACGACCGACTGAGCCACTTTTCCACCGAGTGCTATCCATCACCGACCGCCTACTAGCCACTTCCTTGCCATGACCGAGGCTGTCTCGGCGGACTCTCCCACTAGGGGACTTGGGGGACTACAGGTATACTTCCCACCAGGGTCTGGGAGAATGAAACAAGTCCCCGACCGAGAAATTCCACCGCAGTCAACGACTTGGGGGACTTCTGTTGACACCATATCTGACCAGACCCACTGGGTCGTATACTTAAACCCCAGACCCCGCTCAAGGCCCAAAACTCACATACTTACAACAGCCCTAACACCGGGCCCAATGCGGGATGCCACGTGGAAGCGTATCCACCCTCGATTTACGTAACACGTGTCAGCACGTAAATCGAGAAGCATTTGTCCCACATCAGAACTTTGGGAATTGAACATCCCACTTACCCATACATAAAGGGTACACATTTCCCAATAAAGGTAACTAAGATTTACTATTCATAATTACTCTGTCAAACTTACCATTTACTATTTCCTCTTACGAACAACGCAACTGACTTGATCGTCGGAGAGCCTTAGGCCGACACCACACCGATACCCGTACTAACGAAAATCCGCGATCCGCTTGAGTTGACAGGTCACAGGAGGGACACGCGTCATTTGGTGATTGGGCGACGAGTAATCGACAATTGGAACATTTAACGCTTCAACATATACAATAAGAACATTAATGAAAATAATTTTTAATATTATTGTTCATTAATTATTATCAATCTGAATAAATTCATTGATTATTAAACTGCTATTTTTTCTAGTTTCTCAACATCTCTTTTTCTTCTTATCACCCTTTCAAAATACATTTACTAAAAAAAATTTGATTTATTAAAAATTAAATAAAGTGTTCTTCTTTATTTTTTGAAAGATTTTATTCATTACAAAATAATATATCATCACTCCCTCATTTGTATGATAGCAATTTGAGTTATAATAAGATATCACTGCGTATTTTTCTTTTATAGTTGAACTTTATAATTATTGTAAAAATTGTAGTACAATTTTGGTAAATAAAAAAAAATTAAAAATAGGTAGGGGGAATCATTAACACTTCCCTTTTAGTTAATCTCATTATCCATTTTAAGGTAATGTCATTAAAGATTTCATGTAGAATACACTTGTAAAAAAATCTAATTTTATAAGTAAATGCATGAGTATTTCGTAATATGAATTATAATTTTTAATTTGATTCTTGTTGTCCCTAAATAAACACGCTCTAAGATTATATTCGTAAATCAGATTATAATAATATCAATTTAATTTGTGTTAATGAGTTCTTGAAAAAGTAACTACAAATGCAATAATTTTATATGATAAAAAAAAAATGCAATAATTTTATCATTTTCGGTTTTTTATTGGTGGGTGCAGAGAAGCTTCGCCACTTGAACAATTATGAATAATGAATAAATATAAGAGTATAAGTGGGTGTTTTTTGGGAGCTAGAATGAACAGTTTCCCAAGTGAGACCAATTTATTAAGAGATTGAGCGTGTGAATTCTGAAATTGAAGACCAAGAAAAGAGAGCGATGGGGAAAGTTGTAGCAGTGCCCATAGTGGCGATGCTGATGACTGAGTGTGCTCAAGCTGGGGTCATGATTCTGAGCAAACAAGCCATGTCTGCGGGTATGAGCAAGCTCATCTTCATCTCCTACTCCAACTCTCTTGCCGCCACTATCCTCCTCCCAATTTCTTTTGCCTTCCGCAGGTACTCAATTCTCAACTTACCCTCAAACCAAATCTTTTGCTTTTCACCAAGTTTTTACATGTTTTGATCACAAATTTAAGGTCATTTCTTTTTCTTTTTTCGCTCTCATATATGCTATATATGTTGTTGGTAGATCTGGGCGTCCTCCTCTCACTCTCTCCATAATCGGCTGGTTCTTCTTGCTTAGTGTAATTGGGTAAGTTTTCATTTTCATCTGAAATATTTAAGGGGTAAAATTCATTTTTAGTACGTGTTCTGGATTCATTTCATTGTTTAATCTATAAATATGATTCCTACGGGGTAAAAATGAAATTCACCCATCTAATGAAAGAAAATATTGCATTTTTGTGGTTTTGTTGGCAAAATTGAATTTTTTTTGTACTACCAATAATTTACTGTAATCCACATTTAAAAGCAACTTGACTTACCGTGTTGTGTACACAATTCACAGTTTTAATTTGTTGGCTTTTACCGTGAATTTGATTGGTGTTGGCTTTTTTGCAGATTCATTTCACAGATTCTTGGGTATGCAGGGCTTAATTACAGCTCTCCTACTCTTGGCACTGCCCTGCTCAACCTCCTTCCTGCATTCACCTTTATACTTGCAGTAATCTTCAGGTCTCTCCCCCTTCGCTTATTACCCTTAATTTTACCTATTTTATTTATCTTCGACGGCATTTAAAATCCTTCTCGTTGAAGATTTGCACGTGAAGTGTTCTTATCAATTTCTTGTTTCCAATAAGAATTTCAGCTCAGCCATTTCTAATTTCGTTAAACTTGGTTTTGTTTTCAGAATGGAAACGATTGATTGGAGAAGCTCCAGCAGCGTGGCTAAAATCGTAGGAACAGTAGTTTCGATTTCGGGGGCTTTCGTTGTCACTCTTTACAAGGGCCCTGCAATTCTGAATGCATCCTCAACTGATGTAATGTCACATAACCAACTTCTCTCTCAACAATCAAACTGGGTCATCGGAGGAATTCTCCTTTTGGCTTATGTTCTGTTGGCTTCAGGATGGATTATCCTACAGGTCAAATCCATCAAATTTACAACTTTAAAAACTTAATAAAAAACTTGGAATTTGTTTTGGAAAGTATTGAGCTAATATATTTTGTTGATGTGTTTCAGGCATATGTTCTAAAGAAGTACCCAGAAGAGCTAGTTATGGTCTTTTATTTTTGCTTCTTTGTGGCTATTCAATCTGTAGCTGTCTCTTTGTTTGTAGAAAGAGACCCAAGTGCTTGGAGCTTAACCCCTAAAATGAGGTTGATCGGCGTTGTATACTCGGTAAATGGATAACCTAACTCTACTACATAGAATTAATAACGTACAGGTCTCTGACAACATGAACGTGTTATTACAGGCAGTTCTCGGGTCAGCGTTTACAGTAAGTGTAACTACGTGGTGTGTTCGCAAGGTAGGGCCTGTGTTTATTTCCATGTTCAAGCCTTTGGGAGTTGTTGTTGCAGTTTCTGTTGGCGTTACTTTGGTAGGGGATACTTTCTACCTTGGAAGGTAGGTTTTCTATATATGATTCTTTTTTCTGTAAAATAACCCGCATATATAATTCCGAATCGTAACTCTAGTTTATGAAAGCTGCAGTTTGATAGGAGCAGTTGTAATTGTCATTGGATTTTACTCTGTGATGTGGGGCAAAGCCAATGAAGAGAAGTTGTGTGGTGTTGGTGAGACAACGAGCTTGGTGGCGTCAAGCAAACAACGAGTTCCTCTATTGCAAAGCAAAATTGAAGAAATATAGAAGCTTTCTTGCACCGTATAATTAATTAAGATTTCTCGTGCCAAACAAATTGGTACTTCCAAGTTCCTATTGCTTTTTCTAAGTTTTTTTAACCTAGAATTACTTGAAGCTCCAAAATTTAAGCTGGTCCAGTTTGTGCTTTCTAATTCATTAACCAAATCAAGCGGCTCAAATTGAAAATCAAATCGGAACAAATTTTCCAATTTGTATAACCGGACATATTGGTTTAGTTTGAATTTAAAAATCGTTTGACAAAACAAAAAGTTAAAAAAAAAAAAAATCCAAAACCCAATGGGACGTTCGGATTCCAGTTCGGTCAAATTTCTCAGTCTTGTGACATATAGAACCAAATTTGTGTAGCTTGGTTGGAAGAGAAGTGTTATTACCATATCAATCAAATAGGTTCAGTACGACCAATAATACCAAAAAGAGGCGTTCCATCACCAGACAATTAGCATGCAAGCTAATTGGTAGGTATATTCCCACTCGATAGGCTATGCAACACAAACACACTCAGAATGAGCCCAAAACATTGTCATTCAGCAACCCCAGTCGGTATGCATAAGTCGGTTCCCCCGGTATGACCACCTGATAAATATCAATAGCAGCTCCTGGCATGACATGGGATTTATTGCCACCTGTCATTCATCTCGAATCTTTGGGACATGTGGCAGCATCTCCTGAAGTATCTTGAATCCTACACCATCAGGGTTCCATCATCACATTCATTACTATTATATATATCACCTCAAATACTCTCATAAAGGTACATTATTCCCTCTCTCTCAACACAGAAACGTGACTCCTAGTTTATGTGATGTTGATTTTCTTATTTGATTTTCATCTCACTTATTGACTTAATTATCGAAACCTATTAAGTCGACACCTCACCAATGTCTAGTGCTTTTCTCTCTACCTTCTAGGTCTTTCGGCAGGTCTCGTAGAAAGCGAACCAGTACCCACTAAGGTCACATCCTATTAAGTCCATTTTCGAATCAAGCATTTTCGTCGTCTGTGGAAATTTTGAGTAACTTCTCTCGCTAGCTCAAATACTCTCACTCCATCTACATGCTGATTCCAATGTCTATCGAGCAAGATGATTGAGAGCTAGACAACACTCTTCACACGGAAGAACCAAAAAAAAAAACCGATGTGCCTTCATAGGCAATGCTTGAGATGATGAGGGGCCTCTTTGGGGAGATGGTCAAGCTCCAGCAGAGCAGTGCTGCTATCGAAAGCAAAAATCATGTGTGGGGAGGTTAACATCAAAGAGCTCTCGATATACTCTAATCCATTGGGGAAGAGCTGAAAATACAAAGGGCAACTACGGAGAGGGTGCTCGCTGCCCACTCTGTACGAGAATCACGTTGCCCTAAGAAATCCTGACCGGAACCATCCGAGAGAATTCTCATCCACCATGCTGATGGGGTAGGCCCTTCAGGAACACGAATCATCTATGACGCTCGCGAGTTACTTGACAAAAGACCACTTCCAGTTCAGTCGACTCAACTAACCTATTTAACAAACGATCTCAAGATCACAGAACAATCTCATCTTCCCATATTATCTCATGGAGGACACATTCTATCAAGGTTAGTTTTGATAAGAACAAAGTGTCAGAAAGGTCCAGTACAGCCAGCGGAAGCTGAATCCATTATTGCATTGTCTGGTAGAAGAACAAGTGTGAGCGGCCAAGAAAGAGCACGAGCAATGTGAGTCACTGAACCATTGCCAAAAAAAACAGAATACAATCCAAGCTCCCTAGATTTGATGATGTCGTTCAGGAACTCCTACAGCTAGTCCCCGAACTAGAAGTTGACTAGTAGAAGATCAAACATCCAACAAAAATCAAGGCCAATATCGGTCCCTTCACGAATTGCATTCTTCGATATAGGCATGAGACAAAGGCCAAACCTCTCAAAATCACGCCATGCACTGGGAATGGAGACCCAGTAACACACATGAACAATTATCAATCTTCCATCACTTTCAAAAACATCTCTGACGAGGTATAGTGTATGATTTTTAGCTCGACCCTCACTAAAGCTGCACTTAGCTGGTTCTATTGTGTAGAATAAAAAACGATCAACTTCTTTGATCAGCTCCACATGATCTTCCTGAACAATTTCATGATCCAAAGAGATCGATTTCTAACCACGAAAGACCTAGGTTCACTAAGGCAGGGGTAGAACGAATCCTTGCATTGATTACGCATCAAGATTTAACCTTGAATACTCCAAGTGCCAGGTGACAGACGTCAAGGCGGCCTTCAAATCATTCAAGATTTAACCTTGAATACTCCAAGTGCCAGGTGACAGACGTCAAGGCGGCCTTCAAATCATTCTGTAGTGGCTTGAAGGAATCCACCTTCAAGTACCTTAACTTAAGGATGAGAAGACTACAATGAGTTAATAATAAGTTGCAATCCACACCAAAATCGAATACTTCAATGCTCCAGAAGCAGAGCCCAACTAGAATATCACCCCAACTTACTTTTCCCCTTAGAGTAATCATATTCTGAAGCCTCACAACGACTTTAACAATCAGAACCAAGGCTATGGGAATAACTCATAGTTAGGTAAGTATGAAAACAATTACAAAGGGAAGAAGGACACACATTACAATCAGTACCAAGGGTACAAGTGCAACAATCATCGCCCACATTAGAGAACATTCCAATTAATATTGAGGGAATGATTGACAAACCATGAGAAACACCACCAGGCTCTCGACCATAAGTAGCTTCAAACCTATATTCCTAATACCATAAGTTCAATGGTCACACCATTGATGAGTGCGTAGTTTTTTGCGCCATCTTGGAATGCCTAGTCAAGGAGGGGAAGATCAATCAATTACTAGGGAACACACGACCAATTCAGAACCATCCTTAGATCAGCATCATCAGTGGTGGACCAACGATCTCTTCCACTCACACTTTCAACCGAGCGAAGAAGATGATATTAAGTATTATTTTATACCATTTATACTTGACTTTTAATATTAAAATAATAAATAATTAGATAAAATAATTTATTTTGTGATATTTTTGTTTAAATAAATAAATCTTGTAATTTGGAGCGTTTCGGCCAAAGAATCGTCCCGATCGGAATTATAACGAAGAAATTATGGACGAAATTCGGTGAAAATATTAATTAAATGATAATTTAAATCAGTTACTAAAAGCCCAAAACATTTTCTTTTGTTGGCAGCCCAAGACCAAATTGGAACAGGCCTAAGATCAAACCCAATTCCGGCCCAGCTCGCGTCGCCCTGCCGCGTCGCCAAGCCCAGTCCCATTCAGCCTTCTCCTACAGAAAACACCCTTCTGTTTTCGGCGTGCGCGTCCCGAAATGAAAACCTATAGCCAGCTCGCATGCGCTGAACCTATGTACGGTAGCCCAGCAGCAGCTCACCAACACTCTGCAGTCCCATTCAGCCTTCCCCTACCGAACCTCACCTGCTCAGCCCTCTTCAGTCATTTTCAGTCATTTTCCTGCATAAAACTACTCCACCCACTCCCTTTTTGTATCAGAAAATCAGAACAAAATCAACTCCAAACCATGCCTAATTTCATCATTAATCATCATTGTTCATTATTATTCATCATTTCATTTTTATTGTAATTTTTATTTACTTTATTTTATTTTTTTTAGTAGCCTTTTCTCCCTTTAAATAGGGGTTCATTTAACTTGTTTAGGGAATTTTGTTTTGAGATAGCTCCTAAACACAAATTGTATGTTTCATTAGAAATACCAAGACTTAGTATTTCCGTCGCAATTCTAGAGTTTAAGTTCGCATTCTCGTGTTTATTCCTCCATCTTCATAAGGTTTCTTCTACTGTTAGAAAATCTTGTGAATAACATTTCATTTTTTTCCATCCATTTTCGGAATCACAAGCTTTCTTGGATTCCGAAAGTGTGACTTGTTTTTCTCCTTGCTTAAACTCTCATTATTGTTTCAGTTTTATTTTCTTTAATTAAATATTTTTGTGGGTATTTTCTTTCTAACTTTTGTAGATAAGAATATCATTATAATGTGTTCTACTTTCCGAACTTTATTTACTTCATACATTTGAGTGCTTAAGCTTCAATTTTATGATAAGTGTTTATGACCACTGTTCGGTGCACTTAGTAGAAAATTGAAGAGATTTAAATGTTTGACACACATTCAAATCATAAACATTAGGTTAATCATTTTATAAGTGTTTATGACCGATGTTCGGTGCATTTATAATATTTAAAAAAAATGTATGCATGTGTAAGATGATGAAAGTAGAATTTTGTAATATGTTCAAATTATGCAATTGTTAGAGTGTTGGTAGAATTTGTGTTTGAAGAAAGTCCACTTGTATATAGGTTAAAATAGAAATAGAATTAGTTTATTTATATTTTACTTGTTTTGTATGATTACAATCCCTAAAAAAAACCTCATCTTTATTCTTTATTCTTTTATTCTTTTATTCTTTTATTCTTTTATTTTTTCATTCTTTAATTAATTTATTATCTATTTATATATTCATTACTTCACTCATTAATTTATTCTTTGGTTATTCATTACTCTTTTTAACTAACATATTATTAATATTCCCTAATTTTCCCGGTTAAGAACGATCCCTATTTACCAATACTACAACTACAGAAAAATGGTTTAAATTGCATAATACTCAATATACGTGTTTAATTTAATTCGTAGTTTGGGCGTTAGCAATTTTTTGGGTTGTTGCCGGGGATGGGACCCAACACTGCAAGGGAGGAAGACTCCGGGACTGAAATGGCACATGCCATTGGAGGATTTCAAGGAGGGCCAAGGACCCAAGGTTATAATTGGAGAGATCCGAACAACGTCCTAAACCCTCAACACATGTCGACAGGCCCAAACCGTGCCCCGAACCCTCAGCATTTCCAAAGGCCCACATGACAACCAAGGCCCCCGGTTCCATTTTCTATCTTTTCTCATAATCATGCAAATAATCATATCTCTTCATCTTCCAATCATGATTATGATAAAATGATGGCTGCTCTTTCCCAAGGGTAGCAAATACTAATGGCTTCGGCTCAGGCTCTTGTCACCGGTCAGCAAAATCAGCAAAAAGACATCACTAATCTCAAGGACTAAATGGGCAAGGTCGTGGACTTCATGGGTAAGATCCAAGCTAGCGGGGTGCTTCCACCTCAACCTACACCCAACCCGAATGCAAGACCTGAAGCCAATGTGATTATCACTCGAAGTGGTAAAGTGTTTGGTGAAATAGAGCCAGATCCAGCCGTTTATGAGGACGAAAAGCACAAGGTGACCACTAAGACCACCACGGCACAACCGCCAGTTCAACCTACCCACACACAAGGTAATGACCCAATCCCTTCAAGTTCGGTTATTACTAATTCCCCGGTTGTGCATGCACTATTTCCAAGTAGGCTTGCCAAATCTAAGAAGGATGAATCCGATAAGGAAATCTTGGAAATCTTCAAAATGGTGCAAATCAACATGCCCTTGATCGAGTACATCAAGAAAGTTCCGAAATATGCAAAATTTATGAAAGAGTTATGCACTCCAAGGCGCCAAATAAGGGAGAAGGAGGTTGTGATGGTGAGTGAAACAGTTTCTGTTGTAATCCAACGTCGGCTACCCCCAAAGTTGAAGGATCCAGGAAGTTTTTTTGTTCCTTGTGTGATTGGTAACAAGTCTTTTGATAAAGTCATGCTAGACTTAGGTGCATCCATTAATGTTATACCATATTCGTTATATGTTGCCTTAGGTTTAGGTAAACTACAGCATGATGATGTTATCATTCAATTAGCCGATTTTTCTAATGTGTATCCCATGGGATACGTCAAAGATGTTCTTATGCAGGTTAACCAGCTCATCTTTCCTGTGGATTTTTATGTCCTAGACATGGAGGATTCCTCTACGAATCAAGCTCCACTAATGTTGTTGGAAAGACCATCCATGAGAAATTCCAAAACAAAGATCGATGTATTCAATGGTACATTAACTATGGAAGTCGATGGAGAGGAAATTGGCTTCAACATTTTCGATGCCATGAGGTACCCTAGTTCCACAACTCAAACTACTTTTTCTATTGATGTGTGCACTTCTTTTGTAGAAAAACATCTTGAGTCAATTCGAAAAGACACGCTCAATATGGTAATCCAGGAAGGAGTTGGCCTAACTCTATCGGGGGACGCCTTGGTTGAAGACACAGATTATGAATTAGAGCCTCGAATTTGGGAAGAAGTCCTGAACCTCAATGAGGCCCCAAAAATGGTAAATCCTCATGTACCCTTGTCACTTTCAGTTAGTACTAATTTCACTCCTTCTTCAGTGGTTCAAGCCCCCGTTCTCGAGCTCAAGGTTTTACCTAACCACCTGAAGTATGCCTATCTCGGCCCTGACAACACTTTGCCCGTCATAGTGTCTTCTGCACTAATCAAATTACAAGAAGACAGATTGGTACGTGTCTTGATGAAGTACAAGACAACCATTGGATGGACTTTTTCAAACATCAAGGGAATCAGCCCTACAACTTGTGTGCATCGAGTCTTGCTAGAAGATGATGTAAAACCCTCTCGTGAAGCTCAACGTCGCCTCCATCCTCCGATGATGGATGTCGTGAAACAAGAGGTCATCAAACTCTTGGATTGTGGTGTCATCTACCCAATTTCAGACAGCAACTAGGAAGGATCACTTCCCTTTGCCCTTAATTGATCAAATGCTTGAAAGGTTAGCAGGTCACTACTATTACTGTTTTCTTGATGGATATTCTGGGTACAATCAAATCTGTATCGCTCAAAATGACCAAGATAAAATGACTTTCACTTGTTCTTTTGGAACTTTTTCCTATCGAAGAATGCCATTCAGTTTATGCAACGCACCATGTACTTTCCAAAGATGCATGCTTTCTATTTTCTCTAAATATGTCGAAAAAATAATTGAAGTATTTATGGACAATTTCAGTGTCTTTGGGGATAGGTTTGATGCTTGCTTAGAACACTTAGAGCTTATCTTACAAAGGTGTGTCGGAACTAATCTAGTACTTAACTGGGAAAAATGTCACTTCATGGTTAGACAAGGGATAGTCTTAGGTCATATTGTCTCTAAAAGAGGAATTGAAGTTGATAAATCTAATGTTGATATTGTGCGCCACTTACCCTCTCCCACTTCTGTGAAAGAGATCCATTCATTTCTTGGTCACGCAGGTTTCTACAGAAGATTTATCAAAGACTTCTCCTACATTGCAAGGCCCTTGTGTCGATTGCTTCAGAAAAATACACCATTCGTCTTTGATGCAGACTGTCAGGAAGCTTTTGAGAAGCTTAAAAATCTTTTAACCACTGCACCCATTCTTTGTGCCCCGGATTGGTCCTTACCCTTTGAACTAATGTGTGATGCCTCTGATTATGCAGTTGGTGCTGTACTCCGACAAAGGCGGGACAAAAAGCCCTACACCATCTACTATGCATCCAGAACTTTGAATGAGGCCCAAATGAACTACACCACTACTGAGAATGAGTTGTTTGCTGTTGTGGTTGCTTTAGATAAATTTCGCTCTTATTTACTTCGAACTAAAGTCGTTATTTACACTGATCATGCAGCACTGAAGTATCTTCTGGCCAAGAAGGAAGCTAAACCTAGGCTAATCCGATGGATTCTTCTTCTTCAAGAGTTTGACATCGAGATTAAGGACAAGAAAGGTGTAGAAAACGTAGTGGCAGACCATTTGAGTCGCATAGCATATGAACGAGATCCCGTGGCGATTCAGGAGATGTTTCCGGATGAACAACTCTTTGGAATTCAGGTAAGTACTCATTGGTATGCTGATATCGTAAATTACTTAGTCACCAAGCAATTACCTTCCACTCACACTCGTGCACAAAAGGATAAACTCAAGAAGCATGCTAGGTACTATGTCTGGGATGAACCTTATTTATGGAAATATTGTGCAGATTTATTAATTAGGAGATGTGTCCCTGATATTGAACATAGGTCAGTCCTAGAATTCTGCCATAATCATGCTTGTGGAGGTCACTTTGAATCTAGAAAAACTGCACTTAAAATTTTAGAATCTGGATTATATTGGCCCACACTTTTTAAAGATGCACATTCATTCTGTTTAGCCTGTAATAAATTCCAAAGATGAAGGAACTTAGGATGAAGGGATGAAATGCCACAACATTATGTTTTAACTGTTGAAATATTTGATGTTTGGGGTATCGATTTTATGGGTCCATTTCTTCAATCTAATGGCTATCTCTATATCTTACTTGCTGTTGATTATGTCTCGAAATGGGTGGAAGCTAAAGCCACCATGACTAATGACTCTAAAACTGTTGCAGATTTCCTCAAAACTAACATTCTTTCCAGGTTTGGGATCCTAAGGGTCCTGATAAGTGATGGGGGAAGTCACTTCTGCAACAAGACCATTGAAGCCTTAATGAAACGATACGGTGTCACTCACAGAGTCTCTACACCTTATCATCCTCAAACGAGTGGAATGGCCGAAGTCAGCAATAGGGAGATCAAGAAGATTTTAGAGAGAACTGTGGGCCCTAGTCGTAAGGATTGGAGCTAGCGATTGGATGATGCACTTTGGGCCTACAGGACGGCCTAAAAAACTCCTATAGGGATTTCACCCTATAGGTTGGTATATGGAAAAGCATGCCACCTTCCGGTGGAACTGGAGCACAAAGCATGGTGGGATGTCAAGACTTTCAACATCAAGCTAGATGACGCCGGTTTGCATCGAAAGCTCCAGCTGAGTAAGCTTGAGGAAATCAGGAATAATGCATTCGAAAACACTATAATCTACAAGGAGAAGACTAAGGCATTTCATGACAAGCAGATCAAGAGTAAAACGTTTGACATTGGACAGAAAGTTTTGTTATTCAATTCCCGGTTGAGACTCTTTCCTGGTAAGTTATGTTCTAGATGGGTGGGTCCTTTTGTTGTTACTAATATGTTTTCTCATGGAGCCATACAGACCAAAAGCATTGAAACTAGGAAATAGTTCAAAGTTAATGGCCACATATTAAAGCCTTACATCGAAACATTTGGAGAGCATGATGTGGAAACAGCAAAAGTGCTACGACCCCGCATCATATGAATTAACTCAAGCACTTCGTTTAGGCTGACCGGACATTAAACTTCAAGCGCTTGTTAGGAGGCAACCCAATGTATTCCCAAGTCGTGAAGAAGTCATCACCGCAGATTTGCTCTCTTTAATCCCTTCACTCTCTTTTATTTTGTTTCTTTAATGTTTTTCTTCATTTCGTAAATCCTCTTCCTTAGTTAGAGTCTATGTTCATTTAATTTCTACTTTCTTACATTGAGGACAATGTAGAGTTTAAGTGTAGGGGAAGGGTTTACAATTTTGCATTTAAAAAAAATTATAAAATAAAAATAAAATAATAAAATAATAATAAAAATAAAAATATTTCGGCTTTCTTAAGTCTTTTCGTTTTTTCGAGTCCTAAGTTGCCCCTTAACCTATCAATGATAATAATGAAGGGAATAAGTATGTTATGGCTATAAAGATGATCACTATAACTTGAATTCGTTTGTTAATACTTTGTGATTAAATGTTATAACTTGTAGATAATGCATGTAAATTGGTACATAAACGAGCAAGTTAAGATAAGTATGAATCATTTGAACCTTATGTTAGCTTTAGAACTATATATACATCTTTGATGAGTGATTCATAAGTTCTTTGTTTAAATTGATATACATATGTCTCATAACTGCTTGCAATAGATCTTAATGAACTCTAGAGTACTAGAACTTATTCTATGTGATTTTCAAAGCTTTTAAGTCATTAAACTCTCTGATTTTGGATATGATTAAGGCATTAGGGTTAACATCATAAATTCAAACAGTTATGTTCCCTATTTTGTGCGTACAAGTTGCGACCCCCTTAGTTTTAACCCCTTTAAGCCCACATTAAATCTTTCTTTCATCACCAAGATTATCTAAACATTTGAGCTTAGTATAGACATCTTTCACCCTTACTCCAAAGACTCGGTTAAAGACATGAAATTGGTGTGAAGAGAAATTGATGATGTCTTGAAGACTTTTAGGTGTATTATATGGATTTACTTACTCAAACTTTGTTGTATTATGTTATTGATAGGTCCTCAAATAAGCATTATTTTATATTATTTTATACCCTTTATACTTAACTTTTAATATTAAAACAATAAATAATTAGATAAAATAATTTATTTTGTGATATTTTGTTTAAATAAATTAAGTTTGTAATTTGGAACGTTTTGGCGAAAGAATCGTCTCGATCGGAATTATAACGAATAAATTATGGACGAAATTCGGTGAAAATATTAATTAATTTACATTTTAAATTAATTCAGTTGCAGCCCATTTTTGCAGCCCAAAAGTCCTTTACTGCAGCCCAGATCCACAGTTGCAAACTCAGCCCAATTCTTTTGTTTCAGCCTAGCAACTGCGGCCCAGTTTCCTTCTCTCCAGCTCAGGAACATTCCAGCAGCCCTCCATCGAAGGCCTCGCCATTCCTTCGGCGCACGTGCGTCGAACCGGCCGTCCCTCTGTCAGCAGGCGTGCGCTGATTTGCCTGCTCCGCCTGTAGCAGCAGTCCACCAACTTCACCTGCTCCCATTCAGCTACAGTCCACCAAAAATTTCAGCTGCTCCTCACCAACTCCTCAATAGCTCCCCTTTTTTAGATTTTCTGCATTTTTCTGCCATTCATGTTATTAATTAGCTTTCTTGTAGATTTCAACTTCTTGTAGGTTTTTTATTTAATTAGCTTTCTTTTAATTCTTGTTCTTAATTCATGTTATTTCTTAATTTCATTTCTTCTTTACTTTGTTCTTGTGATTTTTCTTTGAGATCTCTTAAACACATTTTTATGCTTTCCTTAAGAAATACCTAGGCCAAGTATTTCCGAAATAATTCTAGAATTTAAGTCCGCATTCTTATGTTTTATCCTCCATCTTTATAAGGTTCTAGCCGCTGTTCGGTGTTCCTTACGAATAACATTCCATTATTTCCAACCACTTTCGAAATCACAAGCTGTTCTTGGGTTCCGAAAGTGTAACTTTATTCCCTTTACTTAAATTCTTGTTATTGTTTTGGTTTTACTTATAATTCAATATATGTGTTGGTATTTTCTTTCTAACATTTGTAAGTAAGAATGCAATCTCCATGTGTTTTACTTTTTGAATTTTTTTTACTTGATATGTTTTAGTGCTTAAACTTCAATTCTACGCTAAGTGTTTATGACCGCTGTTCGGTGCACTTAGTAGAAAATTGAAGAGATTTAAATGTTTGACACACATTGAAATCAATAACGTAAGGTGAATCATTTTATAAGTGTTTATGACCGTTGTTCAGTGCATTTATAATATTGAAAAATGTATGCATGTATTTGAGATGATTAAGGTAGGATTTCATGATTGGTTCAATATGAGCATGATGTTAGAGTGTTGGTAAAAATATGTGTTTGAAGAAAGTTCACTTGCACAAAAGTTAAAATAGAAGTAGAATTAAGTTCTTAATTATTTTTACTTGTTTTCTTTATTTTATGATTACAATCTTTACAAACCCCCCATTTAATTCTTTATTCTTTTATTCTTTTATTCTTTAATTCATTAATTCATTAATTCATTAATTCATTAATTCTCTTATTCTTTTATTCTTTTATTCATTTATTCTTTAATTCTTTATTATTTAGCTATTTAATTACTTAATTACTTAATTATTTGATTCTTTAATTCATTATTCTTTGATTATTCATTATTCTTTTTAACTAACATATTATTAATATTCCCTAATTTCCTCGATTAAGAACGATCCCTATTTACCAATATCATCTACACAAAAAGGGTTTAAATTGCATAATACTTGAATTACGTATTTAATTTAATGCGTAGTTTGGGCATTATCAGTTATTACCTTGATATATGAAAAAAAAAACGTTTTGAGTCTCTATCAAGGTAATAACGTTTGATATATTTGAGTTAAGTCCTTTACATTTGTAATCTGAATGATTGAACGTGTTGAAATTTGGCCTATATTCGAAGGGATGAATTCATGATATCATTGCACTAAGGTCAGAAAGTTATGTTATGTTTTGGGAATTTATTTAGTCTTGGAACAAATTTGAGCACCACTTGTCCAATATTTTCCTTGCCTCTAAGCTTAGCCCCATTACAACCTTCATAAAGACCTTATGATCCTTAAGATGGTAAAATTTGATTAGTTCAGTTTATCATTTGAGTAAGCTTATGGTTTTGGTTTATTTGTGCAAGTATGTTTAATTTTTGTCTTGAGATGTTTGTTTGAGATTTTGCAAAAGTACTTTACTTCTATTATGTGAGCATTTTTCTCACATATTTTGAGTGCAAACACAAACCCTTACAAATTGAGTGAATTTATGAGTGCATATCTGACAGGACCCACCCCGATTATCGCCTCGATAATCGGGAAGCATCCAGCTCCCGTCTGACAATCGAACCCAAAAGACCGGAAAACCAAATAATATTACATCACACTCATTGTCAGACCAGGGAGATTAAACAAATACAACCGACTGGATATCAAGTCCATAGTTTCACAGAGCATAACATTACAAAACAAGTTAAAGAACAAATCCAACTCTGTGAAATAACTACTCCGCAACGGAAAACTTTATGCCTCTGCCTCTGCCTCGGCGCTAGCCTCCGAACTCGTACCACGACCTGGAGGGTAGTTAAAACAACAAAGTGTGAGTGGACCGAAACAAAAGTTTGCAGAAAACAGTTTAAGGAAATCGGGGTTCGCCCTCCAGTTTTATAACACGCATGCATAACCAGACATTCGAAAACCGCGTATTAAACATTTGAAATCCCTTCTTCCGAAACACATGGAAAACATTGCAGAAAACCATCATAACTCGTGTAAAAATCATGTAAGATTACCAAAATCCAGAAACCGTCATTTTGAAACATCAATTACGCAAATCAAGTAAAAAGTGAATCGACAATCACAATTAAACCGTTGGATCCATCCGAGTCTTTAAACTCAATATCAGGCCTTCCCGGGATATCAACGAGTCTTTAAACTCAAAACATAATCAATAGGCCTCGGGGGTATCACAATAACCGAGTCTTTAAACTCACGAGTCTTTAAACTCAATCCGGGTCTTTAAACCCAATTTTCGGGCCCGCCCCCGTCATCAATTAACCGGGTCTTTAAACCCAAAACTAGATCCAACAATCAACCGGGTCTTTAAACCCAAAACCATTTATAAACACAATAAACCAGGATTCCACATGATCCGTTTTCCAAAAATCATTCCGAAATCATATCTTGTCATGATAGGACTTATGTCCGAAATCACATGCAATTTCCAAAACATACAATTCCCGAAATCACTTCACAAATATAATCAAACATCATAAATACGTAACATGCATAATCATATCCAAATACTTCATCAAAAATATCATTCATGCATAGGCGAAAACCGTAATCTCGGAATACGTGAAATATGATATTTATCTCAAAAAGCGTGAAATCACGTAAAACCGAAATAGAATATTTATCAACATAAAATCATAAGTGAAGACACAAGATAAATAAGTAAAATAGTCATGCATGCACAATTTGTAAATCAAAAGTCCACTCACGGTTTTAAGACGCGTCAATCGCGCCCCGTGCGCTCCTCAGTAGCTTCGGAAATGTCCGGTCCTGTAAAAACGTACAAGGAGGGTTACAATCATCCCCAAATAACTCGTATGATTTTTCCTAATTTTCCCGGATTTTTCGACGAAATTAACCTTAAGGACCTAAACTTCCGAACTCACGAAATTATCCCGAACGACTCCCGATCGACTCGAACTCTAAAGATAAAATGTTAATTAGACTGAAAGGAATAAGTTTCATGTTGACCGTGATCGGAGATGACATTACAAGCGCCGCCCAAAGTGGCTGCGCGTGTAGGCCACGCGCCTACTACAGTGACACTGCTACAGTGTCACCATCTTCACCCGACTACCGCTATTCGGATCTTCAACCCGCGTGTTCAACCCGTCCAATTAACCATCAATTCTCACTCAATTGCTCTCGTTTTTGATCCTAACATGTTCTATAATCATCCAATTAGAGTTCTAAGTCATTTAATTACTTCGACATGCCCCAAATCGATCAACCCAGACCCGAACAGTCGAACGGGTCATCATCTAGAACTCACCCAAAACCGTTCCATTATCCAATTAACTCAGACAGTAGCTTAAGGATACCTAAACTAACGTAACCACACGATCAATTGAACAAATCGTTACCTGTAAATAGCCGTCCTCAAGCTCGAAAATTCTCAGAACCAGGGGCCTCAGTTCTTGGCCAATTCGTGAGTGATGTCCTTCGAAATCGATGTGGTCGGTTTCCAATTGCTCCCAGAAGACTAATACGGCCCTTGGTTTCGCTCAAATAGCCTCACAATTTGATCTTCAATTTTCCCTCCAAACTGGTTTTCCTCTGAACTGGAACTTGAGTTCCTGAGAAATCTTTGATCAAATCTCTTCAACTTTTGCACGGTTGTGTTCCTGTCACTCCCAGAAAGCTTCCTCAGCGTCTAGATTGGTCCCAAAACCCGTAGAAATTGAACTCTGAATTTATCCGCCCAAAAACCCTAAATGGTTCTTCACGGCTCTCTCAGTCACTCTCAGCTTCTCTCAATCTCAACAGATAGCAAAATGATGCCAAATGAATCCTCTCTCCACTCCCCTACACGGTTAATCAATCAGTGCAACCAGCAGCTCGTGAGAGACCAACTGAGGTCTCTGAAACTTGTTTCCCACAAACACAGAAACCATGGCCATTTTAAAATCAACTCGTGCTCTGAATCTCTGCCCAAACCACACCTGAATGCCTCCAACATCCTCAAAGTCCATAAACAATTCCCACCGTCCAGTCCACTACTGTTTAAACAATTGAAATCGTGCAGGCACTCGCGGCATGGCCGCGTGCACTCTGTTTTTCACGGTGGTGAACAGTAACCGCCGTGTAAAAAGACCAAAATGCCCCCAGGGCAATAATTACCAAAATGCCCTCCAACTTCCGTGACCCGTAACTCGGTCATCCGATGTCCGTTTCAAGCGTGCCACCCGTCGTTGTACTCGGGGCATCAAGACGAACCTAACAGTCTTCGAGTCATGTGAAAATCAATTGTCAAACAAAAAGTCAACTTTTTCCCATATAACGCCCAAATTACGATAATGCCCCTGGGCTTCCAAACGTCATAACTTTCACCACGAACGTCGGAATTGGACGTGCCACCTGTCTATGAACTCGTGACGTCCCGAACTACGTCACGGTCATCGGTCAATGTCTGTTCGACCTTCAAATCAAAAAGTCAACAGTTTGACCACACCAAACACAGGGGTAAAAATGTCATTTTATTCAATATTTTACAATATTACATTTTCTGAATTTCCGGGGCGTTACAATATCCTTGTGAGTTGATTCATACTTGTCTTATTCATGTTGAGATCCATTTCACCATATTTACTCATTATCTTACTTGTTGAAACATTTTGTTATCATTTATTAACTCTTGAATTTCATATGCTTAAATGCCTTATAGTGAAAATCTTTTTATGCCATAATATTGATGAAATTTTGAGAGAAATGCTTAAGGATTTACTTGTTTTGACTTCGTAGTTTAAATTCAGTATTTGCTAGGAACTAGCAAAGTTTAAGTGTGTGGGTATTTGATAGGTCGTTAATTAAGTATTATTTTATACCCTTTATACTTGACTTTTAATATTAAAATAATAAATAATTAGATAAAATAATTTATTTTGTGATATTTTTGTTTAAATAAATAAAGCTTGTAATTTGGAGCATTTCGGAGAAAGAATCGTCCCGATCGGAAATTCGGTGAAAATATTAATTAAATGATAATTTAAATTAGTTGCTAAAAGCCCAAAACATTTTCTTTTGTTTGCAGCCCAAGACCAAGTTGGAACAAGCCCAAGATCAAACCCAATTTTGGCCCAGCCCGCGTCGCCAAGCCCAGTCCCATTCAGCCTTCTCCTACCGAAAACGTTCTTCTGTTTTCGGCGCGCGCGTCCTGAAATGAAGACCTACAGCCAGCTCTCGTGCGCTGAACCTCTGTACGGTAGCCCAACAGCAGCTCACCAACCCTCTGCAGTCCCATTCAGCCTTCCCCTACCAAACCTCACCTGCTCAGCCCTCTTCAGTCATTTTCAGTCATTTTCCTGCACAAAACTACTCAACCCACTCCCTTTTTGCATCAGAAAATCAGAACAAAATCAGCTCCAAACCATGCCTAATTTCATCATTAATCATCATTGTTCATCATTTCATTTTTATTGTAATTTTTATTTACTTTATTTTTTTTGTAGCCTTTTCTCCCTATAAATAGGGGTTCATTTCACTTATTTAGGAGATTTTGTTTTGAGACAGCTCCTAAACACAAATTGTATGTTTCCTTTAGAAATACCAAGACTTAGTATTTTCGTTGCAATTATAGAGTTTAAGTTCGCATTCTCGTGTTTATTCATCCATCTTCATAAGGTTTCTTCTGCTGTCAGAAAATCTTGTGAATAACATTTCATTTTTTTCCATCCATTTTCGGAATCACAAGCTTTCTTGGATTCCGAAAGTGTAACTTGTTTTTCTCCTTGCTTAAACTCTCATTATTGTTTCGGTTTTATTTTCTTTAATTAAATATTTTTGTGGGTATTTTCTTTCTAACTTTTGTAGACAAGAATATCATTATAATGTGTTCTACTTTCCGAACTTTATTTATTTCAGACATTTGAGTGCTTAAGCTTCAATTTTATGCTAAGTGTTTATGACCGCTATTCGGTGCACTTAATAGAAAATTGAAGAGATTTAAATGTTTGACACACATTCAAATCATAAACATTAAGTTGATCATTTTATAAGTGTTTATGACCGCTGTTCTGTGCATTTATAATATTAGAAAAAATGTATGGATGTGTAAGATGGTGAAAGTAGAATTTTGTAATATGTTCAAATTATGCAATTGTTAGAGTGTTGGTAGAATTTGTGTTTGAAAAAAGTCCACTTGTATATAGGTTAAAATAGAAATAGAATTAGTTTATTTATGTTTTACTTGTTTTGTATGATTACAATCCCTAAAAAAAACCCGCATCTTTATTCTTTATTATTTTATTATTTTATTATTTTATTCTTTTGTTTTTTATTCTTTCATTCTTTAATTAATTTATTATCTATTTATATATTCATTACTTCACTCATTAGTTTATTCTTTGGTTATTCATTACTCTTTTTAACTAACATATTATTAATATTCCATAATTTCCCCTGTTAAGAACGATCCTTATTTACCAATACTACAACTACACAAAAAGGATTTAAATTGCATAATACTAAATATACGTATTTAATTTAATGCGTAGTTTGGGCGTTATCAGAAGAGCTTCATTCGAGCGACCCAATCTAACAACCAGATTTTCAATATTGAATTTGGTAAGTAAAAAAGTTTTTAAAAGAGCAGGTTGGACCCCCATCACTTTTTCAGAGGAGGAAGAACAAGGAGTAATCATCCCTCATAATGACCCCTTGATTATCCGAGCAACCAATCAGAAGCATCATTTAAAGTACCCTCTCAGATTTAAGCTCCGATCGGCAAGCTGGTACATTGCAACTGATCGGAAGCATCATTCGAGATAGCTTCTTATATTTATGCTCCAATTGACAAGCAAACACATTGCGACCGATCAGAATCCTCATTTGAAATACACTCACATTAGCAAGCGGGCATATTATGACCGATATGAAGGATCATCTGAGGTATCCTCTCAGATTTATACTCTAATCGGCAAGCACGGATAGTGTGACTGATCAGAAGAATCATTCTTAGTACACTCACATATTTATGTTTTGATCGGCAAATGGGCACATTGTGACTTATTGGAAGCATTATCTGAGGTGCTTACGCAAATTTATGCTCCGATCAGAAAGTGGGCATATTGCGACCAATCTGAAGCATCATTCGAGATATTCTCTAAACTCATGCTATGATCAACAAGCAAGAACATTGCGATCGAAACATATGTTGGGGGCTGGCGCAACGGCATTTGACCAAGGTACATTTCCTTAATCAAGGTCTTGGGGGGACTGGCGCAATGCCATTTGATACCATATGGATTAATCAGGCTCAGTACAACCAACAACACCACAAATAAGCAATCCACCACTAGTCAATCAGCATGCAAGCTAATCAGCATGTCGACTGCCTACTTGGCAGGCCACGCCCACAAACACACCCAGAATTAGCCCAAGAAATTTCCGCTCGAGGCAGGCATGAGTCGGTGGCCTTGGTATGACCACCTGAAAAATATCATTAGCAACTCCCTGATACGTGGCAACATCTCTTGAGGTAGCTTGAACTCTACACCACTAAAGTTCAGCTACCACATTCATTGCTACTATAGATACCACTTCTTGCTACTAAAGATACCACCTCAGAACCTCTCATAATGGTACATTATTCACTCTCTCTCAACACACAACCCTAATTCCTGATCTTTGTGCTATTAATCTGCCTATTTGACCTCCATCTCACTTACTAACTTAAGCATTGGAGCACATTAGACTGGCACCCTACCAATGCCTAGTGTTTTTCTCTCTGCCTCGCAGGCCTTTCGACAGACTTAGAAGTAAGGGATTCAGGACCTACCAAGGTCACATCCCATTAGGTCTATTTACATATCAAATAAGAAGTATGCATCATTGGAGAAGGGAGAAAGTTGGAAGAATCATCCACTGAAAGCATACCCTTGCTGCAAACTACAAAATAAGAAATCATGCTTTTGTATATGTCGTGTGCCATTTCGTTCTTTTTTTCTCTTGGTCATACAATTATTCATTATACAAGCAAAAGCTAAGTTATGTGCTACTTAATGTGTTGAAGGAATACATGTATAAGTTAACATTTTCCAATATAGAATATTTGAATATGCAAGAGTGCTGTAATTTGATAATTAAAAAGAAAATTTCAAATGTTTGCAAGTGCAAGCAGATTTTTATTTATTTTTAAATGAATCAACTTGGATTTTTTGGTCTTCAAAGTATCTTCGTGATTTTGGTTCGTCGCAATCATGACGCAATAATCTTCATCAACATTAATCACCTTCATAATTATTGGATTCACTTCCAGATACAATGAAGTCAACTTTTAAATAAGTTCGAGAATGGACTATTGACAAAATTCTAACCATTCATTTCCTTCTACTGTAGCAAAATAATGAGTATATAAGAAAAAGGATTTGGCCGAGAGGTTTAGATGTAGAGAGGTAGAATGTTGAGCATGGAGAAGTTTTTTCCCTCTATTGGAAAGTCAACGACAATTCTAGCTCACACCGGATATATTATCGTCGTCTATGCCAGTGCCCTCTCCACCCTCATTCTTCTCTCTTCTACTCATATCTTCCACATGTTATATATAATTTCTTTCTTTCTATATTTCTTCCTAAACTCCATCATAGAAATTATATATTCACCACTGAAATGTTACTCTTTTCTTTCATCTTGTGGACATTGCATATCAAAAGGCCTCCTCTGGCATGCTTCATACTTTGCAGTATCTTCTTGCTCTCGCTATTCAGATACTTGTATATGAATTTTCAGTTAATTACTTAAAATGTTAAGATTTCAGATAGATGGGTCTATTGATCCAATTTTATTTGTATGGTTTTTTACTCAAAATGCACCAGGAATATAAATTTTTCTTAATGTGCAGCCATAACAATACCAATGTCAAAAAAGTTACACCGGTTGACTAACCGACTCACAGACGTCATGTAGAGTGTAGACTTAACATCTACGTGGCATCTAATGGGTGGGTATTTTACTAAATTTTTGCAGACGAATATAAGTAGAAAATAGGTCTCGATGAACCACCTCTACTAAAGATTGGCGAAGCAAGAGGTGAAACCGAGGGTTTTTGAAATTTGAACAATCGCTTGGTTTCCCACAATTTGAATCCTGATATGGATGAAAGTGGAGGGTGGGAGTAGCATCAAAGATGCCTCTGTAGAAATGTGGCCACAATGAAGACATAATGGACCGATGATAACCTAGGCTAAATGTTTCTTGTTTGTTCGAATGGCCAGTAAATAATAGTTCTAGATGAAATTGAATGTGGGTTTGTGGATTATGATGGATTGCTACTTGCATTGGTGGCCCAGGAGGCTTCTTCTTTAACCAGGATGTTTCTTACGGTTCAATCTTGAAAATATTTTGATTCAATGTTAAGAACAAAATTTTGATTTTGTGGTTTAATAGAAAGTTTTGGATTTGTAAAAAATTCTGGGTGTGGAAGGAATTGTTGGTTACTGCGAAAGTCGAGGAATTTGAAGTATATATGAAATTGATGATTGTTGTTGATTGGTGATTGGTATTTGTTGTAACGACCCGTCCCGGAATTCGAGATTAGATTTGTAACTAATCATGATTAACGGGGTTAATCGGTGATTAGTTGGGTGAAATCGGACGAACGGTGCAAAAATGACCGTTTTGCCCCTAGTCGTGGGTAAAACGTTGAATTTTAGTTCGGACGGTCAAACGGACTTTGACTGATGACTGTGACGTAATCTGGGACGTCACGAGTTCATAGACAGGTGGCACGTTCGATTCCGACATTCGTGGTGAAAGTTATGACGTTCGGAAGTTCAGGGTCATTTCCATAATTTGGACGAAGTATGGGAAAATGTTGACTTTTTGATTGGGTGGTCCGATGGCCAAGGGCCAAGGGCCGTTAGGAAGGTCTCGAAGCCCCGAGTACAACGACAGGCGGCACACGTCAAACGGACATCGGGTGACCAAGTTACAGGTCACGGATGGTGAGGGGTAATTTGGTAAATTGTCAATTGAGGGTAAAATGGTAATTTTGACTGCTATTTTGTGCAACAGCCGTGTTTGGGCTTAGTGCATCTTTTCTGTATTGAAAAACAGAGAGTGGGACTTGGCGTGCAGAGCGTGAGGAATTGTTTAACCACCCTTGATCAGTGTGTGTGAGTGTGGTGTGGAATTTTAAGCCACGGGTAAATTGTTTAAGGCCTGGGTGGAGCTGTACAACGGTGTGCAGTGGTGGAGTGCGGCTGGTGTTCTGAAATTGGGAAGAAAGCAGAGGCTGCTTCCCACGTTGATCAAATTCCCGAGACCATGATGAACTGAGGACGGTTTGGGGCGAATTGTTGTTGTGTTGGTGGGGGAACAAAGACAGTAGTCAGGGCACGAGTGTGCTGGTTGAGAGGAGTGCGGGAAACAAGCCGGGGAGAGTGCCATTGAACTGGGAAAACAGGGACTTTGTGCAGGGTGTGATCGTCCCTTCCAAGGCCAATTTGAGTGAAATTGTGAGCGAGAAAGGGGTCTTGGAGGCGAGAACACAGTTATGAGAAGAGAGAAGGAAGAAAATGAGGAAACTGGAAGAGGGAGTTCCAAAAACCCGAAACTTGTCCTTGAGGGAATTTAAATCCAGTTTCAAAATGTAGGCCAGCCCAAGCCAAATTGTAGCTCGAATGAGTCTTCTGGAATTTCATGGGGTCGATCCAAATCGTTGATTGGAAGCTTTGAAGCTCCTGGAGCCATGGTCGGTCGTCACGGGTGGCCGGGAAATCAAGCCTTGTGTTCGTGCAAATTGAGGTAAGTGTTTGTGAAATTGGATTTCAATTCATCCTTACCATGAGGTTATGATGCTAGACTACAAGCTAATTGAAGACTTCCTTGGTTATTAGACAAACTCAGACAAGGAGCTCGATTTGGAAACTTAGTTTGAGTCGAGGTAGTTCGAGGTTATGACGACGGTAATGAGCTTTACAGATCCCTAATTCAATTGGTTGCGAAGCTAATGGTGTGTTAAATCGTTCAAAATAATGTCGAATTGAAGGGATGCTAATCGGGTCCTCACACGGGTTGAACAACCCGTATTGCAGGTTGGCGGGTGAGAACGATGAACTGTGCAGGGGTACTGTAGCAGGCGCGTGGGCTCATGCGCAGCCACTCTCGGCGGCGCGTGAGGGCGCGTGGACCCGAATTTCAAGGTGAGTTCAAAATGGATTTTGTCCTATATGTTGTAACGAACATTTTAACGTTGGTATCGAACTTATCGGACACCGTTTCGATGTTATTCCGAGGGCCCGAAGATTTATGTTACGTGTGTAATTAACGATTAATTCCCGGAAAAATTATGGGAAATTAGTAGGTTGTTATCTAAGCCCTTAGTGACACTAAAGTATGTTTTCGGACAGGATTCGAAATTCTGGAAAATATCGGAAATTACGGGCATGCGTACGGCGCGAAACCGAGCTTTAAAATTGGTGTGTGAGTGGACTTGCTTTCAAAATTTAATGCATGCATAAATTATTTCTATGATTTTATGATTATGATTATAAGTTGTGATTGATTTTGATTTTCGTATTTATACGTATTCGGTTCCCGTATTTATACGTATTTTTACTATACATGTGGAATTACACGTATTTCGAGACTATGGTCACTCGTGTGCTTAATGATGGTTTAACGAAAGAAGCTATATGAAATGGATGTAAAATGATGTAAGAAGGTTGTTTATGATTTGCGAGTGTGACTTACGGTTTTGACACGTTTTTCGAGAACGTTCCGGATTTGCACGTTTTACGAGATTTCGAGTTATTGTGGTTTGATCACTGTTGATGTTTGAATCCGGGAATTGAAATGAGAATTGTAATTTTTGAGGATTTAAAAAATGGGTATTGAGTGTGTTTTGATTGGACCGTGATTTTGGTGATTGTGATTGTGGTTTTGGTGTGTTGAAAATAAGATTTGAGGAAGAAGTGATTTCTAAGAATTAAAAAGGGATTTGAAAAGGGTGATTTCGGGCTTAATGCTCGGGGCATAAAAGTAACTTTGATTTACGTGATTTCGGTTTTCGGAAATAATAAAGCGGATTCTTGGTTTGGGTTCGGGATGATGCTTCCGGATGCCGGCTTACGGAACCATTATTGCGAATTCGAATTCGGGAATGAAAAAGGATTTAATAAAGTGATTTGGTATGATTGTACATGCCCTGTGTGTAATGGTAATTTGATTATGCTTGTGAAGTATGATTTGGGGAATTGAATGGGGAAATTCGGACCAGGAGTCCTGTTGTGAAAAATGTGATTTTGGGATGGATCCCACGTTGTCGTGATTGATAAACTGCTTTGGGTTTAAAGACCCGTTGTTGTGTTTGAAAACTGTTTTGGGTTTAAAAACCCGGTGCTATTGCTGGAGCACGTTTTGAGTTTAAAGACTCGGTTAATTGATGACGGGGGAGGGCCCTTAATGAGTTTAAAGACTCGTGAGTTTAAAGACTCGGTTACTGTGATACCCCCGAGGCCTATTGATTATGTTCTGAGTTTAAAGACTCGTTGATATCCCAGGAAGGCCTGTTTATGCGCATAGTTTTGAGTTTAAAGACTCGGGCGCACTTGTTATCCAGCAAAATGATTGACTTGTGATTTATTGATGATTTCTGATGTCTCGGTTGAGTTGGGTAGTGGCCCGGTATATGGTTGTTGGTTTTGGATCATGTTGTGCATTTGGTTGATTTGTGGTTTTGGGCTGAGGCCCGGTGTCTATGATTGCGGGCTAAGACCCGATGGTTGAGAAAGCAAAAAATGATTTTGAGATTCATACGAGTTTTCCTTATGTTGGAATTTAATACACAGTTTTTCTTATGTGGAAAATGTTAACCGATTGCGAAATGATTTTTGTATGCATGCATTGGTTTTTACGCGGAGGGTAAAAACGTTTGTTGTAACTGTTTTGCTAAACTGATTTATTTTTGTCCACTCACACCTTTTGGTTTTACTGACCCTCCAGGTCGTTGCGCGTTGTTCGAGGCTGTACGAGGGGCAGAGGCATGAGTAAGTTCGTGTGGATATCCCTGGTTTGGCAAGTACTGAGGGTAACTTGGGATTTTCAGTCATCTTGCCAGACGGGATCAGGACCGGGCACGGTTATCGATGCCCCTTTCGGGGGCGGTCCTGACATTTGTGGTATTTATGCAATTGATGATTGTTGCTAATAATTTGTGGCCAATTTAAGTTGATTGTTGTTAGTGTTATTTATGTAATTGATGTTTTGTTATGAAATTACAGGTTAGGGGTCAAAACTCTCTAGGTAAATGGTGTGATTATTGTGATTTGTTAGATTCGAAGATGGGCAAAAGGTCAACAAAAATAATTCTGGGGTTGCTAAGAAAGCTAGATATAGGAGAAGAGCAGTTGTTGAACGAAAAAATGAAGGTATTTAAGACTAGGATTTAACATAGTTGTTGAACGAGAAAATGAAGGTGTTTAAGATTAGGATTTCACTTATGTTAACTTGGGTTGTGTTGATTGGTATTTTGTATGTTCAGAGAGCAAAATTTAGTTGAAAGATTGAACTAAGTTATATAAGGTACTTTATGAAATGACCGATTAAGCACCAGTACTAGTTTTGTACTAGGATGTTATGTATTATGTATTGTAAGTGTTCAATGTTATAAATTTGGGGAGTTTAGAGAATTGATTTTGGTTATGAAATGGCATATGGTTTGCGCATGATTCAAACTGTGGTACCTTGAGCATAAAACAACTTTGAGCATTAAAAAATGAGCACTTGATCATTACACAATGTACATAAAAGGATGCATAAGATTGTCATTCAAATTTGGACCATTACAAAATTATTGATTAAGTTTCATAACAAAACCACCACTATAATACCAACAAACATCAAAGTTTTGAAGTCCAATGTGTCAAAAAGGAAAGGATGCATTGGACTTGAAAAGTTTTCATTACATGATAATTAGGCTTCATCTTATTGTGATATAAGCATCAAATTGGTTCTAAATGCATACAAGAAGAGAAAAAACATGTTAGCCTAGCTAGCTAGTTTCAAATAATGGTGCTAATGGGATAGATGTTCATTTGCCCTCTTTAGCCAATCTTTGTTTGGATTTGCCTTTGCAGGCGACTTGAATCTCTTTGGTTTGGAACTGCTAACTCATCCTTCTTCTTATGAGACTTCACTACTTTGTGAAACAAGTATTGGTTGTGTGATTGATTGAGACTCTAGTAGGTTCTAAGGTGGGACTTGGGAGCATGGCTTAGTTGTGACCTTTTGAGTCTGGTTCTCTTGGTTGGTTTTAGAAGGGGAGCTCAATGAGGCAATTGGAAATTGCTAGTTTGACTCAATTTCGAAAGAGATGGGTGTCGTTATAAGGAGGAATGTGGTGCTACATATGGGGAGGATCGTGGTTCTGCACGTTGGGAGGACTGCAAAGCTAGAGGTTGGGAGGACTATGGTGTTGCAGGTTGGGAGGACTGTGCAGGTTAGGAGGACTGCAGTGCCGTATGTTGGGAGGAATGCACTACTGCAGGTTGGGAGGGTGCTGCATTGCTTGAGGATGGCCTAGTCTTCTTCCTTCTCTTCACCTAAACACAAAATTTGAAGCACATAATTTGAGTTCACAATTCTATTCAATGTTATTCATAGTTCTGAATTCACATTTCATAGTTCACAATTCACATACAGCAATCCAATGAACTCAATTTGAGATTAAGCATTTTGGTCATGGTGCATTTTGAGATAGAAATTTGTTGTTCATGGCTCATTCTGAGAATAAGTTTTATTGTTCTTGGTGCATTTTGAGATAAAATTTTCTTTTCTTTTGCCTTATAAATGGCAATCCATACTTCAATCACACTTCAACAGCTCAATGTTCATAATTCACAATTCAACAGCTCAATGTTCACTAGTAACAGTTCAACAACAATTCAACAGCTCAATCACAATTCTATTCACAGTTATATTCAAATCTATATCAATAGAAATTATAATATTTTAGTTTTGGTAATGATCACTTACTGGTTGGTTATCCAAAGTTCTAGACTTTGTAGCATTAGAAGCATATTTTTTTCCTCTCATTTCTTGCTTACGCTTGAACTTTGATTCCTTTGTAGGGTCTAGGGATTTTGTACATATATTTCTCCTGTATCTGTAAGCCCCACACATATCACATATGAGTGTAAAATTGACAGGACCCAACCTGAAAAACACCATATAGCATACCCGGGTCCTACTCTCGTCTGACAGGAAACCTAAAATACCAAATGAACCCTCGAAACCCTGTTAGATAAGGGATATTTGCATACTCGTGAGTTCATACCAACACTCTGTAAGCAACCTCGATTCTCGTGTGACTGTCCTATAGGGTTTCAAAACCAATAAAGATGTGTGAGTGGACGAAAATAAATAATTTTTAAAAAAAACATAGTTCAAAACATAACTAGTGCCCTCTGTTTTAGAAAAACTATGCATGCACCAAATTTATCAGTAAAACAACAAACCACGCATTATGTGCCAGGAATAAAAAACCAGTGATATCTGAAAACCTATCCCTCTAAATCCATATCAAGTATTAATATCAGTCATACCAACACATAACCATAACTATCACCCTGAATCTATCAAACATATCGAATCAACCAACCACATCGACTAACCGAACCTCGATGTCTATAAACCAAATCATCATATCAAATATGCATTACCGATAGGCCAATACCATTCAGGAAAACAGAGCCCCGCTCTCGACTTCCGAATGCCCGGGGAAACAGAGCCCTGCTCTAGACGTCCGGGTATCACCTAGAAAACAGAGCTCAGCTCTGGATGTCTGGGTGTGGCCAGATCCCAAGAAAATAGAGCTCAGCTCTAGACGTCTGGGTTCTAGTCCAAGTATCATATCATATAACCACTTGGGAACTACAGAGCCCAGCTCAATGTCCGAGTTGCCACCCAAGGATAGAGCACCTAGGTGTCAACCATATTACTCAACCACTCATGGGTACAACATCTGAGTGGCCATCTAAGGATACAGCATCTCGAAGTAACCCAACAATTTGAGGAAGGTCGTCCCATCCCATCACAAGCACATATACCCAGAATCCACATCCAGACACCACACATAATCAGTAGTCATATAACTATATCATATATCCATTCCATATCCAGAGCCAAGTTCAAAAACTAGATTCAAACTTCAAAACTCAGGCCTAATCCCAATTCACAAGTATGTCCAAAGACCTAGTAAAACGAGCCATAAAGTATTCTAGAAAATTTTATAAAAATTTTGAATTCATAAAACACCGTCAAAATCAAATAAGAAAGTCATATCGAGTATAAAACCATTTTCAAAAACTCGGTAATAAACCAAAACACAATATGACAACTTCCTTGTAAAACGTGCAAAGTAACAATTACCGTAAAATCACCAAAAAAATCCATAAAATTAGGCTAAACTAACCATCAAGAAATTCACATAATAAATCATGTAAAACCATATAAAAATGCATGCATAAGGTTTAGGGAAAATAAAGTCCATTCACACGTACTGTACATGCATTTGGACCGCATTGCACGCTTCCCCATAAAATTCGAGAATGTCATCTCCCGTCAACAATCATTTATAAGGGTCGCTAACTATGCCAATTGACTCACACTTTAATCCCCACAATTTTTCAGAATTTGTAAACAAATTAAAATAATGCCTAAACCTTCGGACAGTCAAAACTATCCCGAGACGACATTTGATCACCTCAAAAATTGTACCGTTAGACTCATATGATTGAATACTATAACTTTTATGTTGACAACATTTTCAAATAGCATAACACGCGCCCAAACGCACTCTGGAAAGTCCTTGTATGTGGGCCTCACGCGTAGGGCACTATTCATCATCCATGTCGCCGAGCCAACCCGGTTTCCTGCAAACAGGGTCGCCTGACACGACGATCACGACCTGGGTAGAAAACTGCCATTTCTCGTCCTTTTATTAAGTTTTAAGTGTCTAATTAACTCTAATATATGTAACGAAGAGATCTATGGAAAGAAAATGGCAAGAACTCAACTGGAAGATCAAACTCGAAACCAAGCATTTCAACTAAAACTCCAACCTTCATCCCAAAGGGCTTTCTACGTCTAACTTCCCTGGAATCAAGCCCAGCACGACCCCAAGGCTCCCAGAATAATGTTGGGATATTGGTTAACAAACTACCAGACCTCAAATAAAAGTTCCAGATTACGAACATGTCGAGGAAGTTTCGGGTTCACGGGTTCTCAGAATTTTCTAACCTCAAAATACCACCATGACACTCATCTCTCCCTTAGGATCGCCTCCAATAAATTTCTCCTTCATTTTTATGCTTTTCCCCCCTTATCTCCTTGCTCCTCACTTTCAGTTCACCACCATTCATGGCTTCAGCCATGATTCACCGAAAACCATAACTAGCACACACACACACACACACACACACACACACGTTTATAGGCAAAGAGATAGGTCAGTGAAGAGGGAGTTGCGTTGGAATTGAAAATTTTCCATGGAGTTCATAATTACATAAAAGGAGTCAAAAGTAGTGGCTGTGGCGCATCGAGGCCTTTCTAGAACGTGAGACCTGGAAGCATCTGATAGGCCTTTGTTACAAAATGACTAAAATGCCCTTAGGGGGTTTTTTTACCAAAATCAAACTCACACTTTCTCCGATTTTGGTGTGACACCTGTCTACGAACTCAGGGTTCAAAGACTATCGTAATGGTATTCTCGGAATCCCCAAAAGATGTCCCGATAAAAAGTCAATATTTTAACTTTTCTAAGGGTAAAATCGTCTTTTTACCGACTTTTTCCAAAACGCATTTTCCTTTGGAATTCTAGGTCATTACAAGAACGGTATCTTGGTAGCTTATTAGGATTTACTGGTGCCTCATCACTCTGCCATTTCTTTCTTTTCATTTTCGTCCTCCCGAGTTGCTTATGATATTAGAAGGTTTTCATATTGGGGCTCCTACTTTCTCCTATTGGTCTTCACTAGGAACATGATGAATGATGCCTTTGTATGTCTTCATGTAGGACTCTTCTTTGTAACATTGATTCGCAAATAGCTATAAATTTCCCTAAATATGGCTTATTACACTACAAGCACGTGGGCAAGGAATCCCACTTAAGTCTTTCCTTCTGCAAGAACATGTATGGTGATTGAGGTCCACTGAAAATCATCTTCCAAATGGATGAAAGATCTCAAATATATTATTCCCACAATGGATAGGAATCAACATCTTCCCTTACTTCTTATAATCCTCTAGGAAAGCCTGAATTTCTTTTCCCGACAAGGTGATCATTTCAAAGTCGACCCTCTTCATGTCTCCTAGCCATCAAGGTAATGATGTATTGCCTTATTTTATCCAAGGAAGACAATACAAGCTTGGCTCTATACGGCACTAACGCTTTATTGAATGCTTAAGAGAGGTTGTTTTTGCATAATATCACACTTAAAATTCTGAAATGAGAGCTACACCAATGCCTAGCATCTTGTCCTCTTAGCAGTTGGGCTACCCTAGAACTGAGCTCTTCCATTTTTCTCATCTCTTCCCGATACAAGGAATGGTGCGTGCAATATTATCCACGTGTTCCTTTAGAGCCATCCCTTTATGAGTTTGGTAGAAGTTTCCATATAGATTCCTAAGGCAATGGCGATGTTTTGCATTGGGGAAAATCTGGCTAGCTGACTCTATCAACCCCTTCTACTTGTCTATCATCACCAACAACCTATGGGTATTCTCAAGAAGAAAGTCTTGCTGCAAAATTTCTAAAAAAAAAACGCTCCTAGAAGTTGAAATTCTCCACTTCACATAGATTATATGCCACGAGAAACATCCGGCTTCCACACCAACTGCATATAGAATTTTTTTTCAGGGTGAATGCCTTCAATGTGGCAGGTATCCAACCCTAAAAAGATCTACACCCTTTAATCCATTCATATTTGCACCCATCAACCTCCAATTCAAACTTTACATCATCACTGAGCCAGGATTTATCTTCTTCAATTGTAGATAGTATTCTCCAAGCATTTCATACTATCTTTGGCATGAACCTTCAATTAGCTCCTGTAGAACTAATCTTGCCATGTAACATATGGCTCTTGATGGTCTATCACCAGTATCAACACACACTGTATCTTGGAATTCAGAAAAATCCCACTTGCTACTAGTAAGCTGCCTAACATACTGTTCCATAATCCACTTCACATTAGCATGAATGCTCCACATACGTGGTCCTCATTCAACTCTCTAATTTGCAAACACTGGTTGGCTCCAATTGAGGAAGCCAAGATAGTAAATAGACACTCATCATCGTATTCTGAATTCGATCCGGTTGATTTATTTGAACTTTAGTTGTCAACCTTAAATGACTGAATATTTTCTGACAACATCCCTAAATGTAGCAGGTCCTATAATTTTAGCCCAATCTCAAACCGGGGATTCTCCATGTCAATACTTGGAATGAATTCTCTTGCCTTAAGCAATGGTTTCTTTTTATTCCTCTTCTTAGGTACTACAACATCATCTTCTTCCGAACATGGATCATGCATACCAATCCCTGCTAAACTAGATACATTATCATCATCCTATACTTGTGGCCACCTGTCAACATCCCCATAAGCCCCAAAAGTCCCAAAAGCCACAAACAACTCATCATAACTCGTTACTATGGGTTCTTATTCCTCTTGATTGAAAACGTCCTATTCAGAAGGTACAAACACTTCATCACTATCATCATAACTTTCATAGTGAGAAATAAATTTTATTTACCTTTCACTCATCTCTGCCCCACAACTCTTCCTCCTTGCCTACCACATCATCCTCATTTAAAATCATATCATCTTCATCATCATGTTCTTCAAAAACAACATAGTTTTCGTCAGCATTGTCAGTAACTTCAGTATTGTCACTGTCACTTCTGCAAATGTCTTCATAATGGATTTCTCTTTCCTATTCAAAATCTCTTTTGACACATTCTCATCTTTAACATTCTCTTCATTCACCAATTCTTCGTGTATTCTTGATGTTGTTTCTATAGCATGAGACATCTTAGTAAAAACCAGTCCCTCCACAGCATGTCTGCATTAGACATAGACTATCTTATCTTTGTACTTTACTGCATTGCCAACCATATCCAATATTTGATCATTTGTACCAATTAGGTAAAATTGCTCTCCTCCTTTCATATAGAAATTAACCTTATCCACAGAATACTTGGTGAACTTGACCAGCTCTTATAACTCGAGCATTGATATGTAGTCCCAACTGTACCAATCAAACTAGGTTAATGAACCCCCCTCATATGTCCACTTTTTATTTTTCTTTATGATCATTCCACCACGATGTAACCTAATCGATATTATACAATCACAACCGCCTAAACCACGTAACCAAAAGTAACAAATTAGAACTCACACTAGTAGTTCTTGTACATCATAATGCACTTAAAATAATAGGAAGAACATAAATTTTTATTGGGAAATGTTACACTTACATTATTCTAAAGAGCATCAGACAAAGGATAATATATTTAAGATGTTGATTGAAGAAATTGCAAAATTGTTGTTAAAAAAAATGGACAATTGTACTTACATAAATGTAAAGGAATGATAAAAGAGGTGGAAAGGTGATAGAACTATTCAACACCGTATTGAACAACATCTAAGTCACATTGCCTATATTTTTATTGAATTTCTTTTCCATTGATTCTAGTAAAAAAAGGCTTAATATCTTATTGATAAGAAAGAATATATCAACTAAGAACAAGTTAAGAATGTGCTTGACACCTCAGTGTCAACTATGTAGACTAGGAATGAACCTCGTTTTTGGAATAGATATGCATATGCATGTAGCGGGAAATTTTGTTACATTGGCTGATTCATTCAAAACCCATATGCCTCTAAAGTGTCTCCACACAATTCCTGAGAACCCTTCCCGTGCTTCTTAGGTTCGGGATTACGAATCAAGAAAGCTTACAGATTGAGTTCCAAGAGTTAGCTTCAACCAAAAGCAACATATTAGAAACTCACACACTAAACCAAAACACTGAACATGCCATGTAAACTTAAGAAATTTCAGAGAAAATTTAAAACCTTTAGGAAATTACCAACTTAAGAGCCAAATTAAAACCAAATCACAACCAAATGCCACATAATAGACCCTAAATCTTGACCCAACCCATGACCCTAAAACTTTACCCAATCCCATAACCATAAAGCTAGAACCAAACCCTAACGTTATACATTTACCCTAAAGCTTTACTCAAACCCATGACTCTACATCTTGACCCAAACCCATGACCCTACATCTTGACCCAAACCCATGACCCTACACACTTATTAGTTAGATTACCCAAATCCACAACCAATAACCACTTAATACAACTCACATCCCAATCCATAACCAGTGGGTCTACACTCGTAAACCATAAACCCTAAACTTCATTATTAAACTGGTGAGCAACTTACACCCTAAATCCTAAGCCAACTTTACCTCTATTTAGAAACATGTCCACACCATTGCCCTCGACTACCCAACACCCCCAGTAACATTTTTGTCATTATTTAATTCAATTACACCTAAATTTACGACAAAGTGCTCACCCTTTAAATATCAGTAAACAATTCCAACCACCAATATATTCTAACCTATATTCTAAGTACACAACCATTCACTTTAGTAAATCATGTAAATCCCTAATTTCAAAACCTATTCACTAAACAATTTCAGCAAATACCAATCTCCAATTTCGAAATCTTTCTCATTATCAACAAACAACTTCCGTAAACAATGTCAATCTCCAATTTCAAAACCTTTCTCATTATCAATTGACAATCATACATTAACTGGCATAAAAAAATCACATTACAAAATTGAGGTTTTGAGCTTACCATAATTAGTTGCACTCCACCAGGTTGTCGAAGAATTGGCATCTGTCTACTATGAATTTGAGCACACCTTCATGTCTGATTGAAATCCTCGGAGCCCCACGACTTATTGCTTCCATCTCCAAACTTCCCCAATTCTCTGGGAAAACCTAGCACAACGATTTTTCCCAAATCGATTTTGCAATCGTTCCCAACTCCATCTCTCACACTCACTTTACACGTCTGCATTTTTCAAGTCTTACTTTTACCTATGTTGCTTCCACAGATGCAATTTAAGACAAAACTATCCCTATTTTACACTGTGTCTATGAGTCTGTCAAAAAGTTGGTGTAAATTTTTTATGTTGTTAAATATTTGTTCCTTGTGCATTTTGAGATTAAATTTTATATTCCTGGTGCATTTGGGGTAAAAAGCATATTTGTATTTCAGCGTTTTACACGACTTTGAGATTGCAAGTCTACAATGAAGACTCCATGTATGGATTTTAACTTCAAATCTTTAGACTGAACACAATTTGAGCTTAAGATAGGATTAGAATTGTTTGATTAGAATAGATACAAAAATTGGGTTGAATTTGAATAATGAATTCGTGACACACAAACACACACACACGCACACACTCTCTTTCACGATTATACTTTTTTCTTGCACAACTAAGAAAGAGTCACACATTTCTCATTCGGTTAAAACAAAATCTTTACAACTCACACATTCCTTGCTTACATGATAGAGTTTTTCAAAGTCCTACTAAGTTTGATATATTTTGATTGAGTTTTGTAGAAAATGACATTAAGTTATATAATTTAATATATATTTTTTTGAAGATTTTTTTAATCAAATTATAATTATTTTTTTTACTAAAAATTCTCTAACTAAAATAAAATAATATTCTAATGCTATAAAAATAATTGCAAAATGCTAAATGATTGAAATCGTCTTCGAACTTTACCATTTTAGCAACCGTCCCTATATAGTGTCTCTTATCCCTAAACTTTACCTTAATATTTCCGTTAGTCTCTTCATCTATCTTTTAAACAAATTCCGCTAAAAGATGGGCAAAATTATCAATTCATGTGCATTTCATGTAACTTTTTTTTAAGGAATTTCATTTGAAAAATAGATAAAGGGGTAGTGAAAATATTCGAATAAAATTCAGGGACGTAGAACGCTAATATTGAAGTATATGGACAATTGATGAGATTATGATAAAGTTCAGGGATGATTGCAACCATTTACTCTGACAGGGCCCGTCCCCGAAGGACTTTGATAACCTTGCCCGGTCCTGCTCCCGTCTGATAAGTCAGCTGAAGTTACGAATTTACCCTCACCACATGCCAAATAATGGATAACTGTACATGTGCCCACTCATGCCTCCACCTCCCGATCAGCCTCGATCATCGCGCTACGACCTGGAGGGTCAATAAAACAAAAAAGGTGTGAGTGGACAAAACAAACTTTTATAAATACATTTACCAAAACACATTCTTACCCTCCAGTTTCACAAACATGCATGCATATCATAAAACATGAGTAAAATATATATGGGCACAAATGTTTATAAATCACAAATCTCACAAAAACCACGAGACTCATTTCCATATCCAATCTCATTAGTCACCTTATCCCTGCAACCCGTGCAAATCAATAGGCTCAAGGACCGCTCAAAATCCGAGCATGTCAATGTGAACACATCACCGCCGACATTCCAGATCGTCGTGAACACATCACCAATCAATCTCCACATAATCTAACACATCCGATCTGAATCGAGCCTCCCTCGGCTGCACGACAACAGACCGTGCTACGTGACCTCTCCGGGCGAACACATCCCATCCCAGAGGCGAGCGTTATCTCCAGGGTTCATTCCTGGGAAACACATTCCCAATCGGAAGCCCTAATATCCACAACACAGGGTGAACTCCGGCGGAAACATATTCCCACCCAAAAGCCCTAAATATCCGCAACATATCACCACCATGAAAACCAGTGAAAACAGTTGCATTTGAAATCAAAACCATTTTCAACACAAGGTCTCAGCCCAAAACATAGTTTCCTCAAAATCCGTAAAACCAGAGTCCCGATTTTTTCATAAATCCGAAAACCATCAATATCATCATGTAATCACATGGAAATACCAATCTAATCAAAATCACATCTCCAATGGGTCTCAAGCCCAAAATATCATTTTCACGCAAATCCGTGCAATCGCACCCTCAATTGCCATTTTCACATAAATCCATAAAATATGTCCAAAAAGCATTATAAATCCATCAATTCAATCACTGACTCATAATCTGAGTCAAAACCAATCTCAAATTCCGAGCCTTCGTCCAAAACAGCAATTTCACAATTTTCTCGAAAATTATGCCCAAAATAATATAATATTCCAAAAATCCAGAAATCATCATATCGAAACATGAATCATGAAAAATCATATAATAAATCATTTAAAACATATATGCATGCATTCTGGGTAGAAAACAAAAGTCCACTCACACACCATCCAAACAGCCCGCTTCCGAGCGGCACGTTTTTCTGTAAATTCTGGAAATCACAATTCCTGTCCAAATTCATTATCGAGGGTCACTAACACTTCAATATACCTCATATAATTTTTCCCAATTTTTTCGGGATTTAAATACGTATTTTAAACGTATACAAAAACTTCGGATACACTGAACACTATCGAAACGATATCCAATTTCCTCGAAATTAGTGCCAAAATGTTCATCATATCAAAAGGAGTAAGTTTTATGATGAACTCACCTTGAGATTCGATCTCGCACGCCCTCACAGGCCGCCGTGAGTGGCTGTGCGTGAGGTCCACGCGCTAGCTACAGTATCATCGTCCTCACTCGTTTCCTCTATTAAACGGGTCTGCAACCCTCGTGTGAACCCGACTCAATACCCATCAATTCTGCATCATTTCTTTCAATTCAATCATCTAACATCATCGTTTAAGCCTTAATTAAAAGTCTGTGATTTTAATTACACCAATACTTACCTCAATCCTTCAAATTGAACTCGTCTTTTCGAAGAACATCTGAGCACTGTTCATTCTTCAAAGTTCATCAATTCCAATTGTTTTTCTTCGATTGATCCATCCAAAAGCTTCGTAGGA
The DNA here is from genome assembly GCA_032719365.1 of Prinsepia uniflora. Taxonomy (NCBI): domain Eukaryota; kingdom Viridiplantae; phylum Streptophyta; class Magnoliopsida; order Rosales; family Rosaceae; genus Prinsepia; species Prinsepia uniflora. Next base: position 15,534,170 of record CM064863.1, on the reverse strand, counting down.
CTCTCATAGACTTGTTTTCGATCTCAATTTCATTGTCCAACTCCTCTAATTACACACCCAACCTTCGAATTTTTGAGGAGTCGAGGTACTCCGTTCACGGCCAAAATGACCTCTTTTTCCTTTGTTTTTGAAGTCATTTGAGTCGTCTGGGTTCCAAAGAGCTAAATCTAAGCTCAATTGTAGTCATAAACATCCACAATTGCAAATTTGACTTTGATCACATTCAATTTTGGGTTCCCTGGGCTTTGTCTCTCCTTCCCTTTTCCTTTTCATTTAATTCCTTTGCTCCTCCTTTCTCAAACTTCCTCAATTGATCAAGAACGAAGGGTGTTAATGACGTCTGGATGTTGAGCACTAATACTCTGTTTTCTCTCAATTCCACCACACCGTTCATGTTAAACGGCCAAATGAAGTTTTCAAATCCTCAGTACAACAATTAGTGCCACTAATTGTTTTATTAGAGTGACAGATGTCACTTTGTGGCAATCCCACGCCCAATTCAACAGTCACAGGTGTCCATCGTTTGGTTAAAATACCATTAACATAGTTGAATCAGCCATCATAGCCAAATTACCATTTTTCCCCTGCCATAACAAACTACCAAATGCCCTTCATGTATCTAGACCCGTAACTTTGTCATCCGAACTCAGATTGATGCATGCCGCCTGTCTACAGATTCAGCGTCTCGAGACCTACCTAACGGTCTTTACTGCCAATCCAAAAAGTGTCTCAATCAAAAAGTCAATTTTCGGTCCTTATAACCATGGGCAAAATCGTCATTTCCTTCAAATTTTCCAAATTTTCTTTTTTCGAATTTCCGGGTCGTCACAACCTACCCCCCCTTAAAGAATTTCGTCCTCGAAATTCCAATCAGTAGGTGCCATGATATTTCTCCCGAGGAAATATGTTTAAGATGCACCCGAAACGTAATCAACCTTAACCAGATATAAGTCATACCCAAACTTATAGAAATCATACAACCAGTCTCAATCATTGGTCAACATCGGGACAAATCCTCTATAAACCGCACGTAGCCTAGCTCACGTTCGAGTCCACACAATCCAGGAAACACGAGTATCAGTCATATCTTCTTGATCACATGCCATCCACTTGTGACATGGTACAATGGCTAGATCCTCATGCATATGTCACCAGGCCAATTAGCTCATAAGGTCCAATAACTTGAGAACTTATTCCTTCATTAAGGCAATCACACCATACCTCTTCCCAAAGTCAATAGAATCACAACTTAGTCATTTAATCTGTTCTACTTTCCATCGTAGACATCCCTAACTATATTGTAAATCATATTCATTCCTTGACCTCTACTCCATCCAACATCATACACCATGTATGATCTTGCAGTTGGACTCCCATAGTCTAAATGATCAAAAATCATGTACTACTCCACTCCTATGGAGTTCCATCAATAACAGGATTTCACCCATCCTTATGTTATCAAACATGCTAATTCTTGACTGGCTATCTTGTTAGCCTCCCCGTGAATAATACCTGACCCAACAATGCGGTTGTAATCTCAATGTATCCTGATCATCGTCTCATCACACCTTGAGCATTTTCTGTTTATCAATCATTACTAATCTTGATGGTCGATACAGTACTCGTCCATTCCTTCCCAGAGGTATGACCTCTGCATACTCGACCCATGGATCACTATGGTCGATCCCAAATCATGCAAGGAAAGTAAAACTCCTGAGGGTTCGGCTAGCATCGGCACACACCTCACCAAATCCCAAATCTCATAGTGACATCTCATTATACACATAGAAAGGGTCAACATCGAACATAAGTCACTGTTTCTCCACTTGTAACCATTCTATCTCAGTTCTCATTTCCAATAACTCTGACCTCCTTCCGGGTCAATCACCATAACTGGAAAAACATTGTAGAGAACCCCTCTATAATTCTCTGTGGTATCCATCCAATCTCAAAACAACTCATGTTCCCCGTGATAGTTTTTAATTATTTTCCATTGACTAATACATCTGTTTCTCCTGGGATTCACATTAATCTCGACCATTATTAGTATATGTTCCACAAACCTACTCTGGTCGACCAGACCTAACACTTATTCAACTATATATTTTTCTCCCTGAGGACATTCACTACATCTGTCCAGTATATCAAACGCCCATATGTACATATGCGTACACCAACATATCATCCATCATGTTATCATAACCAATTCAACTATGGCCAGAATACCTGTCTCAACTCACAAACATAACCAGTTCATTTGCCCATCCAAAGGCATCACTATTGACTAACCTTAGCCACATCAAATCCGGACATCATATTTTTCTCTTTTACTCATGATTGTTAGTCATCACCCTATTGGCCCCTCTCAATAGGCCCCACTAATTACACCTTTCCAACAGAACCACAAATCATTTGCTCGTGATAAGGGATACTTATCCCATACCGTTATCATATTAAGTTGTCCAAAATCGACATGCATACTCAGACCATCATCCCTTTTTCCTCTTACCGCCTAAGGAATACTGGGTTCCCCATGGAAACACTGAGCCGAATGAACCCGTATCTACCAAGTCTTGTACTTGCATCTTCATTCCTTATGACTCAGTAGGTGCCATATACCAAGGCGTCCGAAAAACAACTCGTATACTCGACATGATCTCCATTATCAACTCAATCTCTCATCCTGGCAAAACCTTAGGAAATATATTGAAAAATTCATACATCTTCAGCCTTCACTAGGCATCCCATACACTAATCACATATGCCACACCTATACCCAATAATTTTGATTACCTCATACCAACAGTCCATAGATTGTAAGGGTCAAAATCATTCTAGAGTGTAACACCCTCGAGTCTCCCTGACACATCACCTCGGGTAATCCTGGACTCCACATATCACTCTCAAATCAACATACTCGATAGAGGCATTAGGAGTCATCAACCAATCCATCCTAAGGATTACATCCAAATCATCCAAGTCCAAGAAAACCCCAAGTCAGCCACTAGGTGAAATAACACCTGTTATCCTAGGTAGCCTCGCATCGATAGGTCTACACCCTTAGGTCTCACCAATTTCACCATATATAATTACCAAGGTTACCACATAAATATCATCACTTTTATCACATCTGTAGCTCCAGTCGACTCATCGACTGCCATACCTTAACCAATCATAAACATCACCATATCCGTCCAATGTACAATCTCAAGACATGAAAGAGTGGATAGCCCGGGACCTACCGAATACATACGTCCTGGTTAAACTTACATCCATGTTATCACTCCAGAGGCTACTCAGGCCTTCTGCTAGTAACCGCAATCCTCAGGCATGTGGTCCCTACCCGACCACACCCATATGGTCCATCACGGGCCTACCAATTCTTCCCTCGTCTGTCACATCAGCAGTCAATACAGGAGCCAATCCATGCTCTATTACACCCCCAACGGTGTCATATCACTTTAACCACATATAACCTTTCATGACAATGTGACCAGACGACCTACAATCATAACGATTCTTGCATAATTAACCTTATCACTTTACCTCCCAGTGGACCTAATTGACGTCCCACTGAATTGGATTATCTTCTAAGTCACAATTTATGCGTACCACGGGTCTCCTCACGAACTTCCAATCACTAAGTGACACGACCCATCCAAATCCATAAGCCTAGTAAACCGAATCCATCAATTCATAACCCTTCAGTATCTGACCCTATTCTAGTCCTTAGCATCCTAGGTGCCAAACATTTCTCAATCAAAGGGTCGATCTTGTCAGAAACCATAGTTATATTCGACCTTTCTGGCTCCTCCTGAGCCTTATTACACTCCTATGACTCTTCTCAAGTGCTAACCAATATCCTGACTCATTTTGTGTCTTACAGTTTCAGGGTACTTGGGAGTCACATCTAGCTTTGATGGAGTTCGCCTACAATAACAGTTATCAGGAGAGTATTGGGATGACTCCTTATGAGGCTCTGTACGGGCGACAATGTCGGACTCCGTTGTGTTGGACCGAGGTTGGTGAGAGGAGACTGACGACTTCTGAGCTGGTAGACCTTACTCAGGAAAAGGTTGCACTGATTAGAGACCGACTGAAAGCAGCCCAAGACCGACAGAAGAGTTACACCGACCGTATGATCATGGATCTGGAGTTTGCAGTAGGAGACTGGGTTTTCTTGAAGTTATCTCCTTGGAAGGGGATCGTACGGTTTGGCAGGCGAGGGAAGTTGAGTCCTCGTTATATTGGACCCTATGAGATCTTGGAACGGATTGGTCCTGTTGCTTATCGATTGGCCTTACCAGTAGACTTAGTAAAGGTACATAATGTCTTTCATGTATCTATGATTCGGAAGTATATTCGGGATGATTCGCACGTTATGGAAGCACAATCGGTTGAGCTTAGGGAAGACTTGAGCTTTGAAGAGCAGCCTGTAGCGATTCTGGAGCGGAAGGATAAAATTTTACAGAAGAAGACGGTTCCCTTAGTTAAAGTATTGTGGAGGAATCATCAGGTGGAAGAAGCTACATGGGAACCCGAGGCCTTAATGCGCGAACAGTACCCTTACTTGTTTCACTGAATTTCGAGGACGAAATGCTTTTTAGGGCGGTAGATTGTAACAACCTGTACCTTCAGGAAGGGTACATGTAACGACCCATCCCTGAATTCGGGATTAGATTAGTAACTAATCATGATTAGCAGGGTTAATCGGTGATTAGTTGGGCGAAACCGGACGAACGTGGCAAAATGACCGTTTTGCCCCTAGTCGTGGGTAAAACGTTGACTTTTTTTTCGGACGGTCAAATGGACCTTGACCGATGACCGTGACGTAGTCTGGGACGTCATGAGTTCATAGACAGGTGGCACGTTCGATTCCGACGTTCGTGGTGAAAGTTGTGACGTTCGGAAGTCCAGGGGCATTTTCGTAATTTGGACGAAATAAGGGAAAATGTTGACTTTTTGATCGGGAGGTCCGATGGCCGAGGGCCAAGGACCGTTAGGAAGGTCTCGATGTCCTGAGTTCGACGACAGGCGGCACGTCGAAATCGGATTTCGAACGGGAAAGTTACGAGTCTAGATGGCATGAGGGCATTTTGGTAATTTTTGTTCTGGGGGCAAAATGGTAATTTGGGTTGCAGGGGAACTGTTTGATTGCCGCGGAAACAGATTCTGATGCCCACGCCGTGAGTGACTGCCCCAATTGTTTTGTTCTATGAATTGTTTAACAGATTAACTTAGAAAATTGGGTTAGTGGCTGTTGAGTGGGGAGTGGGCGTGCTGGGTGAGCAGCACGGGCGCCATTGTTAATGGTTCTGGGTACTTGTGGGGGGCAGTGAGCATTGGGCTGGAAATTGTTTAAGCAATTGGGAGTGTTGCGCAGAACACGAGTAATTGTTTAGGGAGTTGAGTGGTTAGAGTAGTGCACGGTGTGTGTTGGTGTGCGCGGAACCAGTGCGGGGTCAGGAGCTGGAAATGGTTGCTGGGTGAGTGTTTAGGAAAAAAAAATGAAAACAGAGTTTGGGCAGGAGTGCGGGTGAGTGCACGAGTGAGGTTGGGAGCACCGTTGCTCTTGTTTTGTTTACACTTTGAGTGAGGGGACATGGTCAGAGGCATTGCACGGGTGTGTTCTGGGTGAAGTGGAGTGGAATTGGGACTGGAAACTGAGTGGCGACACTGAACTGTGGAACAGAGCATTGGTTGGTTGGGTGGAACAATTGGAGGGTTTAATCGACTCTAGGATGTGTTGAGAGGGACAGAGAGAGCTAGTGAGAATCAGAGTGATGAACTGGGAGGAGAAATGTCTGGTCTGGGTGAGAAATTGCGCCCAGAAACCCGAAACTATGTCTAACCAAATTCAAAAGTTCAAATCGAAATGTAGGCCAACCCAAGACCAATTATGGATCAATTCTGTCTTCTGGGACCTCCTTTAGTCGATCCAGACCAAGGGATCGAAGCTTTAAGCCCTGGGAAGGCTTGGACAGTCACGGCGGAGTTCAGAGAAATTGAGGATGGGGTCATGTAAGTGGGGGAGTTTGAAGACACAATTGAGCTTGGAAGCCAGCTTAGATTGATCAGACGAAACTGTTGGCTGGATCAATTGATTGAAATCGGACGGCAATGATGGAATTCGATGAAGGAGCAGTACACAGGTGTTCTTCGATGTTCGTCATCGAGTCGTCTGATTTTAGGTAAGTGGTTGTAAAATTAATGTCCCAGAACTTTAATTGAACTTGTAACGAAGGTATTCGTTTGCTCAATTGAAAGAATTAGGGTTGATTCGACAGTGAACTAAACGGGTCATCACGGGGGTTGAACGGCCCGTTTACCAGGCAGTCGAGTGAAGATGGTGACCGTTGGGGTTACTGTAGCTGGCGCGTGGGTGTCACGCGCAGCCGCTTGCGGCGGCGCGTGACGGTGCGTGGACCCGAATTTCAAGGTGAGTTCAACACGACTTTTGTCCTATACAATGTAACGAACATTTTAGCGTTGGGTTTGAAATTATCGGACACCGTTTCGATGTGGTTCCGAGGGTCCGAAGATTTCTATTACGTTTGTAATTAATGATTAATTCCCGGAAAATTTTGGGAAATTAGTATGCTGTTATGTAAGCCCTTAGTGACACTAAAGTATGTTTTCAAACAGGATTTGGAATTTCTGGAAAATATCGGAAATTACGGAACCGCGTGCGGCGTGAAACCGAGCCCTATTGGACGGTGTGTGAGTGGACGTTACTTTCAAAATTTAATGCATGCATAAATTATTTCTATAATTTTATGATTATGATTATAAGTTGTGATTGATTTTGATTTCCGTATTTATACGTATTCGGTCCCGTATTTATACGTATTTTTACTATACATGTGAAATTCCACGTATTTCGAGACTATGGTCCCTCGCATGCTTAATGATGGTTTAATGGAAGAAGTTATATGAAATGGGTGTAAAATGATTTAAGAAGGTTTTTTATGATTTGCGAGTGTGACTTACGATTTTGACACGTTTTTCGAGAAAGTTCTGGATTTGCACGTTTTACGAGATTTTGAGTCACTGTGATTTGAACACTGTTGATGTTTGAATTGGGGAATTAAAATGAGACTTGTGATTTTGAGGATTTAAAATGTGGGTTTTGAGTATGTTTTGCTTGGATTGTGATTTGGTAATTATGATTGTGGGCTTGATGTTTTGATAATGAGAATTGAGAAATGAAGTGATTTCAGGGAATTAAAATGGATTTGAAAAAGGCGATTTCGGGCTTGATGCTCGGGGCATAAAAGAAATTTTAACGAACGAGGTTACGGTTTTCGGAAATTTAAAGCGGATTCTTGGTTTGGGCTCGGGATGATGCTTCCGGATGCCGGCTTACGGAATCATTATTGCGAATTCGAATTCGGGAATGAAAAAGGATTTAATAAAGCGATTTGGTCTGTTTTGCATGCCCCGTGTTTCATGATGATTTGATTATGTTTGTAAAGTATGATTTGGGGAAAATGAATGTGGAATTTCGGACCATGGGTCCTCTTGTGAAAAATGTGATTTTGGGATGGATCCCACATTGTCGTGATTGATAAACTGTTTTGGGGTTTAAAGACCCGTTGAAAACTGCTTGGGGTTTAAAGACCCGTTGTTGTATTTGAAAACTTTTTTGGGTTAAAAACCCGGTGCTATTGCTGGAGCACGTTTTGAGTTTAAAGACTCGGTTAATTGATGACGGGGGATGGCCCTTAATGAGTTTAAAGACTCGTGAGTTTAAAGACTCGGTTACTGTGATACCCCCCGAGGCCTATTGATTATGTTCTGAGTTTAAAGACTCGTTGATATCCCGGGAAGGCCTGTTTATGTGCATGGTTTTGAGTTTAAAGACTCGGGCGCACTTGATATCCAGCAAAATGATTTACTTGTGATTTATTGATGATTTCTGATGTTTCAGTTGAGTTGGGCAGTGGCCCGGTATATGGTTGATGGTTTTGGATCATGTTGTGCATTTGGTTTTGATTCGTGGGTTTGGGCTGAGGCCCGGTGTTGATGATTGCGGGCTAAGACCCGACGGTGGAGAAAGGAAAAATGATTTTTGAGGTTCATACGAGTTTCTCCTTATGTTGAAATTTGATACACAGTTTTTCTTATGTGGGAAATCTTAACCGATTGCGAAATGATTTTTGTATGCATGCATTCGTTTTTACGCGGAGGGTAAAAACGTTTGTTGTAACTGTTTTGCTAAATTGATTTATTTTTGTCCACTCACACCTTTTGGTTTTTATTGACCCTCCAGGTCGTGGCGCGTTGTTCGAGGCTGTACGAGGGGCGGAGGCATGAGCAAGTACGTGTGGCTATCCTTGGTTTGGCAAGTACTGAGGGTAACTTGGGATTTTCAGTCATCTTGCAAGACGGGAGCAGGACCGGGCACGGTCATCGATGCCCCTTTCGGGGGCGGTCCTGTCAATTTGGTATCAGAGCGCTGGGTTGCTGATTCTGTTGCCACATCATGCCTCGGAAGCGTAAGCCTCGTGCACGACCTGGTAGTGAGACGAGTAGGCGAGGGTGTTTGGGACCTCGTGTTAGATCTCGGGTGAGATTGACCATGGTTTGAGGGTCAGAGGTAGGGTAGTGGACGCTGCGAACTGCGATTTGTTAGACATAGAATTGTGTGGGTCGCAAGGACGAGCGAGACCAGTGGCCGGAAGGCCGCATTTTTGGGTAAATTGTACTTTCTCTTAGGCCCTACCGGTCGTATAGGAAGTGGTTGAGCATTGGATATTGCTCGGGGATTGGGTATGTCAGTGATGACATGATTGGTTTGGTATGAGTTTGGACTCAGGAGGAGTCAAGATGTGGATGTGGGACTCACGATGAGTCAGGACTTGGGGTTAGGAACGTGAGGTGAGTCATGATATGGTGTCAAGGCTTGAGTGGAGCCAGGAAGGCTGAGTGAGGAACATTTGGCACTTAGGATGCCAAGGATCGATTTATGGTCATTTATTGGATGAGTTAGGAAATTATGGCTTGGTTTTGTGGAACGGTGGTTTTGTGGAGATAGCTAATTGTCGTGGGTGCGCGGTAGTGGTTGAGGATCAGGGAGCGCTCATTATTTCTGATGTGGATTGTCAGAATGGTGGTACCCATGGTTGCGGGGCACGGGTGATGATGCGGGATCGTCGCTCGGTATGAGCGGAGATCCAGGGCTACCCACTTTGCACACGGTGTGCTAGTGCGGACGAGTGTATGTTGGCGCTGGTACTAGTGCTGGTGCTAGTGTCGGTGATGGAGAGTGTTGGGCCACGAGTGGGGGTGTGACCCTGGCCGGATGGACGTGCGTTGGTACTTGAGATTCAGTAGGGGTTGAGTCATGGACTGGATGGAATCCAGCGGAGATGGTGAGGCGTTGGGATAAGTCCTAACAAAGTTGAGGTGATAAGAGATTAGTGGATAAGCGGTATATTTGGGACGTAAGGAAAATCCTTGGTGGTTGGTATTCGGAAGTCATCGGGGTTGACTTCTTATTTTCTGCCCTGGTAAATGTTGATCACGGATACCCGTACGATGAGCGCGTATTGGGTGGTAGACCCATGAGAGTTTTGGGGTCATCGGGTGGAGTTGCATTTCTCGAGGTTGGGGTAAATGGGACCCCCATTTTTTGCTTGGTGGCAGGCGATGTTGGATGTTTGGTACTGTGGGTGCAGAGAGTTGTGTTGCACTCACATAGGATGGATGTTGATGACATCGTATTGGATCATCCTTGGTCTCTCCTAGGTGGAGTGGCAAGGATCGAGATGAGGTAGATGGAGGGGATTCACAAAGTGGATGTATTATGTGGTTAAGTGAATGATTGAAGGAGAAAATTGTGGAGGAGTGTCGGGTGGTTAACAGGAAATCCAGTGGGTGTGAGACCCTACGGTCGCGTTCCAGGTGGATTGCTAGCTGTGAGCATGGGCGGATCCTAGGTGGATCTGGTTTATGAGGTTGTGGGCCTTGGACGTGGTAACAAACTTGGACTGTGATCGCCTTGATCGGGCTAGGTGGAGAGCCTATCGCTCTGTCATAATGTTTGGATATGGGAATAGTTGGAGTTGGACCAAACATCTTTTCGAAGTTAATCCGTACTCGAGCGAGTGGGAACGTTTATGTTTTGGACTCGAGGCTTGGCCTGTGGATGAGTGGATATCCAACAGGGTCTAATTGGTCAGTTATAGAGATGGGCGATTGGGATTGGCTTCTTTTCGAAGTCAATCGGATGTGACGTGGTAACCGTTGAGCGAGTATAGATTCGGGGTTGGTGCGCCTCGGTAATTGTGAGGAAGATTAGATGCCCTTTCGGCATGACTGTACACGCCTTGGCGAGCGTGCTTGGATTGGTACATCTTGGATGACGTGTTTGGGGGTTGATTTTGTGTTACTGGTCGGGTGACCATGGGATCTAGAATGGATGATGAGTTGGAATGATCAATTTGTCTAGTATGAGATTGGACAAGGAACCCCAGTGTCAGGTTATGATCGACTGTGAACCTTGTAGTGGACTTGTTGGAGATGGGTGTACGTACCCTGTACGGTGTACGAGGATTGGTACCGGACAGGCCGAGTGGCATCTAGCGATGGTACGTGGGAGGTACCAGTGGTGTGGTTGTACGTGTTGGCATTCGGCTTAATTCCGACACCCTTGGTGTTGTTGTGAACTGTAATTTGAGCTTGATTTATGCCGTAGGGTTGGGCTTGCCCTGCGAGAGGAGATCGTGTTATTGATCTTACGCAACTTTATGTGACACCAATTGGCTGTTGATTACTACTTTACGGGTGAGGTTTAGTGGTGACCGTTTGGCTGGTAGCGTCAGCACGGACTAACAAGTGAGATTTGGTGACTTCTAGTGGGAGCTGTCATCAAGTGATCATTTTCACTCGAGGTGGTCGAGTGTGGTCGGTACGACATGAGACGATAATGGGACGTCTGGGTACAGATGAATTGGTTGGTGTACGGGTGTACCCGTGTTGCGGGTCAAAAAGTTTTCCACATGGTAGATGTGGAATAAGGATAATACGAAATTTCGAGAACGAAACTGGTTTTAGGAGGGAGAAACGGTTGAGTTTTGATCGGTTGAAATTTCGGGGACGAAATTCTTTAAGGGGGGAAGATTGTAACGACCCATCCCGGAATTCGGGATTAGATTAGTAACTAATCATGATTAGCAGGGTTAATCGGTGATTAGTTGGGCGAAATCGGACGAACGTGGCAAAATGACCATTTTGCCCCTAGTCGTGGGTAAAACGTTGACTTTTTTTCGGACGGTCAAATGGACCTTGACCGATGACCGTGACGTAGTCTGGGACGTCACGAGTTCATAGACAGGTGGCACGTTCGATTCCGACGTTCGTGGTGAAGGTTGTGACGTTCGGAAGTCCGGGGGCATTTTCGTAATTTGGACGAAATAAGGGAAAATGTTGACTTTTTGATCGGGAGGTCCGATGGCCGAGGGCCAAGGACCGTTAGGAAGGTCTCGATGTCCTGAGTTCGACGACAGGCGGCACGTCGAAATCGGATTTCGAACGGGAAAGTTACGAGTCTAGATGGCATGAGGGCATTTTGGTAATTTTTGTTCTGGGGGCAAAATGGTAATTTGGGTTGTAGGGGAACTGTTTGATTGTCGCGGAAACAGATTCTGATGCCCACGCCGTGAGTGACTGCCCCAAGTGTTTTGTTCTATGAATTGTTTAACAGATTAACTTAGAAAATTGGGTTAGTGGCTGTTGAGTGGGGAGTGGGTGTGCTGGGTGAGCAGCACGGGCGCCATTGTTAATGGTTCTGGGTACTTGTGGGGGGCAGTGAGCATTGGGCTGGAAATTGTTTAAGCAATTGGGAGTGTTGCGCAGAACACGAGTAATTGTTTAGGGAGTTGAGTGGTTAGAGCAGTGCACGGTGTGTGTTGGTGTGCGCGGAACCAGTGCGGGGTCAGGAGCTGGAAATGGTTGCTGGGTGAGTGTTTAGGAAAAAAAAAATGAAAACAGAGTTTGGGCAGGAGTGCGGGTGAGTGCACGAGTGAGGTTGGGAGCACCGTTGCTCTTGTTTTGTTTACACTTTGAGTGAGGGGACATGGTCAGAGGCATTGCACGGGTGTGTTCTGGGTGAAGTGGAGTGGAATTGGGACTGGAAACTGAGTGGCGACACTGAACTGTGGAACAGAGCATTGGTTGGTTGGGTGGAACAATTGGAGGGTTTAATCGACTCTAGGATGTGTTGAGAGGGACAGAGAGAGCTAGTGAGAATAAGAGTGATGAGCTGGGAGGAGAAATGTCTGGTCTGGGTGAGAAATTGCGCCCAGAAACCCGAAACTATGTCTAACCAAATTCAAAAGTTCAAATCGAAATTTAGGCCAACCCAAGACCAATTATGGATCAATTCTGTCTTCTGGGACCTCCTTTAGTCGATCCAGACCAAGGGATCGAAGCTTTAAGCCCTGGGAAGGCTTGGACAGTCACGGCGGAGTTCAGAGAAATTGAGGATGGGGTCGTGTAAGTTGGGGAGTTTGAAGACACAATTGAGCTTGGAAGCCAGCTTAGATTGATCATACGAAACTGTTGGCTGGATCAATTGATTGAAATCGGACGGCAATGATGGAATTCGATGAAGGAGCAGTACACAGGTGTTATTCGATGTTCGTCATCGAGTCGTCTGATTTTAGGTAAGTGGTTGTAAAATTAATGTCCCAGAACTGTAATTGAACTTGTACCGAAGGTATTCGTTTGCTCAATTGAAAGAATTAGGGTTGATTCGACAGTGAACTAAACGGGTCATCACGCGGGTTGAACGGCCCGTTTACCAGGCAGTCGGGTGAAGATGGTGACCGTTGGGGTTACTGTAGCTGGCGCGTGGGTGTCACGCGCAGCCGCTTGCGGCGGCGCGTGACGGTGCGTGGACCCGAATTTCAAGGTGAGTTCAACACAACTTTTTTCCTATACAATGTAACGAACATTTTAGCGTTGGGTTTGAAATTATCGGACACCGTTTCGATGTGGTTCCGAGGGTCCGAAGATTTCTATTACGTTTGTAATTAATGATTAATTCCCGGAAAATTTTGGGAAATTAGTATGCTGTTATGTAAGCCCTTAGTGACACTAAAGTATGTTTTCAAACAGGATTTGGAATTTCTGGAAAATATCGGAAATTACGGAACCGCGTGCGGCGTGAAACCGAGCCCTATTGGACGGTGTGTGAGTGGACGTTACTTTCAAAATTTAATGCATGCATAAATTATTTCTATAATTTTATGATTATGATTATAAGTTGTGATTGATTTTGATTTCCGTATTTATACGTATTCGGTCCCGTATTTATACGTATTTTTACTATACATGTGAAATTCCACGTATTTCGAGACTATGGTCCCTCGCATGCTTAATGATGGTTTAATGGAAGAAGTTATATGAAATGGGTGTAAAATGATTTAAGAAGGTTTTTTATGATTTGCGAGTGTGACTTACGATTTTGACACGTTTTTCGAGAAAGTTCTGGATTTGCACGTTTTACGAGATTTTGAGTCACTGTGATTTGAACACTGTTGATGTTTGAATTGGGGAATTAAAATGAGACTTGTGATTTTGAGGATTTAAAATGTGGGTTTTGAGTATGTTTTGCTTGGATTGTGATTTGGTAATTATGATTGTGGGCTTGATGTTTTGATAATAAGAATTGAGAAATGAAGTGATTTCAAGGAATTAAAATGGATTTAAAAAAGGCGATTTCGGGCTTGATGCTCGGGGCATAAAAAAAAATTTAACGAACGAGGTTACGGTTTTCGGAAATTTAAAGCGGATTCTTGGTTTGGGTTCGGGATGATGCTTCCGGATGCCGTCTTACGGAATCATTATTGCGAATTCGAATTCGGGAATGAAAAAAGACTTAATAAAGCGATTTGGTCTGTTTTGCATGCCCCGTGTTTCATGATGATTTGATTATGTTTGTAAAGTATGATTTGGGGAAAATGAATGTGGAATTTCGGACCATGGGTCCTCTTGTGAAAAATGTGATTTTGGGATGGATCCCACATTGTCGTGATTGATAAACTGTTTTGGGGTTTAAAGACCCGTTGAAAACTGCTTGGGGTTTAAAGACCCGTTGTTGTGTTTGAAAACTGTTTTGGGTTAAAAACCCGGTGCTATTGCTGGAGCACGTTTTGAGTTTAAAGACTCGGTTAATTGATGACGGGGGATGGCCCTTAATGAGTTTAAAGACTCGTGAGTTTAAAGACTCGGTTACTGTGATACCCCCCGAGGCCTATTGATTATGTTCTGAGTTTAAAGACTCGTTGATATCCCGGGAAGGCCTGTTTATGTGCATGGTTTTGAGTTTAAAGACTCGGGCGCACTTGATATCCAGCAAAATGATTTACTTGTGATTTATTGATGATTTCTGATGTTTCAGTTGAGTTGGGCAGTGGCCCGGTATATGGTTGATGGTTTTGGATCATGTTGTGCATTTGGTTTTGATTCGTGGGTTTGGGCTGAGGCCCGGTGTTGATGATTGCGGGCTAAGACCCGACGGTGGAGAAAGGAAAAATGATTTTTGAGGTTCATACGAGTTTCTCCTTATGTTGAAATTTGATACACAGTTTTTCTTATGTGGGAAATCTTAACCGATTGCGAAATGATTTTTGTATGCATGCATTCGTTTTTACGCGGAGGGTAAAAACGTTTGTTGTAACTGTTTTGCTAAACTGATTTATTTTTGTCCACTCACACCTTTTGGTTTTTATTGACCCTCCAGGTCGTGGCGCGTTGTTCGAGGCTGTACGAGGGGCGGAGGCATGAGTGCTGTAATTTGATAATTAAAAAGAAAATTTCAAATGTTTGCAAGTGCAAGCAGATTTTTATTTTTTTTTTAAATGAATCAACTTGGATTTTTTGGTCTTCAAAGTATCTTCGTGATTTTGGTTCGTCGCAATCATGACGCAATAATCTTCATCAACATTAATCACCTTCATAATTATTGGATTCACTTCCAGATACAATGAAGTCAACTTTTAAATAAGTTCGAGAATGGACTATTGACAAAATTCTAACCATTCATTTCCTTCTACTGTAGCAAAATAATGAGTATATAAGAAAAAGGATTTGGCCGAGAGGTTTAGATGTAGAGAGGTAGAATGTTGAGCATGGAGAAGTTTTTTCCCTCTATTGGAAAGTCAACGACAATTCTAGCTCACACCGGATATATTATCGTCGTCTATGCCAGTGCCCTCTCCACCCTCATTCTTCTCTCTTCTACTCATATCTTCCACATGTTATATATAATTTCTTTCTTTCTATATTTCTTCCTAAACTCCATCATAGAAATTATATATTCACCACTGAAATGTTACTCTTTTCTTTCATCTTGTGGACATTGCATATCAAAAGGCCTCCTCTGGCATGCTTCATACTTTGCAGTATCTTCTTGCTCTCGCTATTCAGATACTTGTATATGAATTTTCAGTTAATTACTTAAAATGTTAAGATTTCAGATAGATGGGTCTATTGATCCAATTTTATTTGTATGGTTTTTTACTCAAAATGCACCAGGAATATAAATTTTTCTTAATGTGCAGCCATAACAATACCAATGTCAAAAAAGTTACACCGGTTGACTAACCGACTCACAGACGTCATGTAGAGTGTAGACTTAACATCTACGTGGCATCTAATGGGTGGGTATTTTACTAAATTTTTGCAGACGAATATAAGTAGAAAATAGGTCTCGATGAACCACCTCTACTAAAGATTGGCGAAGCAAGAGGTGAAACCGAGGGTTTTTGAAATTTGAACAATCGCTTGGTTTCCCACAATTTGAATCCTGATATGGATGAAAGTGGAGGGTGGGAGTAGCATCAAAGATGCCTCTGTAGAAATGTGGCCACAATGAAGACATAATGGACCGATGATAACCTAGGCTAAATGTTTCTTGTTTGTTCGAATGGCCAGTAAATAATAGTTCTAGATGAAATTGAATGTGGGTTTGTGGATTATGATGGATTGCTACTTGCATTGGTGGCCCAGGAGGCTTCTTCTTTAACCAGGATGTTTCTTACGGTTCAATCTTGAAAATATTTTGATTCAATGTTAAGAACAAAATTTTGATTTTGTGGTTTAATAGAAAGTTTTGGATTTGTAAAAAATTCTGGGTGTGGAAGGAATTGTTGGTTACTGCGAAAGTCGAGGAATTTGAAGTATATATGAAATTGATGATTGTTGTTGATTGGTGATTGGTATTTGTTGTAACGACCCGTCCCGGAATTCGAGATTAGATTTGTAACTAATCATGATTAACGGGGTTAATCGGTGATTAGTTGGGTGAAATCGGACGAACGGTGCAAAAATGACCGTTTTGCCCCTAGTCGTGGGTAAAACGTTGAATTTTAGTTCGGACGGTCAAACGGACTTTGACTGATGACTGTGACGTAATCTGGGACGTCACGAGTTCATAGACAGGTGGCACGTTCGATTCCGACATTCGTGGTGAAAGTTATGACGTTCGGAAGTTCAGGGTCATTTCCATAATTTGGACGAAGTATGGGAAAATGTTGACTTTTTGATTGGGTGGTCCGATGGCCAAGGGCCAAGGGCCGTTAGGAAGGTCTCGAAGCCCCGAGTACAACGACAGGCGGCACACGTCAAACGGACATCGGGTGACCAAGTTACAGGTCACGGATGGTGAGGGGTAATTTGGTAAATTGTCAATTGAGGGTAAAATGGTAATTTTGACTGCTATTTTGTGCAACAGCCGTGTTTGGGCTTAGTGCATCTTTTCTGTATTGAAAAACAGAGAGTGGGACTTGGCGTGCAGAGCGTGAGGAATTGTTTAACCACCCTTGATCAGTGTGTGTGAGTGTGGTGTGGAATTTTAAGCCACGGGTAAATTGTTTAAGGCCTGGGTGGAGCTGTACAACGGTGTGCAGTGGTGGAGTGCGGCTGGTGTTCTGAAATTGGGAAGAAAGCAGAGGCTGCTTCCCACGTTGATCAAATTCCCGAGACCATGATGAACTGAGGACGGTTTGGGGCGAATTGTTGTTGTGTTGGTGGGGGAACAAAGACAGTAGTCAGGGCACGAGTGTGCTGGTTGAGAGGAGTGCGGGAAACAAGCCGGGGAGAGTGCCATTGAACTGGGAAAACAGGGACTTTGTGCAGGGTGTGATCGTCCCTTCCAAGGCCAATTTGAGTGAAATTGTGAGCGAGAAAGGGGTCTTGGAGGCGAGAACACAGTTATGAGAAGAGAGAAGGAAGAAAATGAGGAAACTGGAAGAGGGAGTTCCAAAAACCCGAAACTTGTCCTTGAGGGAATTTAAATCCAGTTTCAAAATGTAGGCCAGCCCAAGCCAAATTGTAGCTCGAATGAGTCTTCTGGAATTTCATGGGGTCGATCCAAATCGTTGATTGGAAGCTTTGAAGCTCCTGGAGCCATGGTCGGTCGTCACGGGTGGCCGGGAAATCAAGCCTTGTGTTCGTGCAAATTGAGGTAAGTGTTTGTGAAATTGGATTTCAATTCATCCTTACCATGAGGTTATGATGCTAGACTACAAGCTAATTGAAGACTTCCTTGGTTATTAGACAAACTCAGACAAGGAGCTCGATTTGGAAACTTAGTTTGAGTCGAGGTAGTTCTAGGTTATGACGACGGTAATGAGCTTTACAGATCCCTAATTCAATTGGTTGCGAAGCTAATGGTGTGTTAAATCGTTCAAAATAATGTCGAATTGAAGGGATGCTAATCGGGTCCTCACACGGGTTGAACAACCCGTATTGCAGGTTGGCGGGTGAGAACGATGAACTGTGCAGGGGTACTGTAGCAGGCGCGTGGGCTCATGCGCAGCCACTCTCGGCGGCGCGTGAGGGCGCGTGGACCCGAATTTCAAGGTGAGTTCAAAATGGATTTTGTCCTATATGTTGTAACGAACATTTTAACGTTGGTATCGAACTTATCGGACACCGTTTCGATGTTATTCCGAGGGCCCGAAGATTTATGTTACGTGTGTAATTAACGATTAATTCCCGGAAAAATTATGGGAAATTAGTAGGTTGTTATCTAAGCCCTTAGTGACACTAAAGTATGTTTTCGGACAGGATTCGAAATTCTGGAAAATATCGGAAATTACGGGCATGCGTACGGCGCGAAACCGAGCTTTAAAATTGGTGTGTGAGTGGACTTGCTTTCAAAATTTAATGCATGCATAAATTATTTCTATGATTTTATGATTATGATTATAAGTTGTGATTGATTTTGATTTTCGTATTTATACGTATTCGGTTCCCGTATTTATACGTATTTTTACTATACATGTGGAATTACACGTATTTCGAGACTATGGTCACTCGTGTGCTTAATGATGGTTTAACGAAAGAAGCTATATGAAATGGATGTAAAATGATGTAAGAAGGTTGTTTATGATTTGCGAGTGTGACTTACGGTTTTGACACGTTTTTCGAGAACGTTCCGGATTTGCACGTTTTACGAGATTTCGAGTTATTGTGGTTTGATCACTGTTGATGTTTGAATCCGGGAATTGAAATGAGAATTGTAATTTTTGAGGATTTAAAAAATGGGTATTGAGTGTGTTTTGATTGGACCGTGATTTTGGTGATTGTGATTGTGGTTTTGGTGTGTTGAAAATAAGATTTGAGGAAGAAGTGATTTCTAAGAATTAAAAAGGGATTTGAAAAGGGTGATTTCGGGCTTAATGCTCGGGGCATAAAAGTAACTTTGATTTACGTGATTTCGGTTTTCGGAAATAATAAAGCGGATTCTTGGTTTGGGTTCGGGATGATGCTTCCGGATGCCGGCTTACGGAACCATTATTGCGAATTCGAATTCGGGAATGAAAAAGGATTTAATAAAGTGATTTGGTATGATTGTACATGCCCTGTGTGTAATGGTAATTTGATTATGCTTGTGAAGTATGATTTGGGGAATTGAATGGGGAAATTCGGACCAGGAGTCCTGTTGTGAAAAATGTGATTTTGGGATGGATCCCACGTTGTCGTGATTGATAAACTGCTTTGGGTTTAAAGACCCGTTGTTGTGTTTGAAAACTGTTTTGGGTTTAAAAACCCGGTGCTATTGCTGGAGCACGTTTTGAGTTTAAAGACTCGGTTAATTGATGACGGGGGAGGGCCCTTAATGAGTTTAAAGACTCGTGAGTTTAAAGACTCGGTTACTGTGATACCCCCGAGGCCTATTGATTATGTTCTGAGTTTAAAGACTCGTTGATATCCCAGGAAGGCCTGTTTATGCGCATAGTTTTGAGTTTAAAGACTCGGGCGCACTTGTTATCCAGCAAAATGATTGACTTGTGATTTATTGATGATTTCTGATGTCTCGGTTGAGTTGGGTAGTGGCCCGGTATATGGTTGTTGGTTTTGGATCATGTTGTGCATTTGGTTGATTTGTGGTTTTGGGCTGAGGCCCGGTGTCTATGATTGCGGGCTAAGACCCGATGGTTGAGAAAGCAAAAAATGATTTTGAGATTCATACGAGTTTTCCTTATGTTGGAATTTAATACACAGTTTTTCTTATGTGGAAAATGTTAACCGATTGCGAAATGATTTTTGTATGCATGCATTGGTTTTTACGCGGAGGGTAAAAACGTTTGTTGTAACTGTTTTGCTAAACTGATTTATTTTTGTCCACTCACACCTTTTGGTTTTACTGACCCTCCAGGTCGTTGCGCGTTGTTCGAGGCTGTACGAGGGGCGGAGGCATGAGTAAGTTCGTGTGGATATCCCTGGTTTGGCAAGTACTGAGGGTAACTTGGGATTTTCAGTCATCTTGCCAGACGGGATCAGGACCGGGCACGGTTATCGATGCCCCTTTCGGGGGCGGTCCTGACATTTGTGGTATTTATGCAATTGATGATTGTTGCTAATAATTTGTGGCCAATTTAAGTTGATTGTTGTTAGTGTTATTTATGTAATTGATGTTTTGTTATGAAATTACAGGTTAGGGGTCAAAACTCTCTAGGTAAATGGTGTGATTATTGTGATTTGTTAGATTCGAAGATGGGCAAAAGGTCAACAAAAATAATTCTGGGGTTGCTAAGAAAGCTAGATATAGGAGAAGAGCAGTTGTTGAACGAAAAAATGAAGGTATTTAAGACTAGGATTTAACATAGTTGTTGAACGAGAAAATGAAGGTGTTTAAGATTAGGATTTCACTTATGTTAACTTGGGTTGTGTTGATTGGTATTTTGTATGTTCAGAGAGCAAAATTTAGTTGAAAGATTGAACTAAGTTATATAAGGTACTTTATGAAATGACCGATTAAGCACCAGTACTAGTTTTGTACTAGGATGTTATGTATTATGTATTGTAAGTGTTCAATGTTATAAATTTGGGGAGTTTAGAGAATTGATTTTGGTTATGAAATGGCATATGGTTTGCGCATGATTCAAACTGTGGTACCTTGAGCATAAAACAACTTTGAGCATTAAAAAATGAGCACTTGATCATTACACAATGTACATAAAAGGATGCATAAGATTGTCATTCAAATTTGGACCATTACAAAATTATTGATTAAGTTTCATAACAAAACCACCACTATAATACCAACAAACATCAAAGTTTTGAAGTCCAATGTGTCAAAAAGGAAAGGATGCATTGGACTTGAAAAGTTTTCATTACATGATAATTAGGCTTCATCTTATTGTGATATAAGCATCAAATTGGTTCTAAATGCATACAAGAAGAGAAAAAACATGTTAGCCTAGCTAGCTAGTTTCAAATAATGGTGCTAATGGGATAGATGTTCATTTGCCCTCTTTAGCCAATCTTTGTTTGGATTTGCCTTTGCAGGCGACTTGAATCTCTTTGGTTTGGAACTGCTAACTCATCCTTCTTCTTATGAGACTTCACTACTTTGTGAAACAAGTATTGGTTGTGTGATTGATTGAGACTCTAGTAGGTTCTAAGGTGGGACTTGGGAGCATGGCTTAGTTGTGACCTTTTGAGTCTAGTTCTCTTGGTTGGTTTTAGAAGGGGAGCTCAATGAGGCAATTGGAAATTGCTAGTTTGACTCAATTTCGAAAGAGATGGGTGTCGTTATAAGGAGGAATGTGGTGCTACATATGGGGAGGATCGTGGTTCTGCACGTTGGGAGGACTGCAAAGCTAGAGGTTGGGAGGACTATGGTGTTGCAGGTTGGGAGGACTGTGCAGGTTAGGAGGACTGCAGTGCCGTATGTTGGGAGGAATGCACTACTGCAGGTTGGGAGGGTGCTGCATTGCTTGAGGATGGCCTAGTCTTCTTCCTTCTCTTCACCTAAACACAAAATTTGAAGCACATAATTTGAGTTCACAATTCTATTCAATGTTATTCATAGTTCTGAATTCACATTTCATAGTTCACAATTCACATACAGCAATCCAATGAACTCAATTTGAGATTAAGCATTTTGGTCATGGTGCATTTTGAGATAGAAATTTGTTGTTCATGGCTCATTCTGAGAATAAGTTTTATTGTTCTTGGTGCATTTTGAGATAAAATTTTCTTTTCTTTTGCCTTATAAATGGCAATCCATACTTCAATCACACTTCAACAGCTCAATGTTCATAATTCACAATTCAACAGCTCAATGTTCACTAGTAACAGTTCAACAACAATTCAACAGCTCAATCACAATTCTATTCACAGTTATATTCAAATCTATATCAATAGAAATTATAATATTTTAGTTTTGGTAATGATCACTTACTGGTTGGTTATCCAAAGTTCTAGACTTTGTAGCATTAGAAGCATATTTTTTTCCTCTCATTTCTTGCTTACGCTTGAACTTTGATTCCTTTGTAGGGTCTAGGGATTTTGTACATATATTTCTCCTGTATCTGTAAGCCCCACACATATCACATATGAGTGTAAAATTGACAGGACCCAACCTGAAAAACACCATATAGCATACCCGGGTCCTACTCTCGTCTGACAGGAAACCTAAAATACCAAATGAACCCTCGAAACCCTGTTAGATAAGGGATATTTGCATACTCGTGAGTTCATACCAACACTCTGTAAGCAACCTCGATTCTCGTGTGACTGTCCTATAGGGTTTCAAAACCAATAAAGATGTGTGAGTGGACGAAAATAAATAATTTTTAAAAAAAACATAGTTCAAAACATAACTAGTGCCCTCTGTTTTAGAAAAACTATGCATGCACCAAATTTATCAGTAAAACAACAAACCACGCATTATGTGCCAGGAATAAAAAACCAGTGATATCTGAAAACCTATCCCTCTAAATCCATATCAAGTATTAATATCAGTCATACCAACACATAACCATAACTATCACCCTGAATCTATCAAACATATCGAATCAACCAACCACATCGACTAACCGAACCTCGATGTCTATAAACCAAATCATCATATCAAATATGCATTACCGATAGGCCAATACCATTCAGGAAAACAGAGCCCCGCTCTCGACTTCCGAATGCCCGGGGAAACAGAGCCCTGCTCTAGACGTCCGGGTATCACCTAGAAAACAGAGCTCAGCTCTGGATGTCTGGGTGTGGCCAGATCCCAAGAAAATAGAGCTCAGCTCTAGACGTCTGGGTTCTAGTCCAAGTATCATATCATATAACCACTTGGGAACTACAGAGCCCAGCTCAATGTCCGAGTTGCCACCCAAGGATAGAGCACCTAGGTGTCAACCATATTACTCAACCACTCATGGGTACAACATCTGAGTGGCCATCTAAGGATACAGCATCTCGAAGTAACCCAACAATTTGAGGAAGGTCGTCCCATCCCATCACAAGCACATATACCCAGAATCCACATCCAGACACCACACATAATCAGTAGTCATATAACTATATCATATATCCATTCCATATCCAGAGCCAAGTTCAAAAACTAGATTCAAACTTCAAAACTCAGGCCTAATCCCAATTCACAAGTATGTCCAAAGACCTAGTAAAACGAGCCATAAAGTATTCTAGAAAATTTTATAAAAATTTTGAATTCATAAAACACCGTCAAAATCAAATAAGAAAGTCATATCGAGTATAAAACCATTTTCAAAAACTCGGTAATAAACCAAAACACAATATGACAACTTCCTTGTAAAACGTGCAAAGTAACAATTACCGTAAAATCACCAAAAAAATCCATAAAATTAGGCTAAACTAACCATCAAGAAATTCACATAATAAATCATGTAAAACCATATAAAAATGCATGCATAAGGTTTAGGGAAAATAAAGTCCATTCACACGTACTGTACATGCATTTGGACCGCATTGCACGCTTCCCCATAAAATTCGAGAATGTCATCTCCCGTCAACAATCATTTATAAGGGTCGCTAACTATGCCAATTGACTCACACTTTAATCCCCACAATTTTTCAGAATTTGTAAACAAATTAAAATAATGCCTAAACCTTCGGACAGTCAAAACTATCCCGAGACGACATTTGATCACCTCAAAAATTGTACCGTTAGACTCATATGATTGAATACTATAACTTTTATGTTGACAACATTTTCAAATAGCATAACACGCGCCCAAACGCACTCTGGAAAGTCCTTGTATGTGGGCCTCACGCGTAGGGCACTATTCATCATCCATGTCGCCGAGCCAACCCGGTTTCCTGCAAACAGGGTCGCCTGACACGACGATCACGACCTGGGTAGAAAACTGCCATTTCTCGTCCTTTTATTAAGTTTTAAGTGTCTAATTAACTCTAATATATGTAACGAAGAGATCTATGGAAAGAAAATGGCAAGAACTCAACTGGAAGATCAAACTCGAAACCAAGCATTTCAACTAAAACTCCAACCTTCATCCCAAAGGGCTTTCTACGTCTAACTTCCCTGGAATCAAGCCCAGCACGACCCCAAGGCTCCCAGAATAATGTTGGGATATTGGTTAACAAACTACCAGACCTCAAATAAAAGTTCCAGATTACGAACATGTCGAGGAAGTTTCGGGTTCACGGGTTCTCAGAATTTTCTAACCTCAAAATACCACCATGACACTCATCTCTCCCTTAGGATCGCCTCCAATAAATTTCTCCTTCATTTTTATGCTTTTCCCCCCTTATCTCCTTGCTCCTCACTTTCAGTTCACCACCATTCATGGCTTCAGCCATGATTCACCGAAAACCATAACTAGCACACACACACACACACACACACACACACGTTTATAGGCAAAGAGATAGGTCAGTGAAGAGGGAGTTGCGTTGGAATTGAAAATTTTCCATGGAGTTCATAATTACATAAAAGGAGTCAAAAGTAGTGGCTGTGGCGCATCGAGGCCTTTCTAGAACGTGAGACCTGGAAGCATCTGATAGGCCTTTGTTACAAAATGACTAAAATGCCCTTAGGGGGTTTTTTTACCAAAATCAAACTCACACTTTCTCCGATTTTGGTGTGACACCTGTCTACGAACTCAGGGTTCAAAGACTATCGTAATGGTATTCTCGGAATCCCCAAAAGATGTCCCGATAAAAAGTCAATATTTTAACTTTTCTAAGGGTAAAATCGTCTTTTTACCGACTTTTTCCAAAACGCATTTTCCTTTGGAATTCTAGGTCATTACAAGAACGGTATCTTGGTAGCTTATTAGGATTTACTGGTGCCTCATCACTCTGCCATTTCTTTCTTTTCATTTTCGTCCTCCCGAGTTGCTTATGATATTAGAAGGTTTTCATATTGGGGCTCCTACTTTCTCCTATTGGTCTTCACTAGGAACATGATGAATGATGCCTTTGTATGTCTTCATGTAGGACTCTTCTTTGTAACATTGATTCGCAAATAGCTATAAATTTCCCTAAATATGGCTTATTACACTACAAGCACGTGGGCAAGGAATCCCACTTAAGTCTTTCCTTCTGCAAGAACATGTATGGTGATTGAGGTCCACTGAAAATCATCTTCCAAATGGATGAAAGATCTCAAATATATTATTCCCACAATGGATAGGAATCAACATCTTCCCTTACTTCTTATAATCCTCTAGGAAAGCCTGAATTTCTTTTCCCGACAAGGTGATCATTTCAAAGTCGACCCTCTTCATGTCTCCTAGCCATCAAGGTAATGATGTATTGCCTTATTTTATCCAAGGAAGACAATACAAGCTTGGCTCTATACGGCACTAACGCTTTATTGAATGCTTAAGAGAGGTTGTTTTTGCATAATATCACACTTAAAATTCTGAAATGAGAGCTACACCAATGCCTAGCATCTTGTCCTCTTAGCAGTTGGGCTACCCTAGAACTGAGCTCTTCCATTTTTCTCATCTCTTCCCGATACAAGGAATGGTGCGTGCAATATTATCCACGTGTTCCTTTAGAGCCATCCCTTTATGAGTTTGGTAGAAGTTTCCATATAGATTCCTAAGGCAATGGCGATGTTTTGCATTGGGGAAAATCTGGCTAGCTGACTCTATCAACCCCTTCTACTTGTCTATCATCACCAACAACCTATGGGTATTCTCAAGAAGAAAGTCTTGCTGCAAAATTTCTAAAAAAAAAACGCTCCTAGAAGTTGAAATTCTCCACTTCACATAGATTATATGCCACGAGAAACATCCGGCTTCCACACCAACTGCATATAGAATTTTTTTTCAGGGTGAATGCCTTCAATGTGGCAGGTATCCAACCCTAAAAAGATCTACACCCTTTAATCCATTCATATTTGCACCCATCAACCTCCAATTCAAACTTTACATCATCACTGAGCCAGGATTTATCTTCTTCAATTGTAGATAGTATTCTCCAAGCATTTCATACTATCTTTGGCATGAACCTTCAATTAGCTCCTGTAGAACTAATCTTGCCATGTAACATATGGCTCTTGATGGTCTATCACCAGTATCAACACACACTGTATCTTGGAATTCAGAAAAATCCCACTTGCTACTAGTAAGCTGCCTAACATACTGTTCCATAATCCACTTCACATTAGCATGAATGCTCCACATACGTGGTCCTCATTCAACTCTCTAATTTGCAAACACTGGTTGGCTCCAATTGAGGAAGCCAAGATAGTAAATAGACACTCATCATCGTATTCTGAATTCGATCCGGTTGATTTATTTGAACTTTAGTTGTCAACCTTAAATGACTGAATATTTTCTGACAACATCCCTAAATGTAGCAGGTCCTATAATTTTAGCCCAATCTCAAACCGGGGATTCTCCATGTCAATACTTGGAATGAATTCTCTTGCCTTAAGCAATGGTTTCTTTTTATTCCTCTTCTTAGGTACTACAACATCATCTTCTTCCGAACATGGATCATGCATACCAATCCCTGCTAAACTAGATACATTATCATCATCCTATACTTGTGGCCACCTGTCAACATCCCCATAAGCCCCAAAAGTCCCAAAAGCCACAAACAACTCATCATAACTCGTTACTATGGGTTCTTATTCCTCTTGATTGAAAACGTCCTATTCAGAAGGTACAAACACTTCATCACTATCATCATAACTTTCATAGTGAGAAATAAATTTTATTTACCTTTCACTCATCTCTGCCCCACAACTCTTCCTCCTTGCCTACCACATCATCCTCATTTAAAATCATATCATCTTCATCATCATGTTCTTCAAAAACAACATAGTTTTCGTCAGCATTGTCAGTAACTTCAGTATTGTCACTGTCACTTCTGCAAATGTCTTCATAATGGATTTCTCTTTCCTATTCAAAATCTCTTTTGACACATTCTCATCTTTAACATTCTCTTCATTCACCAATTCTTCGTGTATTCTTGATGTTGTTTCTATAGCATGAGACATCTTAGTAAAAACCAGTCCCTCCACAGCATGTCTGCATTAGACATAGACTATCTTATCTTTGTACTTTACTGCATTGCCAACCATATCCAATATTTGATCATTTGTACCAATTAGGTAAAATTGCTCTCCTCCTTTCATATAGAAATTAACCTTATCCACAGAATACTTGGTGAACTTGACCAGCTCTTATAACTCGAGCATTGATATGTAGTCCCAACTGTACCAATCAAACTAGGTTAATGAACCCCCCTCATATGTCCACTTTTTATTTTTCTTTATGATCATTCCACCACGATGTAACCTAATCGATATTATACAATCACAACCGCCTAAACCACGTAACCAAAAGTAACAAATTAGAACTCACACTAGTAGTTCTTGTACATCATAATGCACTTAAAATAATAGGAAGAACATAAATTTTTATTGGGAAATGTTACACTTACATTATTCTAAAGAGCATCAGACAAAGGATAATATATTTAAGATGTTGATTGAAGAAATTGCAAAATTGTTGTTAAAAAAAATGGACAATTGTACTTACATAAATGTAAAGGAATGATAAAAGAGGTGGAAAGGTGATAGAACTATTCAACACCGTATTGAACAACATCTAAGTCACATTGCCTATATTTTTATTGAATTTCTTTTCCATTGATTCTAGTAAAAAAAGGCTTAATATCTTATTGATAAGAAAGAATATATCAACTAAGAACAAGTTAAGAATGTGCTTGACACCTCAGTGTCAACTATGTAGACTAGGAATGAACCTCGTTTTTGGAATAGATATGCATATGCATGTAGCGGGAAATTTTGTTACATTGGCTGATTCATTCAAAACCCATATGCCTCTAAAGTGTCTCCACACAATTCCTGAGAACCCTTCCCGTGCTTCTTAGGTTCGGGATTACGAATCAAGAAAGCTTACAGATTGAGTTCCAAGAGTTAGCTTCAACCAAAAGCAACATATTAGAAACTCACACACTAAACCAAAACACTGAACATGCCATGTAAACTTAAGAAATTTCAGAGAAAATTTAAAACCTTTAGGAAATTACCAACTTAAGAGCCAAATTAAAACCAAATCACAACCAAATGCCACATAATAGACCCTAAAGCTTGACCCAACCCATGACCCTAAAACTTTACCCAATCCCATAACCATAAAGCTAGAACCAAACCCTAACGTTATACATTTACCCTAAAGCTTTACTCAAACCCATGACTCTACATCTTGACCCAAACCCATGACCCTACATCTTGACCCAAACCCATGACCCTACACACTTATTAGTTAGATTACCCAAATCCACAACCAATAACCACTTAATACAACTCACATCCCAATCCATAACCAGTGGGTCTACACTCGTAAACCATAAACCCTAAACTTCATTATTAAACTGGTGAGCAACTTACACCCTAAATCCTAAGCCAACTTTACCTCTATTTAGAAACATGTCCACACCATTGCCCTCGACTACCCAACACCCCCAGTAACATTTTTGTCATTATTTAATTCAATTACACCTAAATTTACGACAAAGTGCTCACCCTTTAAATATCAGTAAACAATTCCAACCACCAATATATTCTAACCTATATTCTAAGTACACAACCATTCACTTTAGTAAATCATGTAAATCCCTAATTTCAAAACCTATTCACTAAACAATTTCAGCAAATACCAATCTCCAATTTCGAAATCTTTCTCATTATCAACAAACAACTTCCGTAAACAATGTCAATCTCCAATTTCAAAACCTTTCTCATTATCAATTGACAATCATACATTAACTGGCATAAAAAAATCACATTACAAAATTGAGGTTTTGAGCTTACCATAATTAGTTGCACTCCACCAGGTTGTCGAAGAATTGGCATCTGTCTACTATGAATTTGAGCACACCTTCATGTCTGATTGAAATCCTCGGAGCCCCACGACTTATTGCTTCCATCTCCAAACTTCCCCAATTCTCTGGGAAAACCTAGCACAACGATTTTTCCCAAATCGATTTTGCAATCGTTCCCAACTCCATCTCTCACACTCACTTTACACGTCTGCATTTTTCAAGTCTTACTTTTACCTATGTTGCTTCCACAGATGCAATTTAAGACAAAACTATCCCTATTTTACACTGTGTCTATGAGTCTGTCAAAAAGTTGGTGTAAATTTTTTATGTTGTTAAATATTTGTTCCTTGTGCATTTTGAGATTAAATTTTATATTCCTGGTGCATTTGGGGTAAAAAGCATATTTGTATTTCAGCGTTTTACACGACTTTGAGATTGCAAGTCTACAATGAAGACTCCATGTATGGATTTTAACTTCAAATCTTTAGACTGAACACAATTTGAGCTTAAGATAGGATTAGAATTGTTTGATTAGAATAGATACAAAAATTGGGTTGAATTTGAATAATGAATTCGTGACACACAAACACACACACACGCACACACTCTCTTTCACGATTATACTTTTTTCTTGCACAACTAAGAAAGAGTCACACATTTCTCATTCGGTTAAAACAAAATCTTTACAACTCACACATTCCTTGCTTACATGATAGAGTTTTTCAAAGTCCTACTAAGTTTGATATATTTTGATTGAGTTTTGTAGAAAATGACATTAAGTTATATAATTTAATATATATTTTTTTGAAGATTTTTTTAATCAAATTATAATTATTTTTTTTACTAAAAATTCTCTAACTAAAATAAAATAATATTCTAATGCTATAAAAATAATTGCAAAATGCTAAATGATTGAAATCGTCTTCGAACTTTACCATTTTAGCAACCGTCCCTATATAGTGTCTCTTATCCCTAAACTTTACCTTAATATTTCCGTTAGTCTCTTCATCTATCTTTTAAACAAATTCCGCTAAAAGATGGGCAAAATTATCAATTCATGTGCATTTCATGTAACTTTTTTTTAAGGAATTTCATTTGAAAAATAGATAAAGGGGTAGTGAAAATATTCGAATAAAATTCAGGGACGTAGAACGCTAATATTGAAGTATATGGACAATTGATGAGATTATGATAAAGTTCAGGGATGATTGCAACCATTTACTCTGACAGGGCCCGTCCCCGAAGGACTTTGATAACCTTGCCCGGTCCTGCTCCCGTCTGATAAGTCAGCTGAAGTTACGAATTTACCCTCACCACATGCCAAATAATGGATAACTGTACATGTGCCCACTCATGCCTCCACCTCCCGATCAGCCTCGATCATCGCGCTATGACCTGGAGGGTCAATAAAACAAAAAAGGTGTGAGTGGACAAAACAAACTTTTATAAATACATTTACCAAAACACATTCTTACCCTCCAGTTTCACAAACATGCATGCATATCATAAAACATGAGTAAAATATATATGGGCACAAATGTTTATAAATCACAAATCTCACAAAAACCACGAGACTCATTTCCATATCCAATCTCATTAGTCACCTTATCCCTGCAACCCGTGCAAATCAATAGGCTCAAGGACCGCTCAAAATCCGAGCATGTCAATGTGAACACATCACCGCCGACATTCCAGATCGTCGTGAACACATCACCAATCAATCTCCACATAATCTAACACATCCGATCTGAATCGAGCCTCCCTCGGCTGCACGACAACAGACCGTGCTACGTGACCTCTCCGGGCGAACACATCCCATCCCAGAGGCGAGCGTTATCTCCAGGGTTCATTCCTGGGAAACACATTCCCAATCGGAAGCCCTAATATCCACAACACAGGGTGAACTCCGGCGGAAACATATTCCCACCCAAAAGCCCTAAATATCCGCAACATATCACCACCATGAAAACCAGTGAAAACAGTTGCATTTGAAATCAAAACCATTTTCAACACAAGGTCTCAGCCCAAAACATAGTTTCCTCAAAATCCGTAAAACCAGAGTCCCGATTTTTTCATAAATCCGAAAACCATCAATATCATCATGTAATCACATGGAAATACCAATCTAATCAAAATCACATCTCCAATGGGTCTCAAGCCCAAAATATCATTTTCACGCAAATCCGTGCAATCGCACCCTCAATTGCCATTTTCACATAAATCCATAAAATATGTCCAAAAAGCATTATAAATCCATCAATTCAATCACTGACTCATAATCTGAGTCAAAACCAATCTCAAATTCCGAGCCTTCGTCCAAAACAGCAATTTCACAATTTTCTCGAAAATTATGCCCAAAATAATATAATATTCCAAAAATCCAGAAATCATCATATCGAAACATGAATCATGAAAAATCATATAATAAATCATTTAAAACATATATGCATGCATTCTGGGTAGAAAACAAAAGTCCACTCACACACCATCCAAACAGCCCGCTTCCGAGCGGCACGTTTTTCTGTAAATTCTGGAAATCACAATTCCTGTCCAAATTCATTATCGAGGGTCACTAACACTTCAATATACCTCATATAATTTTTCCCAATTTTTTCGGGATTTAAATACGTATTTTAAACGTATACAAAAACTTCGGATACACTGAACACTATCGAAACGATATCCAATTTCCTCGAAATTAGTGCCAAAATGTTCATCATATCAAAAGGAGTAAGTTTTATGATGAACTCACCTTGAGATTCGATCTCGCACGCCCTCACAGGCCGCCGTGAGTGGCTGTGCGTGAGGTCCACGCGCTAGCTACAGTATCATCGTCCTCACTCGTTTCCTCTATTAAACGGGTCTGCAACCCTCGTGTGAACCCGACTCAATACCCATCAATTCTGCATCATTTCTTTCAATTCAATCATCTAACATCATCGTTTAAGCCTTAATTAAAAGTCTGTGATTTTAATTACACCAATACTTACCTCAATCCTTCAAATTGAACTCGTCTTTTCGAAGAACATCTGAGCACTGTTCATTCTTCAAAGTTCATCAATTCCAATTGTTTTTCTTCGATTGATCCATCCAAAAGCTTCGTAGGACTCTCATAGACTTGTTTTCGATCTCAATTTCATTGTCCAACTCCTCTAATTACACACCCAACCTTCGAATTTTTGAGGAGTCGAGGTACTCCGTTCACGGCCAAAATGACCTCTTTTTCCTTTGTTTTTGAAGTCATTTGAGTCGTCTGGGTTCCAAAGAGCTAAATCTAAGCTCAATTGTAGTCATAAACATCCACAATTGCAAATTTGACTTTGATCACATTCAATTTTGGGTTCCCTGGGCTTTGTCTCTCCTTCCCTTTTCCTTTTCATTTAATTCCTTTGCTCCTCCTTTCTCAAACTTCCTCAATTGATCAAGAACGAAGGGTGTTAATGACGTCTGGATGTTGAGCACTAATACTCTGTTTTCTCTCAATTCCACCACACCGTTCATGTTAAACGGCCAAATGAAGTTTTCAAATCCTCAGTACAACAATTAGTGCCACTAATTGTTTTATTAGAGTGACAGATGTCACTTTGTGGCAATCCCACGCCCAATTCAACAGTCACAGGTGTCCATCGTTTGGTTAAAATACCATTAACATAGTTGAATCAGCCATCATAGCCAAATTACCATTTTTCCCCTGCCATAACAAACTACCAAATGCCCTTCATGTATCTAGACCCGTAACTTTGTCATCCGAACTCAGATTGATGCATGCCGCCTGTCTACAGATTCAGCGTCTCGAGACCTACCTAACGGTCTTTACTGCCAATCCAAAAAGTGTCTCAATCAAAAAGTCAATTTTCGGTCCTTATAACCATGGGCAAAATCGTCATTTCCTTCAAATTTTCCAAATTTTCTTTTTTCGAATTTCCGGGTCGTCACAACCTACCCCCCCTTAAAGAATTTCGTCCTCGAAATTCCAATCAGTAGGTGCCATGATATTTCTCCCGAGGAAATATGTTTAAGATGCACCCGAAACGTAATCAACCTTAACCAGATATAAGTCATACCCAAACTTATAGAAATCATACAACCAGTCTCAATCATTGGTCAACATCGGGACAAAATTCCTCTATAAACCGCACGTAGCCTAGCTCACGTTCGAGTCCACACAATCCAGGAAACACGAGTATCAGTCATATCTTCTTGATCACATGCCATCCACTTGTGACATGGTACAATGGCTAGATCCTCATGCATATGTCACCAGGCCAATTAGCTCATAAGGTCCAATAACTTGAGAACTTATTCCTTCATTAAGGCAATCACACCATACCTCTTCCCAAAGTCAATAGAATCACAACTTAGTCATTTAATCTGTTCTACTTTCCATCGTAGACATCCCTAACTATATTGTAAATCATATTCATTCCTTGACCTCTACTCCATCCAACATCATACACCATGTATGATCTTGCAGTTGGACTCCCATAGTCTAAATGATCAAAAATCATGTACTACTCCACTCCTATGGAGTTCCATCAATAACAGGATTTCACCCATCCTTATGTTATCAAACATGCTAATTCTTGACTGGCTATCTTGTTAGCCTCCCCGTGAATAATACCTGACCCAACAATGCGGTTGTAATCTCAATGTATCCTGATCATCGTCTCATCACACCTTGAGCATTTTCTGTTTATCAATCATTACTAATCTTGATGGTCGATACAGTACTCGTCCATTCCTTCCCAGAGGTATGACCTCTGCATACTCGACCCATGGATCACTATGGTCGATCCCAAATCATGCAAGGAAAGTAAAACTCCTGAGGGTTCGGCTAGCATCGGCACACACCTCACCAAATCCCAAATCTCATAGTGACATCTCATTATACACATAGAAAGGGTCAACATCGAACATAAGTCACTGTTTCTCCACTTGTAACCATTCTATCTCAGTTCTCATTTCCAATAACTCTGACCTCCTTCCGGGTCAATCACCATAACTGGAAAAACATTGTAGAGAACCCCTCTATAATTCTCTGTGGTATCCATCCAATCTCAAAACAACTCATGTTCCCCGTGACAGTTTTTAATTATTTTCCATTGACTAATACATCTGTTTCTCCTGGGATTCACATTAATCTCGACCATTATTAGTATATGTTCCACAAACCTACTCTGGTCGACCAGACCTAACACTTATTCAACTATATATTTTTCTCCCTGAGGACATTCACTACATCTGTCCAGTATATCAAACGCCCATATGTACATATGCGTACACCAACATATCATCCATCATGTTATCATAACCAATTCAACTATGGCCAGAATACCTGTCTCAACTCACAAACATAACCAGTTCATTTGCCCATCCAAAGGCATCACTATTGACTAACCTTAGCCACATCAAATCCGGACATCATATTTTTCTCTTTTACTCATGATTGTTAGTCATCACCCTATTGGCCCCTCTCAATAGGCCCCACTAATTACACCTTTCCAACAGAACCACAAATCATTTGCTCGTGATAAGGGATACTTATCCCATACCGTTATCATATTAAGTTGTCCAAAATCGACATGCATACTCAGACCATCATCCCTTTTTCCTCTTACCGCCTAAGGAATACTGGGTTCCCCATGGAAACACTGAGCCGAATGAACCCGTATCTACCAAGTCTTGTACTTGCATCTTCATTCCTTATGACTCAGTAGGTGCCATATACCAAGGCGTCCGAAAAACAACTCGTATACTCGACATGATCTCCATTATCAACTCAATCTCTCATCCTGGCAAAACCTTAGGAAATATATTGAAAAATTCATACATCTTCAGCCTTCACTAGGCATCCCATACACTAATCACATATGCCACACCTATACCCAATAATTTTGATTACCTCATACCAACAGTCCATAGATTGTAAGGGTCAAAATCATTCTAGAGTGTAACACCCTCGAGTCTCCCTGACACATCACCTCGGGTAATCCTGGACTCCACATATCACTCTCAAATCAACATACTCGATAGAGGCATTAGGAGTCATCAACCAATCCATCCTAAGGATTACATCCAAATCATCCAAGTCCAGGAAAACCCCAAGTCAGCCACTAGGTGAAATAACACCTGTCATCCTAGGTAGCCTCGCATCGATAGGTCTACACCCTTAGGTCTCACCAATTTCACCATATATAATTACCAAGGTTACCACATAAATATCATCACTTTTATCACATCTGTAGCTCCAGTCGACTCATCGACTGCCATACCTTAACCAATCATAAACATCACCATATCCGTCCAATGTACAATCTCAAGACATGAAAGAGTGGATAGCCCGGGACCTACCGAATACATACGTCCTGGTTAAACTTACATCCATGTTATCACTCCAGAGGCTACTCAGGCCTTCTGCTAGTAACCGCAATCCTCAGGCATGTGGTCCCTACCCGACCACACCCATATGGTCCATCACGGGCCTACCAATTCTTCCCTCGTCTGTCACATCAACAGTCAATACAGGAGCCAATCCATGCTCTATTACACCCCCAACGGTGTCATATCACTTTAACCACATATAACCTTTCATGACAATGTGACCAGACGACCTACAATCATAACGATTCTTGCATAATTAACCTTATCACTTTACCTCCCAGTGGACCTAATTGACGTCCCACTGAATTGG
This sequence comes from Prinsepia uniflora, assembly GCA_032719365.1. Classification (NCBI taxonomy): domain Eukaryota; kingdom Viridiplantae; phylum Streptophyta; class Magnoliopsida; order Rosales; family Rosaceae; genus Prinsepia; species Prinsepia uniflora. Next base: position 15,498,868 of record CM064863.1, on the reverse strand, counting down.
ATTATCTTCTAAGTCACAATTTATGCGTACCACGGGTCTCCTCACGAACTTCCAATCACTAAGTGACACGACCCATCCAAATCCATAAGCCTAGTAAACCGAATCCATCAATTCATAACCCTTCAGTATCTGACCCTATTCTAGTCCTTAGCATCCTAGGTGCCAAACATTTCTCAATCAAAGGGTCGATCTTGTCAGAAACCATAGTTATATTCGACCTTTCTGGCTCCTCCCGAGCCTTATTACACTCCTATGACTCTTCTCAAGTGCTAACCAATATCCTGACTCATTTTGTGTCTTACAGTTTCAGGGTACTTGGGAGTCACATCTAGCTTTGATGGAGTTCGCCTACAATAACAGTTATCAGGAGAGTATTGGGATGACTCCTTATGAGGCTCTGTACGGGCGACAATGTCGGACTCCGTTGTGTTGGACCGAGGTTGGTGAGAGGAGACTGACGACTTCTGAGCTGGTAGACCTTACTCAGGAAAAGGTTGCACTGATTAGAGACCGACTGAAAGCAGCCCAAGACCGACAGAAGAGTTACACCGACCGTATGATCATGGATCTGGAGTTTGCAGTAGGAGACTGGGTTTTCTTGAAGTTATCTCCTTGGAAGGGGATCGTACGGTTTGGCAGGCGAGGGAAGTTGAGTCCTCGTTATATTGGACCCTATGAGATCTTGGAACGGATTGGTCCTGTTGCTTATCGATTGGCCTTACCAGTAGACTTAGTAAAGGTACATAATGTCTTTCATGTATCTATGATTCGGAAGTATATTCGGGATGATTCGCACGTTATGGAAGCACAATCGGTTGAGCTTAGGGAAGACTTGAGCTTTGAAGAGCAGCCTGTAGCGATTCTGGAGCGGAAGGATAAAATTTTACAGAAGAAGACGGTTCCCTTAGTTAAAGTATTGTGGAGGAATCATCAGGTGGAAGAAGCTACATGGGAACCCGAGGCCTTAATGCGCGAACAGTACCCTTACTTGTTTCACTGAATTTCGAGGACGAAATGCTTTTTAGGGGGGTAGATTGTAACAACCTGTACCTTCAGGAAGGGTACATGTAACGACCCATCCCTGAATTCGGGATTAGATTAGTAACTAATCATGATTAGCAGGGTTAATCGGTGATTAGTTGGGCGAAACCGGACGAACGTGGCAAAATGACCGTTTTGCCCCTAGTCGTGGGTAAAACGTTGACTTTTTTTTCGGACGGTCAAATGGACCTTGACCGATGACCGTGACGTAGTCTGGGACGTCATGAGTTCATAGACAGGTGGCACGTTCGATTCCGACGTTCGTGGTGAAAGTTGTGACGTTCGGAAGTCCGGGGGCATTTTCGTAATTTGGACGAAATAAGGGAAAATGTTGACTTTTTGATCGGGAGGTCCGATGGCCGAGGGCCAAGGACCGTTAGGAAGGTCTCGATGTCCTGAGTTCGACGACAGGCGGCACGTCGAAATCGGATTTCGAACGGGAAAGTTACGAGTCTAGATGGCATGAGGGCATTTTGGTAATTTTTGTTCTGGGGGCAAAATGGTAATTTGGGTTGCAGGGGAACTGTTTGATTGCCGCGGAAACAGATTCTGATGCCCACGCCGTGAGTGACTGCCCCAATTGTTTTGTTCTATGAATTGTTTAACAGATTAACTTAGAAAATTGGGTTAGTGGCTGTTGAGTGGGGAGTGGGCGTGCTGGGTGAGCAGCACGGGCGCCATTGTTAATGGTTCTGGGTACTTGTGGGGGGCAGTGAGCATTGGGCTGGAAATTGTTTAAGCAATTGGGAGTGTTGCGCAGAACACGAGTAATTGTTTAGGGAGTTGAGTGGTTAGAGTAGTGCACGGTGTGTGTTGGTGTGCGCGGAACCAGTGCGGGGTCAGGAGCTGGAAATGGTTGCTGGGTGAGTGTTTAGGAAAAAAAAATGAAAACAGAGTTTGGGCAGGAGTGCGGGTGAGTGCACGAGTGAGGTTGGGAGCACCGTTGCTCTTGTTTTGTTTACACTTTGAGTGAGGGGACATGGTCAGAGGCATTGCACGGGTGTGTTCTGGGTGAAGTGGAGTGGAATTGGGACTGGAAACTGAGTGGCGACACTGAACTGTGGAACAGAGCATTGGTTGGTTGGGTGGAACAATTGGAGGGTTTAATCGACTCTAGGATGTGTTGAGAGGGACAGAGAGAGCTAGTGAGAATCAGAGTGATGAACTGGGAGGAGAAATGTCTGGTCTGGGTGAGAAATTGCGCCCAGAAACCCGAAACTATGTCTAACCAAATTCAAAAGTTCAAATCGAAATGTAGGCCAACCCAAGACCAATTATGGATCAATTCTGTCTTCTGGGACCTCCTTTAGTCGATCCAGACCAAGGGATCGAAGCTTTAAGCCCTGGGAAGGCTTGGACAGTCACGGCGGAGTTCAGAGAAATTGAGGATGGGGTCATGTAAGTGGGGGAGTTTGAAGACACAATTGAGCTTGGAAGCCAGCTTAGATTGATCAGACGAAACTGTTGGCTGGATCAATTGATTGAAATCGGACGGCAATGATGGAATTCGATGAAGGAGCAGTACACAGGTGTTCTTCGATGTTCGTCATCGAGTCGTCTGATTTTAGGTAAGTGGTTGTAAAATTAATGTCCCAGAACTTTAATTGAACTTGTAACGAAGGTATTCGTTTGCTCAATTGAAAGAATTAGGGTTGATTCGACAGTGAACTAAACGGGTCATCACGGGGGTTGAACGGCCCGTTTACCAGGCAGTCGAGTGAAGATGGTGACCGTTGGGGTTACTGTAGCTGGCGCGTGGGTGTCACGCGCAGCCGCTTGCGGCGGCGCGTGACGGTGCGTGGACCCGAATTTCAAGGTGAGTTCAACACGACTTTTGTCCTATACAATGTAACGAACATTTTAGCGTTGGGTTTGAAATTATCGGACACCGTTTCGATGTGGTTCCGAGGGTCCGAAGATTTCTATTACGTTTGTAATTAATGATTAATTCCCGGAAAATTTTGGGAAATTAGTATGCTGTTATGTAAGCCCTTAGTGACACTAAAGTATGTTTTCAAACAGGATTTGGAATTTCTGGAAAATATCGGAAATTACGGAACCGCGTGCGGCGTGAAACCGAGCCCTATTGGACGGTGTGTGAGTGGACGTTACTTTCAAAATTTAATGCATGCATAAATTATTTCTATAATTTTATGATTATGATTATAAGTTGTGATTGATTTTGATTTCCGTATTTATACGTATTCGGTCCCGTATTTATACGTATTTTTACTATACATGTGAAATTCCACGTATTTCGAGACTATGGTCCCTCGCATGCTTAATGATGGTTTAATGGAAGAAGTTATATGAAATGGGTGTAAAATGATTTAAGAAGGTTTTTTATGATTTGCGAGTGTGACTTACGATTTTGACACGTTTTTCGAGAAAGTTCTGGATTTGCACGTTTTACGAGATTTTGAGTCACTGTGATTTGAACACTGTTGATGTTTGAATTGGGGAATTAAAATGAGACTTGTGATTTTGAGGATTTAAAATGTGGGTTTTGAGTATGTTTTGCTTGGATTGTGATTTGGTAATTATGATTGTGGGCTTGATGTTTTGATAATGAGAATTGAGAAATGAAGTGATTTCAGGGAATTAAAATGGATTTGAAAAAGGCGATTTCGGGCTTGATGCTCGGGGCATAAAAGAAATTTTAACGAACGAGGTTACGGTTTTCGGAAATTTAAAGCGGATTCTTGGTTTGGGCTCGGGATGATGCTTCCGGATGCCGGCTTACGGAATCATTATTGCGAATTCGAATTCGGGAATGAAAAAGGATTTAATAAAGCGATTTGGTCTGTTTTGCATGCCCCGTGTTTCATGATGATTTGATTATGTTTGTAAAGTATGATTTGGGGAAAATGAATGTGGAATTTCGGACCATGGGTCCTCTTGTGAAAAATGTGATTTTGGGATGGATCCCACATTGTCGTGATTGATAAACTGTTTTGGGGTTTAAAGACCCGTTGAAAACTGCTTGGGGTTTAAAGACCCGTTGTTGTATTTGAAAACTTTTTTGGGTTAAAAACCCGGTGCTATTGCTGGAGCACGTTTTGAGTTTAAAGACTCGGTTAATTGATGACGGGGGATGGCCCTTAATGAGTTTAAAGACTCGTGAGTTTAAAGACTCGGTTACTGTGATACCCCCCGAGGCCTATTGATTATGTTCTGAGTTTAAAGACTCGTTGATATCCCGGGAAGGCCTGTTTATGTGCATGGTTTTGAGTTTAAAGACTCGGGCGCACTTGATATCCAGCAAAATGATTTACTTGTGATTTATTGATGATTTCTGATGTTTCAGTTGAGTTGGGCAGTGGCCCGGTATATGGTTGATGGTTTTGGATCATGTTGTGCATTTGGTTTTGATTCGTGGGTTTGGGCTGAGGCCCGGTGTTGATGATTGCGGGCTAAGACCCGACGGTGGAGAAAGGAAAAATGATTTTTGAGGTTCATACGAGTTTCTCCTTATGTTGAAATTTGATACACAGTTTTTCTTATGTGGGAAATCTTAACCGATTGCGAAATGATTTTTGTATGCATGCATTCGTTTTTACGCGGAGGGTAAAAACGTTTGTTGTAACTGTTTTGCTAAATTGATTTATTTTTGTCCACTCACACCTTTTGGTTTTTATTGACCCTCCAGGTCGTGGCACGTTGTTCGAGGCTGTACGAGGGGCGGAGGCATGAGCAAGTACGTGTGGCTATCCTTGGTTTGGCAAGTACTGAGGGTAACTTGGGATTTTCAGTCATCTTGCCAGACGGGAGCAGGACCGGGCACGGTCATCGATGCCCCTTTCGGGGGCGGTCCTGTCAATTTGGTATCAGAGCGCTGGGTTGCTGATTCTGTTGCCACATCATGCCTCGGAAGCGTAAGCCTCGTGCACGACCTGGTAGTGAGACGAGTAGGCGAGGGTGTTTGGGACCTCGTGTTAGATCTCGGGTGAGATTGACCATGGTTTGAGGGTCAGAGGTAGGGTAGTGGACGCTGCGAACTGCGATTTGTTAGACATAGAATTGTGTGGGTCGCAAGGACGAGCGAGACCAGTGGCCGGAAGGCCGCATTTTTGGGTAAATTGTACTTTCTCTTAGGCCCTACCGGTCGTATAGGAAGTGGTTGAGCATTGGATATTGCTCGGGGATTGGGTATGTCAGTGATGACATGATTGGTTTGGTATGAGTTTGGACTCAGGAGGAGTCAAGATGTGGATGTGGGACTCACGATGAGTCAGGACTTGGGGTTAGGAACGTGAGGTGAGTCATGATATGGTGTCAAGGCTTGAGTGGAGCCAGGAAGGCTGAGTGAGGAACATTTGGCACTTAGGATGCCAAGGACCGATTTATGGTCATTTATTGGATGAGTTAGGAAATTATGGCTTGGTTTTGTGGAACGGTGGTTTTGTGGAGATAGCTAATTGTCGTGGGTGCGCGGTAGTGGTTGAGGATCAGGGAGCGCTCATTATTTCTGATGTGGATTGTCAGAATGGTGGTACCCATGGTTGCGGGGCACGGGTGATGATGCGGGATCGTCGCTCGGTATGAGCGGAGATCCAGGGCTACCCACTTTGCACACGGTGTGCTAGTGCGGACGAGTGTATGTTGGCGCTGGTACTAGTGCTGGTGCCAGTGTCGGTGATGGAGAGTGTTGGGCCACGAGTGGGGGTGTGACCCTGGCCGGATGGACGTGCGTTGGTACTTGAGATTCAGTAGGGGTTGAGTCATGGACTGGATGGAATCCAGCGGAGATGGTGAGGCGTTGGGATAAGTCCTAACAAAGTTGAGGTGATAAGAGATTAGTGGATAAGCGGTATATTTGGGACGTAAGGAAAATCCTTGGTGGTTGGTATTCGGAAGTCATCGGGGTTGACTTCTTATTTTCTGCCCTGGTAAATGTTGATCACGGATACCCGTACGATGAGCGCGTATTGGGTGGTAGACCCATGAGAGTTTTGGGGTCATCGGGTGGAGTTGCATTTCTCGAGGTTGGGGTAAATGGGACCCCCATTTTTTGCTTGGTGGCAGGCGATGTTGGATGTTTGGTACTGTGGGTGCAGAGAGTTGTGTTGCACTCACATAGGATGGATGTTGATGACATCGTATTGGATCATCCTTGGTCTCTCCTAGGTGGAGTGGCAAGGATCGAGATGAGGTAGATGGAGGGGATTCACAAAGTGGATGTATTATGTGGTTAAGTGAATGATTGAAGGAGAAAATTGTGGAGGAGTGTCGGGTGGTTAACAGGAAATCCAGTGGGTGTGAGACCCTACGGTCGCGTTCCAGGTGGATTGCTAGCTGTGAGCATGGGCGGATCCTAGGTGGATCTGGTTTATGAGGTTGTGGGCCTTGGACGTGGTAACAAACTTGGACTGTGATCGCCTTGATCGGGCTAGGTGGAGAGCCTATCGCTCTGTCATAATGTTTGGATATGGGAATAGTTGGAGTTGGACCAAACATCTTTTCGAAGTTAATCCGTACTCGAGCGAGTGGGAACGTTTATGTTTTGGACTCGAGGCTTGGCCTGTGGATGAGTGGATATCCAACAGGGTCTAATTGGTCAGTTATAGAGATGGGCGATTGGGATTGGCTTCTTTTCGAAGTCAATCGGATGTGACGTGGTAACCGTTGAGCGAGTATAGATTCGGGGTTGGTGCGCCTCGGTAATTGTGAGGAAGATTAGATGCCCTTTCGGCATGACTGTACACGCCTTGGCGAGCGTGCTTGGATTGGTACATCTTGGATGACGTGTTTGGGGGTTGATTTTGTGTTACTGGTCGGGTGACCATGGGATCTAGAATGGATGATGAGTTGGAATGATCAATTTGTCTAGTATGAGATTGGACAAGGAACCCCAGTGTCAGGTTATGATCGACTGTGAACCTTGTAGTGGACTTGTTGGAGATGGGTGTACGTACCCTGTACGGTGTACGAGGATTGGTACCGGACAGGCCGAGTGGCATCTAGCGATGGTACGTGGGAGGTACCAGTGGTGTGGTTGTACGTGTTGGCATTCGGCTTAATTCCGACACCCTTGGTGTTGTTGTGAACTGTAATTTGAGCTTGATTTATGCCGTAGGGTTGGGCTTGCCCTGCGAGAGGAGATCGTGTTATTGATCTTACGCAACTTTATGTGACACCAATTGGCTGTTGATTACTACTTTACGGGTGAGGTTTAGTGGTGACCGTTTGGCTGGTAGCGTCAGCACGGACTAACAAGTGAGATTTGGTGACTTCCAGTGGGAGCTGTCATCAAGTGATCATTTTCACTCGAGGTGGTCGAGTGTGGTCGGTACGACATGAGACGATAATGGGACGTCTGGGTACAGATGAATTGGTTGGTGTACGGGTGTACCCGTGTTGCGGGGTCAAAAAGTTTTCCACATGGTAGATGTGGAATAAGGATAATACGAAATTTCGAGAACGAAACTGGTTTTAGGAGGGAGAAACGGTTGAGTTTTGATCGGTTGAAATTTCGGGGACGAAATTCTTTAAGGGGGGAAGATTGTAACGACCCATCCCGGAATTCGGGATTAGATTAGTAACTAATCATGATTAGCAGGGTTAATCGGTGATTAGTTGGGCGAAATCGGACGAACGTGGCAAAATGACCATTTTGCCCCTAGTCGTGGGTAAAACGTTGACTTTTTTTTCGGACGGTCAAATGGACCTTGACCGATGACCGTGACGTAGTCTGGGACGTCACGAGTTCATAGACAGGTGGCACGTTCGATTCCGACGTTCGTGGTGAAGGTTGTGACGTTCGGAAGTCCGGGGGCATTTTCGTAATTTGGACGAAATAAGGGAAAATGTTGACTTTTTGATCGGGAGGTCCGATGGCCGAGGGCCAAGGACCGTTAGGAAGGTCTCGATGTCCTGAGTTCGACGACAGGCGGCACGTCGAAATCGGATTTCGAACGGGAAAGTTACGAGTCTAGATGGCATGAGGGCATTTTGGTAATTTTTATTCTGGGGGCAAAATGGTAATTTGGGTTGTAGGGGAACTGTTTGATTGTCGCGGAAACAGATTCTGATGCCCACGCCGTGAGTGACTGCCCCAAGTGTTTTGTTCTATGAATTGTTTAACAGATTAACTTAGAAAATTGGGTTAGTGGCTGTTGAGTGGGGAGTGGGTGTGCTGGGTGAGTAGCACGGGCGCCATTGTTAATGGTTCTGGGTACTTGTGGGGGGCAGTGAGCATTGGGCTGGAAATTGTTTAAGCAATTGGGAGTGTTGCGCAGAACACGAGTAATTGTTTAGGGAGTTGAGTGGTTAGAGCAGTGCACGGTGTGTGTTGGTGTGCGCGGAACCAGTGCGGGGTCAGGAGCTGGAAATGGTTGCTGGGTGAGTGTTTAGGAAAAAAAAAATGAAAACAGAGTTTGGGCAGGAGTGCGGGTGAGTGCACGAGTGAGGTTGGGAGCACCGTTGCTCTTGTTTTGTTTACACTTTGAGTGAGGGGACATGGTCAGAGGCATTGCACGGGTGTGTTCTGGGTGAAGTGGAGTGGAATTGGGACTGGAAACTGAGTGGCGACACTGAACTGTGGAACAGAGCATTGGTTGGTTGGGTGGAACAATTGGAGGGTTTAATCGACTCTAGGATGTGTTGAGAGGGACAGAGAGAGCTAGTGAGAATAAGAGTGATGAGCTGGGAGGAGAAATGTCTGGTCTGGGTGAGAAATTGCGCCCAGAAACCCGAAACTATGTCTAACCAAATTCAAAAGTTCAAATCCAAATTTAGGCCAACCCAAGACCAATTATGGATCAATTCTGTCTTCTGGGACCTCCTTTAGTCGATCCAGACCAAGGGATCGAAGCTTTAAGCCCTGGGAAGGCTTGGACAGTCACGGCGGAGTTCAGAGAAATTGAGGATGGGGTCGTGTAAGTTGGGGAGTTTGAAGACACAATTGAGCTTGGAAGCCAGCTTAGATTGATCATACGAAACTGTTGGCTGGATCAATTGATTGAAATCGGACGGCAATGATGGAATTCGATGAAGGAGCAGTACACAGGTGTTATTCGATGTTCGTCATCGAGTCGTCTGATTTTAGGTAAGTGGTTGTAAAATTAATGTCCCAGAACTGTAATTGAACTTGTACCGAAGGTATTCGTTTGCTCAATTGAAAGAATTAGGGTTGATTCGACAGTGAACTAAACGGGTCATCACGCGGGTTGAACGGCCCGTTTACCAGGCAGTCGGGTGAAGATGGTGACCGTTGGGGTTACTGTAGCTGGCGCGTGGGTGTCACGCGCAGCCGCTTGCGGCGGCGCGTGACGGCGCGTGGACCCGAATTTCAAGGTGAGTTCAACACAACTTTTTTCCTATACAATGTAACGAACATTTTAGCGTTGGGTTTGAAATTATCGGACACCGTTTCGATGTGGTTCCGAGGGTCCGAAGATTTCTATTACGTTTGTAATTAATGATTAATTCCCGGAAAATTTTGGGAAATTAGTATGCTGTTATGTAAGCCCTTAGTGACACTAAAGTATGTTTTCAAACAGGATTTGGAATTTCTGGAAAATATCGGAAATTACGGAACCGCGTGCGGCGTGAAACCGAGCCCTATTGGACGGTGTGTGAGTGGACGTTACTTTCAAAATTTAATGCATGCATAAATTATTTCTATAATTTTATGATTATGATTATAAGTTGTGATTGATTTTGATTTCCGTATTTATACGTATTCGGTCCCGTATTTATACGTATTTTTACTATACATGTGAAATTCCACGTATTTCGAGACTATGGTCCCTCGCATGCTTAATGATGGTTTAATGGAAGAAGTTATATGAAATGGGTGTAAAATGATTTAAGAAGGTTTTTTATGATTTGCGAGTGTGACTTACGATTTTGACACGTTTTTCGAGAAAGTTCTGGATTTGCACGTTTTACGAGATTTTGAGTCACTGTGATTTGAACACTGTTGATGTTTGAATTGGGGAATTAAAATGAGACTTGTGATTTTGAGGATTTAAAATGTGGGTTTTGAGTATGTTTTGCTTGGATTGTGATTTGGTAATTATGATTGTGGGCTTGATGTTTTGATAATGAGAATTGAGAAATGAAGTGATTTCAAGGAATTAAAATGGATTTAAAAAAGGCGATTTCGGGCTTGATGCTCGGGGCATAAAAAAAAATTTAACGAACGAGGTTACGGTTTTCGGAAATTTAAAGCGGATTCTTGGTTTGGGTTCGGGATGATGCTTCCGGATGCCGTCTTACGGAATCATTATTGCGAATTCGAATTCGGGAATGAAAAAAGATTTAATAAAGCGATTTGGTCTGTTTTGCATGCCCCGTGTTTCATGATGATTTGATTATGTTTGTAAAGTATGATTTGGGGAAAATGAATGTGGAATTTCGGACCATGGGTCCTCTTGTGAAAAATGTGATTTTGGGATGGATCCCACGTTGTCGTGATTGATAAACTGTTTTGGGGTTTAAAGACCCGTTGAAAACTGCTTGGGGTTTAAAGACCCGTTGTTGTGTTTGAAAACTGTTTTGGGTTAAAAACCCGGTGCTATTGCTGGAGCACGTTTTGAGTTTAAAGACTCGGTTAATTGATGACGGGGGATGGCCCTTAATGAGTTTAAAGACTCGTGAGTTTAAAGACTCGGTTACTGTGATACCCCCCGAGGCCTATTGATTATGTTCTGAGTTTAAAGACTCGTTGATATCCCGGGAAGGCCTGTTTATGTGCATGGTTTTGAGTTTAAAGACTCGGGCGCACTTGATATCCAGCAAAATGATTTACTTGTGATTTATTGATGATTTCTGATGTTTCAGTTGAGTTGGGCAGTGGCCCGGTATATGGTTGATGGTTTTGGATCATGTTGTGCATTTGGTTTTGATTCGTGGGTTTGGGCTGAGGCCCGGTGTTGATGATTGCGGGCTAAGACCCGACGGTGGAGAAAGGAAAAATGATTTTTGAGGTTCATACGAGTTTCTCCTTATGTTGAAATTTGATACACAGTTTTTCTTATGTGGGAAATCTTAACCGATTGCGAAATGATTTTTGTATGCATGCATTCGTTTTTACGCGGAGGGTAAAAACGTTTGTTGTAACTGTTTTGCTAAACTGATTTATTTTTGTCCACTCACACCTTTTGGTTTTTATTGACCCTCCAGGTCGTGGCGCGTTGTTCGAGGCTGTACGAGGGGCGGAGGCATGAGCAAGTACGTGTGGCTATCCTTGGTTTGGCAAGTACTGAGGGTAACTTGGGATTTTCAGTCATCTTGCCAGACGGGAGCAGGACAGGGCACGGTCATCGATGCCCCTTTCGGGGGCGGTCCTGTCAATACAAATGTAATTTTGTAAAAGATTTGTATAAAAGGACGATTTTGCCCTTGTGAATAGTGTGTCAAAAGTTAACTTTTTGAATTTCAGGTTGAGTGAGCGTTGACCATTGACCGTGACGTATTTTAGGACGTCACGAGTCCGTAGACAAGTGGCATGTCCGATTTGGACAATCGGAGGAAAAGTTATGACGTTCGGAAGATTGAGGGCTTTACCGTAATTTTGAGTAAATAGAGGAAAATGTTGACTTTTTATTGGACTTTTGATTTTCACGTAGACCGAGGACCGTTAGATAGCTCTCGACGTCCTAAGTACAACGACAGGCGGCACGCTGTCATCGGACGTCGGACGGAATAGTTATGGGTCTGGAAAGTTGAAGTGTAAAATGGTAATTTTAGTTCTAGGGGCAATTTGGTCTTTTTCCTTTAGGGCAAATCAGATAAGGGCATTTGGTTTAGTGGGATTGGATATTTGTGTCTTGGTCCATGGGAAATTGGACACGTGGATGGACCCTAGAGGTTTCTAGGATTGTTTACAATAAACACGGGCAAATTTTGCTTGATTTCAACCGTGCATTTTGGGTTTGAGAATAGAAAACAGAGAGGTGAGACGGTGAGGACTTTGATCGATTCTGTGAGTGTGTGGAGGTTTTGTGAATTGCGAGAGTGACAGAGAGAAGAAGGAGTAGCTGGTGACTGGGTTTGGGAGTGAAATCGTGCAAGGAAGAACAAAGGTGTGAGGTTCGATTTTCAGGGAAAACAGAGAGGGCCGTGGGAAATTGGCGGTGGTTGTGTCGTGTGTTGGTCCAATCCAAGCTGAGAGGAGGCTAAGACGGCTGAAGGAGACCCAGTGGACACCGTGGTGCACGGCGGTGCGAACGGCGGAGGACGAATCGACGGTAAGACTCAAATCCCCTGTTTTTCCCGTTTTACTTAATCCAAAAGTCGTGGCTTTTGGGACTGAGTCGAGGGATTTGGTGAGTGGTGTGAGACTCAGGAGGTTCCTAGGAGTCGTCTAAGGTGGTTACCGTGACAGGGGAGTGTCTGGGTGGCCGGGAACCGAAACAGGGGTTTCGGGCTGTTTTATTTCGAGGTTGAAGACGACGGGTTTAGGGCTTTGATTTCTAGATTTTAGGAAGAGAAATGATTGCTGGGAACTGGAAGAAACTTATGGGATTGAAATGGTTGAAAATCATGGAGGAATTGCAGAGAACCGGGAACGCCGGTTCAGACCAGTTCGTTCAATGAAGAGGATGATGAACAGTGCCCTGGTGCAGGCACGTGGGGGCGCGTGGGGAGGATTCTGAGGAACCTTCCAACATGGTTTTTGGTTTAAATGTTATGATGAATCCATTGGGACAAGTTTCGGGAAAATCGGACGTTGTTTCGGGATAGTTCTAGGATTCGGACGGTTTAGGGATTAAATTTAAATTACGTTTAAATTCCCGAAAATTTGGGGAAATTAGAGTTAGCGTATTTGACGTTTATGTGACCCTATTTTATGACTATTGACAGGACGAGAGACGCCTGAGACGGTTGAGGAGCGCACAGAGCGCGTTTGACGCTTTCAGACTGTGAGTGGACTCCTTCTTTTCTTACGAGCATGCCTAGCTGCTTTTATTTATGTTTCATGATTTTAAGTATGTTTTTATGCTTTTTAATGCTATTATATGTGGTTGATCTGTTTGCACATTTTTCGAGACATTTCGGGTTTCTAGCTCGTTTTTCGAGAAAAGTCTGATTTCTGATTTTGATGCTAAGCTCTAGGATTTCAATCTATACTTGTTTTCCGATGGTTATAAATGGATTATGAGACATGATTTTGGTAATCAAGGTTTTCGATTTTAGAATCGGATTTCGAGAAACGAGATTTGTTTTTAAAGTTAAAAAAGTGGAATTCCAGATTTGGGTTCGGAATGACGGTTCTGGACGCCGGAAGGGCTTCAGACCGGTGATTTCGGATTCGGGTTTGGATATGAATTCAGAACTGGTTTTCACTTGGTTTTGGATTGGATTTGCTGGATCTGATTTATGGGTTTAAAGACCAGGATTCTGATGGACGGGGGACGGGCCCAGATTGAGTTTAAAGACTCGGATATTTATGATATTACCCCCGTAGGCCTGTTGAGTAAAGACTCAGGAGTTTAAAGACTCGGATTACATTTGAGGCCTGGTTTGAGTTTAAAGGCTCGGATAGACCCAACAGGTTTGATCGGACTTTAACATTAGTGGATTTGGTTTTTATGATACGATCTTGACATATTTGTTATACTGTTTTATGTTGTGGTTTTCTGATACTTCGTTAGGCATGCATACTTGATTTTAAAATGGGGGGAAAAATTTTGTTGTTTTCTTAAAACTATTTTGTTCTTAAATCGTGTTTTCTTTAGTCCACTCACATTTTTCTGGTTTTAAATTACCCTCCAGATCGTGATGATAGCGTTGGGGTGAACGTTGAGGCAGGAACCGAGGCATAGAGCTTACGACGTTCTTCCGTTGCGAGATTAGCCTAGTAGGACTTTTGTGCCTGTTTTGTATAACGCTTTGCTCTGTGTTACGATTGTATTATATTTTCTCCCTTGTTTGATAGTTATGCTTATGGTTATATTGTGGTTCTTTTGGTACTTTAAGTGTGATTGTCAGACGGGAGCAAGGTTCGTCCTGGATATCGAGGTGATATTTGTGATGGGTCCTGACACATCTTATCTGAGTCGAGCCTCCCTCGGCTGCACGATAACAGACCGTGCTACGTGACCTCTTCGGGTGAACACATCCCATCCCGGAGGCAAGCGTTATCTCCAGGGTTCATTATGGGGAAACACATTCCCAACCGGAAGCCCTAATATCCACAACACAGGGTGCACTCCGGGGGAAACATATTCCCACCCGAAAGTCCTAAATATCCGCAACATATCACCACCATGAAAACCAGTGAAAAACAGTTGCATTTGAAATCAAAACCATTTTCAACACAGGTTCTCGGCCCAAAACATAGTTTCCTCAAAATCCGTAAAACTAGAGTCCCGATTTTTTCATAAATCCGAAAACCATCAGCATCATCATGTCATCACATGGAAATACCAATCCAATCAAAATCACATCTCCAATGGGTCTCAAGCCCAAAATATCATTTTCACGCAAATTCGTGCAATCGCACCCTCAGTTGCCATTTTCACATAAATCCATAAAATATGTCCAAAAAGCATTATAAATCCATCAAATCAATCCCTAACTCATAATTCGAGTTAAAACCAATCTCAAATCCCGGGCCATCGCCCAAAACAGCAATTTCACAATTTTCTCGGAAATCATGCCCAAAACAATATAATATTTCCAAAATCCAGAAATCATCATATCGAAACATTAATCATGTCAAATCATTTCAAATCATATAATAAAGCATTTAAAACATATATGCATGCATTCTGGGTAGAAAACAAAAGTCCACTCACACACCATCCAAACGGCCCGTTTCCGAGCTGCACGTTTTTTCGTAACTTCTGAAAATCTCAATTCATGTCCAAAATCATTATCGAGGGTCACTAACACTTCAATATACCTCATATAATTTTCCCCAATTTTTTTAGGATTTAAATACGTATTTTAAACGTATACAAAAACTTGGGATACATTGAATACTATCGAAACGATATCTGATTTCCTCGAAACCAATACCAAAATGTTCATCATATCAAAAGGAGTAAGTTTCATGTTGAACTCACCTCGAGATTCAGTCTCACGCGCCCCCACGCGCCGCCATGAGTGGATGCGCGTGAGGTCCATGCGCTAGCTACAGTACCATCATCCTCACCCGTTTCCTCTGTTAAACGGGTATGTAACTCGCGTGTGAACCCGACTCAATACCCATCAATTTTGCATCATTTCTTTCAATTCAATCATCAAACATCATCTTTTAAGCCTTAATTAGAAGTCTGTGATTTTAATTACACCAATACTTACCTCAATCCTTCAAATTGAACTCGACTTTTCGAAGAACATCCGAGCACTGTTCATTCTTCAAAATTCATCAATTCCAATTGTTTTTCTTCAATTGATCCATCCAAAAGCTTCTTAGGACTCTCATAGACTTGTTTTTTTATCTCAATTTCATCGCCCAACTCCACCAATTACACACCCAACCTTCAAATTTTTGAGGAGTCGAGGTACTCCGTTCACGGCCAAAACGACCTCATTTTCCGACGATTTTGAAGTCATTTGAGTCGTCTGGGTTCCAGAGAGCTAAATCTAAGCTCAATTGCAGTCATAAACATCCAAAATTGCATATTCGACTTTGATCACATTCAATTATCGAAAGGTTTGAGTTTTGGGTTCCCTGGGCTTTGTCTCTCCTTCCTTTTTCCTTTTCATTTTATTCCTTTGCTCCTCCTTTCTCAAACTTCCTCAATTGATCAAGAACGAAGGGGATTAATGATATCTGGATGTTGACCACTAATGCTCTGTTTTCTCTCAATTCCACCACACCGTTCATGTTAAACGGCCAAATGAAGTTTTCAAATCCTCAGTACAACAATCAGTGCCACTAATTGTTTTATTAGAGTGACAGATGTCACTTTGTGGCAATCCCACGCCCAATTCAACAGTCACATGTGTCCATCGTTTGGTTAAAATACCATTAACATAGTTGAATCAGCCATCATAGCCAAATTACCATTTTACCCATGCCATAACAAATTACCAAAATGCCCTTCATGTATCTAGACCCGTAACTTTGTCATCCGAACTCCAATTGACACATGCTGCCTGTCTATGGATTCAGCATCTCGAGACTTACCCAATGGTCTTTACGGCCAGTCCAAAAAGTGTCTCGATCAAAAGCCCAACTTTTGGTCCTTATAACCAGGGGCAAAATCCTCATTTCCTTCAAATTTTCCAAATTTTCCTAATTTTCGAATTTTCAGGTCATCACATACCCATTACAAAAATATAAAACGTCTAATGATCAATAAGGGGCTAGAGCCACTTGGCGTCATACATAGGGGTGGGCACGAATCCGTTAAACCGCTAATCGATCTGCTTCAAACCGTTATTTATCCAACGGTTTAGGTTTGATTGGATAAAAGTCAAACGGTTTAAAAATTCAAACCGCTCCGTTAGTAATGGTTTGAATTTGGTTTTCATTTGGAAATCCGTTAAATCCAAAACGAACCGTTCATGAATATATTAAGTATCAATTATAAATTAGTCTAATTTTTAAGCTTAACTTATAAAATAGTATAAGTATTAATTATAAATTAGTCCATTTATTGTTTTTTTTTTAGATTTTTATTGTGTTCTTTGTGTGGTTTTTTTTAAGTTTTTAAATTTCATTTATACCATTTTTTCATATACGGATGAGAAACTTTAAAATTTCAAATTTTAAATATTATTATTTTATATTTAATTTTCATAATTAATTAAATTAAAATCATTCTAACTAAATTTCAGAAAATTTATTTTATATTTGTTTTATCTGATAACATCTGATACTTTTGAAGAGTCAGAGGTTTATAGATACGTTTTTTATCTTATTACTTTTCGTAGATAAATTAATAAGAACCTGTTTATTTTATTTTCTTTTGAGAGTTTTGAGAGAGGTATATTAAAAAAAAATACCTAATATGATACAATTAGAATTTCTATATATATAGGTATCTTATTTATACGAGAGAGTTAAGTATGTAATATTAATTTAATTTACCTGTAAGTCTAGAATCAGATATTGATAGGTACATAAATATAATATATATAATGGCATATCTGTACTTGTTTAAAAAATAACGAACTAAAAAGAATAATATAATTTGACAAACAATAAAAAAAAACTTTATTTATTTTTACTATCTCTATTTACCATAGTGAATTAACTTATAAGTTGAACTCAAAAGTTGGACCTATTTATAATTACCCCATATATTAATTTTTATTAATTTTTAAATATATTATTAATATAAAGTAAAAATAATAAAAATAAACGGATACCTAAATATATTCAGATAAATACATGTATACTCATATAAGAGTACGATAAAAGATTATTAAACAATAATGTTTGTTTGATAAATCTTAATATAATGATAATGCTTGCAATCCAATCTTTAGCAAGCTTAATATATAAAATTTTGAGTATTGATTATTTAGTTTATTTTTTGTCTCTTTATTTTTTATCCTTGATTTTTTTTTATTCCTAAACGGTTTCAAACCTTTTCGATTCAAACCAAATCGTTAGTAACGGTATGAATCAAAACGGTTTTATTTATAATTTTAAAAAATCCTAACCGTATCGAACCCAAGATTTTAACGGTTTGGATTTGGATATTACCAATATCCGTATCAAACTACACCGTGTCCACCCCCTAATCATACATGCCTTTGAATTTTCTTTTTATTAATTTTTTTTTATCTTTTGGTACTTTTTCACTTCAAGCAATAGATAAATTTGTGTCAAGTTTTTTATTTAATTATTGTTGAATCAAAGATTGAACTCGTCGCGAAAAGTCCTCACAATTCCTGCAAACAGCAAACAATTAGCTATCGTTGCTTCGATCGATTTACCCGGGGGTTGTTCGACTAAGAACACTCCGATGCTTAAGTTAGCTTTGAGAGAGGAAAAGGATATACTTCGAAACGAAGAATCAACGTACCTTGAAATGAAATGTGCCTTGCTATTTATAGGAAAATCTTGGGAGCCTTGGAGCGTTCTGATTGGTCGGTTGAATATTTAATTAGTAAATAATATATTATTTATTAAATATATTATTTAATAATTGTAATGATGGCTCATCATGATAGTAATGATATTTATTGTATTTTAATATTAATATTAATTATCCATTATTAAGAATAACGATAATTAACTCTCGGGGAGAATATCAATCTTACGGAGATTTTAACCCGATCAAATATCGTATTTAACTGGTAAATAGATTATTTAATGTGCGGGTGTTTTTCAAATGATCAGCGTTATTGCCAAGGGCAATTTGGTCATTTTTGGGAATTACGGGACACGTGGCAGCTCCATAATTTTCGGATAATTTTGGGTTCCACAATTATATATGTAGAGAACT
This sequence comes from Prinsepia uniflora, assembly GCA_032719365.1. Lineage (NCBI taxonomy): Eukaryota > Viridiplantae > Streptophyta > Magnoliopsida > Rosales > Rosaceae > Prinsepia > Prinsepia uniflora. The sequence goes on along the minus strand of CM064863.1, from coordinate 15,480,467 downwards.
ATATATGATAATAGGTCTCGGTTGGAGACTTGAATTCTGATACCAATAATGCAGATGTTCAGCGCAGATATTTGGAAATGCGGGCATCGAGCACAGTTCTCCGGCGCTTAGCACGGCAATGCTCAATCTCATTCCAGCATTTACTTTCATACTTGCCATCAATCTCAGGATCTGTTTTTTTTTTTTTTTTTTTTCTTTTTTTCTGATAAAAGACTTCGAATTTTAGAGCCACTAATATAGTGCTTCTTTCTTAATTATTGGCATAATTGTGTATAACTTATTCAAAGATATTATTAATAAACCCATATTCTAATGTATGAAGAGGCCTCGGGAATCAAACTTGGGTGCTGCTCTGGTTCATTGATCCAACCCTCATCAATTAATAATTGAATGGCCGATTCAATTTAATTAGGATGGAAATTTTGAAGTGGAGAATCTCAAGCAGCCAAGTAAAAAATTTCAGTCCCTATTCGCAACCATTCAATCTGCAGCATTCAAATTAATGCCTGAAAAATAAGGCTGGATGTGGGACTCATTGCTTTTTCATATCAAGTAAGCAATTTGTAGTTCAAAGTTTGTTCATTCTCGGAACTCAATATCAAGTAAGGAGTTCAATTTGTATGATCAATTCATACATATGTAATACCGGGACTCGTTTCAAGCGTTCTCCGTGACGTTTTACTATTTTAGTGACAGGGTGTGTGGAAAGCTTGTGCTCTATTTTGCTCCATGTTCAAGCCTCTTGGAATCATTTTTAGTGTCGCCTTGGGTATCATTTTCTTGGGAGATTCAGTCTATCTTGGAAGGTACGTAAAATAATAATGACAAAGTGTTTCAAATTTCTAACTTGTGCTATAATTCTGAATACCAAATGATGGCTAATTATAGAACAATTTCTACAGTGGTTCGTGCAGTCATAATCGTTGCCGGATTTTGTGCGGCGTACGTGGGGCAAGGCCAAAAAAGAGAAGCTGTAGGTTGAAGATGGTTTCTAGGAAGAAGGGCGTTGTGAATAATTAGGCCAAGAAAAGCTCCCTCTGCTGCAAAAAGAACATACAACAGAACCACAACTCCACAAGTAATGCAGATGTCAACATGTATCCTCTTTTTTTCTTGCGTAGGGCAGCCCCATACATATGACAGCTCGATCTCTCACATAACTGTTAGTGTCTAAGCTGTCCACTTGGCTGGCGGCTTACTAAGCAGCTTGAGTAGTAGTGCTGATTTGTAATGTGAACTCTGTGCGTGCTTTGTAAAGTGGAGAGAAAACGATCAATTGTGTGGAGTGTTTGAACATTGTGTGAGCAGCAAGGTGTGTGAGATTCTGATGATATCACATTGTCATCAGATCTAACCATCTCATGATGTACGTGTTTGTGCATCCATTGTAACAAGTCAATAATATAATGAAAGAGTGAGAATCAGTCACGCTGATCTCTTAAGCCATTGAAGAAATTCTGTCGAGCATAAACGAAAACACCTAGAGTGCATCGATTATCACTATAATCATCACTCAATCCTGAACACTAAATTTCAATCCGGATTTTGTAAAAAAGGTAGAAGGAAATTAAAGACATCACGAGGTAATCTCGATTCAATTGTTTTAGCTAGGAGCATAGATTGGAAATCATACTTGAAATTGCAAACTCCCTCTTGTTTTTTTACCAGATCATCATCGTTTCAATCACGAGTTTGTTGAAGCTTCGGATTTCATCATCTTCATCTCTGATTGCCAACATGGTATCAAAGCTATGAGTTCCAACTCTGGGGCGTCTAACTGTGGTGGAGTTAAGCTTCACGGCCAAGTCTAACATGGCTGGTAGGGCTGTTAATTAGTACGTATTGATTCCAACTGAATGTGGATAGGATTAGAAAATGCTTATTTTCATCCTATTTTCCTCATCTTTTCTGTTATCTTCTTCTTCTCTCTTCCTCTTAGACTTTCTTTTCTCTATTCGCTGACTATCTTGCTTGTAGTGATATGCATAGATAAAAATATCGAAAATTTCAGTGGAAATTTCACCGAAATATCGGAATTTCCTACTGGCGACACCTAAAGAGGTGAAGGAAATTGATCAAAATTTCGATAATTTTTCTTGTTTTAAGCCCACAGATCTCTTTCTAGGATCAAAACGATTGAGATATGGTGTTAATTCATGAAATTTGGACGTAAAACCATTGATTTTGAACCAGGCCTTGTCGTCGAGTCCAAAAACCCGAATCGCAGACTCGGATCGAGGAAGAAGACGACCCTGTGCAGGCGCGTCGCCACCACGCGCAGAGGCCGTCATAGGCACGTGGCGGCGCGTGCAAGGTCGGTTCGTTGTCCGGTCAACATGAAATATTTTTTATTTTTTATTTTGAGTTTAATGGTACAACTTTTAAGTTAATTGGATATCATATGGGTATATTTCTGAATATCCAATATGTTTTATATTTAAATTAGTATTTGATATAAAAAAAAATTGGGAATATAAAATATAAGGTTAATTTGAATATTAATGGATTTTAGAAGCAAATTATGTTGAATGGAAGAATTTGTAGAGTGGAGATGGTTAGTTTGAAGCAAATTATGTTGAATTTAATCAAAATAGAAAATTATGTTGAATTAAAGTAAATTATGTTGAATTGAAGCAAATTATGTTGAATGATTAATTTGAATATTAATGAATTTTAGAAAGAAAAAAAATATGAGATGAGCATATGATTTATAAGAATTCGTTTTACGTCCAATTTTCACTAATTAATGTCCAATTTTCTAAATTATTATATAAATGTAAATTCCATTATTATACTTATTTTTATGTTTTTAACTATATTAACATTCAATTATAGTAATTCACTTCAATTCATATTTATGTTTAAAATTTTATATTATTAGTCATCGGCAGAACCCTATTGCATCATATTATTCATCATATATTTATTATATCAAAGTCATTTTGTAATTTTTATTAGTCCTATATAACCATTATTAGATACTTAAGTTTTTTCCAAAATTTCATTCTAAATTTCCAACTTTATACCAAAGTTTCGTCATTTTTTTTTATCGTAAACGATATCGATATCGATATTTGGAGCGAGATATCAGTAAATTTAATTAGCGATATATCCGTCGATATCGATATTTCAGTCCTTGATGATATGTCATCTTTCATCAATAACTTAAATGGTTATGGTTGGTACATGTCCATACCAACATTTAATATTTTCCACAACTTTGCAACCTTTATTTACAATTTGTTGTGTACAATAGTATCATCTGTTTTTTTTTTTTCAAATTAAAATATCTTGCATGGGTCTCCGCGCTTCGATTGTGTTATTGAGATTTACATATTCAATTTTGTTTTCATAATCCGAATTTATGACAAATTATCATGTTGTCAGTGTACTTCCCTTTCTTCTACAACAATCTTTGGAAAACTAATGAGTTTTTATTGTTAGTTAGTTTTTAAGCCAATTTCATTGCTTCACTTTTTTGTATTTCAGACAAAGTTCTGTTAGAAGATAGGGAAGTTACAAATATTTTCCTTTCATTTGTTCTTTTTACCAAATTATAAGAATCCCCAAATTTTCTTACAACTTTCTATGTATGAATTACATTATGAACCCATTATGTTTTGGGATTAATGCAAAATGCAATTTATTTTGTTTCTAAAAGTGTTTCTCCGGAATATCTGTATCAATTGTTTCAATTAATAACCAAATTTGATAAGATTTGAAAAAAAAAATTCTCTTTCTCTCCATCTAAGTATGCTGAAAATAGAAAAAGTTAAATATTTGTTATATTTAAAATTTTTAATCACGTCATACACCATTGGTTTGATAAATGTTGTGAATCTTTAAGTTAATCACAATTAAAACTTTGAAAAACTACTCTGTTAGTATTTCCCCAATGCACTGTTTCCACATCCCAATGTTTATTTGTTAGAAAAAAAATATAATTTTGGAATATTATCAGGTAGATTTATATTTTCTTGGTTTTGAAAATACATATTTAGAGATTTCTCTTGAAGATAGAATATTTTTATTTTTTTGAAAGTTTGAACATGTCAAGAGGTAAAATTTTGTTTTTTTTTTCAAAAAGAAAAATTATTTTCAATTTTCAAAGGCAAGATCTAATTCTTCATTTTTAAGAATATATTTCATTTGAAGAAATTTTTTTTCTTTTCAAATTAAAAACCTCGTCCCAATTCATTTCTTTAATGAGTTGAAAAAAAAAGGTTTACAAAAAAAAACATTTTCTTGTTTTATTGAAGAAAATATTTTTTCTTTTATTTTAAGATATTTTCAAAAAAAAAATAGTTGTTTTTTCAACTATTTTGAATGAAAATTGGGTCATGTGTTTTCTAAACCCTTTCTTTTCCTTTTGGATATGAGTTTTTCATATGTCGTTGATTTCCTCATAGAGACTTTCTTCTAATTCAGGATTGAAGAAGTCTTTCATTTCTGAACTAGATCCTTCTACAATTTGTTTGAAATTTCCGAAATTGTTGAAGGTTTTTGTTGCCTCCTTATAGATTTTTGTTTACCTGAGCGTGACATTCAGGAAATTGGTATTGAAGTAGACCAGAAATCCTATATTTGAGACTAGTCCAGATAACAAATTGGCTTTTAAATGATTGCTTGCGATTATGAATCAATTTGAAAAGGAAATTGAACTGGATTTGAATCCCATAAAAAGGGTTCTTGATTATCTTCAAATCAAGAGCTGGGTTAAGTGCAACGTGGAGATCAAATTTTTGGAAGAATAAATTAATTTCTTAGAAAGTTCGAATTCTGACCCACAAGAGGTTGCACTTCTCTAGGTTTGCACCGTCTTTCTTGCTAGCATTGACAATCGATAAGGGTAAGGACAGTTTCATCTCGACGGGAGGAGATGACTGGGCTTAGTGACTAGTCATGATGGTGGTGAGGTCTGTGTGTGGTCGTTGTCACAAGGAGAAGGAAGGGGATGAATCTATTGGGGAGAGAGAGTGAAGTGAGGATTTTAGTGCTAGTGTGTCAAAATTTTCAATTTTACACTAATTTTTTACACACATTTAATTGTTTTAGTTGAAAAATAGTTGAGTGGTTTAATTCGGTTGTTTCAATGTGCACTTTCAATAAATAATAAAAATATTATGCAAAATATAATTTTCATAATATAGTGTTTTTAATGTAAACCATTAACCAAAGCAAAACTAGGATTTGGGTTGTAAATTATTTCTAGATTATGAATTTAGACAACATTAAAATAAGAGTTATTCATTGATTAGTCCTTAATAATATCAATATTTATTCAAAATCCACTAACCATATTTTTTAAAACTTTCTGGTCACTAACCATTATAATAATTAGATAAATAATAAAATCGACAACTTTTTTCAAAAATACATTTAAACTTCAAATTTGAATATTTTTTTATTATAAGATTATATTAAGGATTATGAAAACGTTACTTTTATTTATAACATTTTTTTTCACTTGTTCATTTTAAAAATAATATGAGTATATAATCCAACTTAAAACTAGACAATTAAAAATAAGAATTCTTAAAAAAAAAACTTTTAAACTTTAAGTTTAAATTTTTTTTATCATTTGATATTAAATAGTTTGGTTAACTACGTATGGTTTAAAGTTTAATTCTTGAATTTTGTGCCAAAAATCCAAGAATTATACCCTAAGTTATATGATTTTTCACCATCATCTCATCTTGTAAAAACTTTTATATCCTACCGTTGAACTCCAAATAATATAAATTTTATTTTTTATTTCATAGAAAAAAATTAAATTATAACTGTATAATATATATATGTATAATATAATTGTAACTGTATAATATATATATGTATAATATTTATTATATGTAGAATATAATAAAAGGTCTCGAAGGTTAAAAAGACAAATACTAAAAAGCACACGAAACAAAGAAGAGTAAATAAAATAATATTATTTTTAATCATTTAAAAGACTTTCTAATAAAAAAAAATTGATATAAAAAAAAATTATGTACCGATGATTTCCGCTTAAAATAATTCTAGCACATGTTTAGAGCCATAAAATCATTGGTTGAAACAAACACACGACGTCATTGTTTAAGACAGCTGGAGTCATCAAACCTTATCTCATTCTACATTATTATTTGACTCTTCCATGACCACAACCCATAACATGCCTTCTTTTTTTCGGGGTCAAGAATAACACGCCTTCGTCCGGCGGGGAAGTTCGTCAAAACATCTTTGTTTTCCCAGAGACAAAATTGAGAGAGTGGGTGTTTGATTTCTGGTTCTGAAATTAAAGACATTGAGAAGAAAAAAGAGAGAGCAATGGGGAAGGTTGCAGCTCTGCCAATAGTCGGAATGGTATTGGCTGAGTGCGCACAAGCTGGGCTAATTATAGTGAGCAAAGTAGCCATGTCTAATGGCATGAGCAACCTCATCTTTCTCTGCTACTCCAACGCCCTCGCTGCCCTTATCCTCCTCCCAATTTCTCTAGCCTTCCACAGGTAATAGTCGAATCCCACTCCTCGTCAACTGCCCTCAATCCAAAGCTTTGATTTTTCACCTCATTTTCTTATCTTCTTGCTAGATCCGACCGTCCTCCTCTCACTGTCTCTGTCATCGGATGGTTCTTCTTGCTTGGTCTACTTGGGTAAGTTTCAATTTTGATACCCATATCAGACATTGAAAAAGATTGCATTTTTGAGGTGGGTTGATTGATTGGTGTTTGCAGATTCATGGCGCAGTTTCTTGGGTATACTGGGATTAATTATAGCTCTCCTACTCTGGGAACGGCCATGCTCAATATCATCCCAGCTATTACCTTTCTGCTTGCCGTCATCTTCAGGTCAATGCCCTCCTCTTTTTTCTTTCCCTTAAAAGGGCCAAAAATCCTTGCTTTGTCTTAATTATGAAGTGGGATTTAGCGAGGGAGCTACAAAGTCGTTGCGTTTCCTTAATTATGAGGTGGGATTTAACAAAGGAGCAATAAATAAATAAAAAATCCTTGCTTTTACTTTATTATGAAGTCGGATTATCAAAAGGGCTAAAAAACTGAGATTTATCGAAGGGGATTCAAAATCCTTGTTTTTTCTTAATTATGAGGTGGGATTTAACAAAGGGGCAAAAAAAAAAAAAATCCTTGCTAAGAGTTGATTTATCAAAGGGGAAAAAATTCAGTTTCAATCATCTTGTTTTCGTGTTTCGAGTGAGAATTTCAGCAGCTGATGAGCTTTATCTCATTCCAGATAAGCGTTGTAGTCTTGTAGAGTGCAAGTTTGAAGCACTGGTAGACTGCTAAAATGTTGCATTGTCAATGTCACCCATTTCTAATTCATTCTTAAACTGGGTGATTTCAGAATGGAAAGAATTGATGGAAGAAGCTTGAGTAGCCTAGCTAAAACCTTGGGAGCAGTAGTTTCAATTTCAGGGGCTTTCATTGTCACACTTTACAAAGGTCTCCCACTGCTCAAGATATCCTTAACAACTCATGTCTCGTCTCACAACCAATTTTTCTCAGAACAATCTAACTGGGTTTTTGGAGGAGTCTGCCTTGCACTTGATTGCGTGGTGACCTCATGTTGGATTATTGTACAGGTGAAACCTCATGAAACTATGGAATTTGGTTTGAACATAAAACTAGTTACTAATACTATTCATTTTCTGCGTTTCAGGCATCAGTCCTAAAGAAATATCGGGCGGAGCTGATTTTGGTATTTTTTTATTGCTTCTTTGTTGCTATTCAATCCGTTGTGGTCTCTTCAATTGTAGAAAGAGACTTAACTGCGTGGGAATTAAAACCTAAAATCAGGTTGTTGGCTGTTCTATACTCGGTAATTAGATAAACCAAACCCAACCAAATGATATAAGCGTTGAATTGAAATATGTTATTAAACACGGACCTATGATGCTCAAACTTGAAATTGTACTGATTGACGCAGGGAGTCTTTGGCTCAGCGGTCCAGGTTGGTTTATCTACTTGGTGCCTTAACAGGACAGGGCCTGTTTTTGTAGCTATGTTCAAGCCTTTGGGGATTGTCATTGCAGTTTTTGTCGGTGTTACCTTCTTAGGGGACACTTTCTACCTCGGAAGGTAGGGATGACTTTTTTTTTTTTCCTGTTTAAAGTCCAAAACGGGCATTCATTGCTCAGCCTCTCAGTTTAACTACATTTGGTGAGTGCTGCAGTTTGATAGGGGCAAGTGTCATTGTTGCTGGATTTTATTCTTTTATGTGGGGCAAGGCCAACGAAGAGAAGAGGATTGATGATGACGATGCAGCGGCAAGGATACTGCAGGCATCAAGCGCGCAACATGCGCCTCTATTGCAAAGCCATTTTGAAGAAATATAGAAGCTATTTTTGCAGTTGTCACCTTGTGAGGTCTCTCTTGCCAAAGATGAATGAACAGTACTCTGATTCGGTTTAAATATCTCTAGGAGAGAGTAGAAATATCAAAAGAACAAGCAAGTTTTATGAGCCACAGCTGCCACACTATGTGGCAGTGGCTTCTCATTGCTTGAGGAAGCAGCATTAGGCCTTGTCAGTGATTAACCTTTCGAACTATCTAAGTGTTCGTGAAGAATTTGTAGTCTCTGTGTATGACTTTGTTTTGTCAATGATCGGGATATTTCTATTTGATGTTTTCCAGCATAATTTGTGCAAATCCAAATGAACAAGTTCCAGGAAAAAAAATTATTAAATAGGAAATAACAGTTTTTTTTCCATGTAATGTAGGGTCATGAACATGGGGAGCATGAAGATCAAAGATGTGAGAGCTGAGCGTTTAATACTGACTAGTTTGGAGGGTCAGGTGAAAGCTGCTCCAACATACCAACATTTATGTGAAAAAGCAGCTTCTTGAGTAAAAATGAACATGTATGGTGTCCTTCATTCATTAGTGCGGGGAAATGATGGCTAGGGCCAAATTTGCTGAAGAACATATTATCTCCCACTATTGAATCAAATGTTATATAATAAATATTCTATAACCATAGATCATTACTCTACTTACTGTGAGCTTGATGAGCTTTTCATACTTTTAGTACAAGATAAACATATTTATGTTATGTTTAAATTTCCGGATATAAACTATATTCTATTTTAAGTTACTATAAACTAGAGAGAGCAGGATTCAGGCACACGAGAGGCAACACATTGGCTAGAGCTAGAAAATCCCCAAAGAAAAGTTTCATTTCCAGCTGGTGGTTGTGAATTATTTAACTGGAATTAAGTAAAATCGTTTTTATTAAAAAAAAGAAGAAATTAAGAGATGTCATAGCTCATAAGCCTATATCCACAAGTCACATTGAATAACATATTAGTAAATTGAGTTGCTAATCAAAGACAAATGAAAGGTGAACATGTACACAATTAAGTTTTGGCCAAAACTAAGGAACTTTTGTCCTAATAAGTCAGCTGCCTCTCTCCCTACTTCTCTAAACTACTAATAACTATGAAAATAAATAATAACACAAACCATATCTATCATCCGAGTTGCTACTTCTCTTCTTTAATTACCTTCACCTCTTCATCAAGGGTTGCCTTCTACTCCCTCTGGCAATTTACTTATTCAACAAGCCATCTTGTCTCGCAGAAAAGCTCAGGCACAGAGATCGAGAGAGATTCATCTTCGTATTCCTTCGGCTTACACATATCCATTCACAAGCTTGTAACTCAAGTAGTCAACGGAGTTTATATTATCTTGTGTTTGAATCTCCCCTGTGCTTTGTCTCAAAAGAGGAGCTAGATAAGCGATGTGGATGATGGTGAGTAGTATTAACTGTGGGAGACAGTTCCGTTTTCAGTTATGGTAGTAATGGAAGGTTGCACCATAATCTTAACCATTTGGTCAAAAACAGTTATGACAGTCGATAACATAAGCCCTTTTGTATTTGTGGTCTACACCCAGGCCCTCTCTTCTGTCCTCTTCCTCCTCTATTCCTTCATGACTTCATCTTTCACTGCCACAGGTTCTTTTTCTACCTCAAGCTAATTTAACTGCTCATTATTTTGACATCGTGAATGGAACTTTATGAACTTGTTAGTTGCTTAAATATGGCAGAGGCACAGCAGAACAACATTCAGTCTTCACCTGGGCTCTCTTCGTTCGATGTTTCCTCTTGGGTTCACAGGTTTTGTACATATAATACTCATCATATTCTATCTCATTCTGTCAGATGAAAAATGCATGACTGCATCTGCATCCACCTAATCCCATGGATTCTAAAGTGGACCACAACAAGCCTCTGAATATTCTGCTATAACATGGAGGGCCTAGTCCTCCCTCAGTCCAAGGACTAGCTTGTAATTCACCACCACGTTAAACAAATATTGGGTTATGTTCACATTTCTTATTCAACTAATAATTAAATAGATTAACATAAGTAGGCTGATATAGTAGTCAGATTGGTCAGAGTCAATGAGTTCTTTTTATGCATTTGAATTTGAAATTACTTTTGTATTTTCAAACTTTCAGTATATGTAGAGATATTTATGAATTATTCTTAGTGTTTCTTTTTTGTGTGTAGAATAACACTATCTCAGAACCTTGGATTCCTTGGGCTAAATTACAGCTCTCCAATTCTTGTGTGTGCCATGGGTCTAATGATCCCAGCCTTTCCTTCTTCCTCTCTTTCATTCTCAAGTTCCTCTTCTCTCAACTCATCCATTATTTATTTATTTAATATTATAAAAGATATAAACTTTAACTAAGCTCTAATTAAGCCATAAGTAAGAGAAGCAATGTGCTAATTTGATTGAACCCAAATTAACTCTACAGAAGGACAAAGCTTGAATGGGGAAGCACAAGCTTCCAAGCCAAAATAAGTGGCACAATATTATCAATCATTGGGGCCATAGTAGTTGAACTCTACAAGGGTTCATTCATAAGAAAATCTTCGGTTTCCTCTTCATATGGACTTTTGATCTTCTCCTCAGAACAAGAACATTGGATCTTAGGTGGCATTTTACTAGCAGCAGCTTCTTTGTCTGTCTCAATATGGAACATCATTCAGGTAATCAATTCAATGTCCTTCACATTTCCCAAATCTATTTGGTTTTTGAGTCCTCTGTTTGATCCGAATACTTAAGTAAGTACTTGTTCTGTTTGTGTTCTGGTATGAGTCATTATTAGGTGGGAACTGTGAAGCTATATCCAGAAATGGAAGTGATGGAAGTGGTATGTTTTTATACTTACTTGGGACAATTCAATGTGCAATATTGTCTTTATTTGTAGAAAGAAATCTAAGTGCTTGGACATTGAAACTCAACATGGAGCTCCTTCTCATTGGTCTAACAGTAAGTACCCGGTTTCTCTGTCAATGTATTATCAATCTGGCATGTGTTAGTGCTTGATATATGTAAATAACATGGTGTGTTGTAGGCGATTTTCAGGGGTCTAGTTCGATGCCTGGTTCACAGTTGGGGTATGAACATGAAGGGTCCATTCTGTCCAAGCCATTTGGGATTGTTTTTGCAACCATTTTTGGTGTCAGCTTATCTGCAAATAGTCTTCATTATGGAAGGTATTTGAATATGTAACGGCTAGTATTTTTTTTTTTTTTTACTGCCCTGTAATTCCAAACTGACCCCAAAATTTAAGTGTTGCTTATGAATTTCCTTTTGTTTTTACAGTGTGATAGGGGCAGTGGTAGTTGGAATGGGGTATTTTATTATCATGTGGGCGCAAAGTAGAGAATATGAATATGACCAAGAATGTGTTGATGATGAGAGCAGCCAAGAATCTAATTTTGAGAGGAAGATCCATTTCTTGCAAGAAGAAGTGGATGTATAGGTCATTATAATCTCAAACACAATTCTTGTCTAGATGATTCATAAAATATGTTTTATTTTTTATAAAGTTTTTCATAAAAATTCTGTCTATTATAATTGAAACTAAATATCAATACGTCATTTATATTATTAATATCGTCGATATTATATGATCTCAATGTGCTTAGAGTCGATATATTGTAAAAAAATCTCATTCATGATCACACACCAGCTGGCTACATTAAAACGGAATCGCCTAAGAAGGTGAACAAATCATTTGGCGTATATCTTTTTACTTTTACCTTTCTTCTAATGATCATGATGGTTATGATATCACAAATTGTTGATAAATTGGATTTGCCATGTGTGATTCTTGGTCCAGTTCTTGGCCCACATATCAGACGTAGGCCCCACTACAACAATTCAAGATATAGAAGGCATCAATATAGGCCCCACTACAACTCATTTGCCATGTGTGACGTGTACCAACAAGTCAACAATTATGTTTCTTGGTTTTCCTTCATCATTATTAGGTACCACCAAATGTGGTCCACTTTATAGGTAGGAATTTTTCGGAAATTTGAAAATTTTATCAGATGTGATGATTCAGGTGTGACGGTATTAATTTTAATAAATCCTCTTTATTTTTAATTTCATAATTATTTTTTAATAGAAAAATTAAATGGCACCACACAACAAAGTATTAAGGAACCCAAATTTTACTAATAAATAATAAGATGCGCAAACTGCTCATAATTTCATATAGATAGGCCCACCTTTATGTTTACATATACGCTCAAGTTCATTTTATTTATTTGGTAATCATATTATGATTCATAATTAAAGAAATTAAACCATTATCTCCAATGCTTAATTAAGCTTCCAAGTAATTAACTTAATTAATTACCCTGGAGAACATAGGCGTCAAGCTCTTGGAAGTTCTTGACGGCAAAATCCTTGATGATGCTGGGCTCGGGGACCTGCTCATGCGCCTTCTCGAACACCGACGACCATTTCACCAAACTCCCTTCTCCCTTGGGTGTCACGGAGAGGATGCACTTGAAGCTCTTGTAGTACTTGAGCAGATCTCCATCAATCACCTTATAAGCAACTGCCCTATTTGCTTCGTCCACAAAATCGATGGTCTCCTTCGACACTTTCACAAGTGCAGAACCTACATACGTGTCACATTATGAATTATTAGGCAACATGAATTTAATAAGAGAGCATTATATATATGTATGTATAGGTTAATAATAACTTAATACGTACGTACCATCGGAGTATGTTATTTGGCGAATGGATCCAACAGTTTTGCCATCGCCTTCTAGGACATCAATGCTTTTGTAATCGTGAGGGAAGACCTTGGGGAAGAGAGCGGTGGAGTCCCTAAGGGCCTCCCAGAACTTTTGGGCTGGGGACTTCACCTCAACTTCGACCTCTAGCTTTCCCTCATATGATGAAGCCATTGCTGTATGCACGAAAGCAGCTGGAACGATACAGATACGTACTTTATGATTAAAATAAGCTCAAAGGAATTGATCGATGGCCGGACTAATTGCTTGAGATCTCTTGGAATTTAGGCATTGTATATATAGTAGTTTTCGGTTGCTTTGTCGGTCTTAAATTCAGTAGGAGTGAGCTCAACTGCCACTTTATTAGCCTCCATCGGAACCACCACCAAAAATTGATACCATTCACATGGATCATGCAGTGCCGGCCATGGGAGACGGGCCCAAGTACTTGAATGGTGTTTTGACCTTGTGTCCACAAATCTGTTCACTAATGTATGCACATATTTTACCATATATCATAAGGAAAAACTCCAATAATCTATCATCCCTTAGGCCATTATATGAGTCGGTCACGTACGCTATGTGACAAATTACGTAATTAATTATCAACTGTGAGCATATAATCGTATTGAATGCTTTATGTGTTTAGAAAGTGCGACCTTGTTTTACTGAGAAGGTATAGAATAGGGTACATTCATCACCTAAAAACACAGCCAATATTAATTGGAAAAGAACTATTTTCTAATATGCACCAAGAGATTTGTTGTGACCTAACAAGAATTAAATGTTGTATATTTTTGTATTTTTTGAGTGAAATGCAAGTTGCAAGTCTAATGCTATCCTCTTTTCACGATCTTGCTTCATTTTTCTCTTAAATTTGTTAAGATCTCACTGTTTATGTGAGCATGAACAACATTCTGGTTAGATTTAAATAAATTTAGACTAAGATTTCATTTGGTGCAACCAATTCCGAATGGTATCATATTTGGATCATGGCCCGATGAATAAACAAATCTTACTAACATCAATTGCAACCTCTCGAACGTAGGCCTCCGATGATCGGTTCTCAAGTAGGGCACCCCATGGCCCATATACAACAATTGATAAAGAGTAATGGGACACGAACCCACATAGCAGGATTAAAAAATACATGCAATTTCATATCTTTATAAGTTTAATCAGATTATTTATATAATCTAAATAACGCGTGTAAAATTTTCTCAATCTTTTTAAATTGCAAAGCGGAAAAAATGCTATTTTTTTGGTCTAGAATCTACATAGAAGTTCACTCTTGGCAGTTGGCACACATCGCAAATTGTGTGTGTGATCAATCGTCGAGAACCTTTTTCCTTTTTAGCACCCCCCCATGGATGCATATGTGACGCTTTTGAGTGACTTCAAAATGATAGGAAGTAAACTTCAAAATGGGAGATTGGAATAATATCTAACTTGGGTTGGGTCCCATTTGGGGGTGATTGTGACAAATTATTATTCTTATTCACCGTCTCATTAAATAGTCCATTTCAACTAAATTGAATGGTAACAAATCAAACAAAAAAAAATCAGCAAATAAACAGATGAAAACGCCCTCTCAACCACAAACTTTTTTTTTCTGTCAGAAGTCAGTAAAGAAATAACATTAGATCAAGAAAGGGCGGTTAAAAATTGATAAATTCAAATATTAATACACATGACTATTATTAACAGTTGAAAGATGAGAAGTTTCATTTCACATAGCTTGATTTCTCGAGTATTAACTTCTTACTAACATTAAGGGACGTCGAGGGAGGCTAAAACGAAGGAGAGAGGCAACATTGTAGCAGCAGTAGCTTGTATTTCCTTATCAAACACCTTGTGATATCCCTGTTAAGCAAGAAGCAATACCAACTTTTCTCTTTTTGCTTTCTTTTTCTTTTTCTTCAAGTAGGTCTTTCTCTGTGAGAGCTACTTCTCCTGTATGAAATAGGTTGTTGTTGTTCGCTCCTAATCTGACTTCACTTGCTCTGTACGTACACTCTTTATACCTTCCAAATTCCAATCTCACTTTCAATCCTATAATTTTTCATTTTCTGTATTTTGTTCCATTTAAGCAATATCATCTTTCATGAACATCTCCCAAATTACACGAAACACAATGATTTTGATTTCGATTTCTCCTCTGCCAAGCATTCTGTGATTAGAAGCAGATCAAACTGTTTGAACCACTATGCCTTTCGGTTTAGTCTCAGCCTGGAACAAGCGCCGGCGGTCCAAGTCCCATGACCACTCAGACCCTTGTATGTTCATCTTCTTCTCTTTCTCCGAGCCTTTGTTGTCATCAAAATTTCATAATCGATACTTGTGCTTCCACCTTGTAGGGATTTATAAACCGGTGGAGTATTGGCAGCTTGATGATCAAACCCGCCAACCAACAAAAAGACACCACCATGGCTCATCAGTCTTCACTCTCAAGGAAATGGAAGAGGCAACATGTTCATTCAGTGAAGAGAATTTGCTCGGAAAAGGAGGGTTCGGACGTGTTTACCGGGGAAATTTGCGGTCTGGGGAGGTTGTTGCAATAAAAAAAATGGAGTTGCCGCCTTTTAAAGCGGCCGAGGGAGAGCGCGAATTTCGTGTAGAAGTAGATATCTTGAGCAGACTTGATCACCCCAATCTGGTTTCTTTGATAGGATATTGTGCAGATGGGAAGCAGCGGTTTCTGGTGTATGAATATATGCAGAAAGGGAACCTGCAAGATCACTTGAATGGTGGGATTTTTTAATCCAGGTGAATTCGACTCCCAAATACATTCATCATTTTGCTGATATTTTTGATTGTGCAGGAATTGGAGAATCAAAAATGGATTGGCCTCGCAGGCTCAAAGTGGCACTTGGAGCAGCAAGGGGTCTGGCATATCTCCATTCTTTTGAAATTCCTATTGTTCACAGAGATTTCAAATCCACCAACATTCTTTTGAGTCCCAACTTTGAAGCAAAGGTAAAGAAACCAAGTTTACTTCAACTGAAATTGTAACGAAACATCTGTAGCTGAAACTTAATCACTTGTTTCATATAGATATCTGATTTTGGGCTTGCCAAGATGATGCCAGAAGGCCAGGAAATATATGTGACTGCTAGGGTTCTTGGTACATTCGGCTACTTTGATCCTGAGTATACATCGGTATTTCCCGAACATAAATGCATGTGATGATGCATGTTGCTTCCTGTAATCTGCAGTTTTCTTCTTTAACTCACAACAGGCCATCTCAAATGAATATATGTCTAAGATAATTGATAATTCGATCTTAATATTAAAGAAAATACAATTTTACACTTGTATAACAAGAGGTGTTTATGAAACAGACTGGAAAGCTCACTTTACAAAGCGATGTTTATGCATTTGGAGTGGTTCTTCTTGAACTTCTGACTGGACGCCAAGCCGTTGACATCACCCTAGGACCAAATGATCAAAACCTAGTGCTACAGGTAGGACAAATCTTTTTTCATTCCTAATTATAATGCTGGTTAAGTACATTAGGTTTTATAAATATGACCAGAGTTTGTATGTTTCAGGTAAGGCATATATTGAATGATCGGAAGAAACTGCGAAAGGTGATAGATTCCGAGCTCAATCGAAGTTCATACACCATGGAATCTATAGCTATGTTTGCAAACCTGGCATCACGATGCGTGCGCCCTGAGAGCAGTGAGAGACCTTCCATGGCAGAATGTGTTAAAGAGCTCCAGCTGATTACCTATACGAATGCAAAAGGCTTGGGAGTGGCCACGACTCCTAATAAACCCGTGTTCTAATATCAGGGTGAAGAGATCCTTTACTTCTTCTAATAAAAGAGTTGTTGAATTTTCAAAGCTTGTGGACCTATGATCTTAGGAAAAAGACCCAACACGAGCATTTGATAGGGACAGAAAATTCATCCCAAAAGAGATCAAATTGAAGTTGATTTTCTTGTACAAGATCAAGAGAATCTAGGATGTAATTAATAATGAATGAAAACCTAATAAGGGGATCAATTTCTTGTATCATTCTGTTTTGGAACTTTTTGTAGCCCTTGCTTTTATAAATTATACACTGTTAATTCAGAGAATTACATACTTTGTAATTTATATACGTTTCCCTTTGAGTTTACTAAGCCACAAGGGAGAAAGGATGGTATTACTAGTTCATACTTAACTACAGTTCCTTAATCTAATTAAGCTAAAACTCTTCAAGAAAAAAAAAAAGTGAAAAAAAAAGGTGAAAAAAAAAAGTGAAAAAAAAAAGAGAAAAAAAAAACACAGTTCCAATACACCAAACACAAAAACTAGAACAAACTAGAATTTGTGTATTTCATTGGAAGCTCGGGAAAAAAATCCTTTATATTGAATTAAAACTTCCGGATCAAATATATACAATACTAGAATCACACGTATCAAAACTGGTGTGGATTTTTTCATCGAACTATATATTTGCAATAATAGTAGGAGCTAGGACTACAATCACATACAAGGTATCGAAATGCTAATGAGATTACCTGAAACAATGAAATTCTCTATCATACACGTGACAAAGTGCAAGGAACGGTTGCTGGAACATAGGTGCCAGCCATCTTGCCAAAATTCAACCCAGCCGTGTAATCTTCACAACCTCAGCGGTCTCCAGTGTCATCTATGCTGGAGAGAAAAAAAAAACAAAATGTGGATTTAAGGAACAAGTCAACAAAGATCTTCAAAATCCAAGCGAGTGATCAACTGAGTAAGAGAAAGGGGAGGGGTGAGGAGGGAGGGCTGCATGTACCTCAGAAACACATACTAAAATTTTTCACATATGCATTCACAATGTTAATTCGTCTTCGGAACAGAATGTATCTGAATCTGAAAAGCTGGTTACGACTGGAAGTTTCTTGCACATTAGGTGCTTGCGCCTTTGCAACAGCAAGAGAACTAAAATATTATCCGTCTTTACAATATTGTAACCTGCTTTTTTATACATGCAGAATGGAGCTGTATCAATCATTCTGCAATGCAAGTACACCTCTCTTGACGAAGTCATCTGAGAAATTAGTTCCTCACTTGCCTTCAAAAGATGCCAGCCGATGCCCCTCCTGAAATTCACAAAATCATAATCTTAAATCTAGTCTCACTTACAGCATTGTAAAGACATATGCTGTCTTCTGAATCTGGTACTATATGCTGAAAATTTATGTGATGAGCCATAGCGTATAAAGGAGTACAATTACACAAAACCATGACATTCAATTTTGGTCCAGCCAACTCAACTTTGGCTTAAACTTAAGCGAATAGTCTAGATAGCGACTAGTCACTGAGAGAACTCAGATTGGCTAAGCAACAAGTGTACAGAACCGACGGAGTTTAAGCCTCACTGACTAAACTTTACATCCTACTCAGCTCTGTTGCTCTACAAATTCAGTGCAGTTTTCAAGTTACCAAAACAAAGCAGCATCTTTACTAAGTCTATATGGCAGACCCAATGGTTATATCATCCTCATGCTTGCAAGAATGCAATATAACAACACGATGCTGCTTTATTAAGAAACCAATAAATCATTGGTGATATAGAATCTGACAAGTATGATAATCACAATCCCAAATTTTCCAATTATAACATGCACATCAAATATGGTCCAAGAATATGAAGACATTAAATAGTTAATGAAGGAGAAAAAAAAAAACTGAAACCTTCTAAGCGACTCTTTCACAGCCATGTTACTTATATAAGGGGAATTCCGGGGAGGAGTAGGTGTAGGAGGAGAAGCATTGGCACCCTTTTTGTCAAAGCAAACTTCCACGGTCCCCGCCAAAAACTCAACTTCATCCATTTCTTCTTCTTCTTCTTCTGTTTCTAATTGTGGCTGTTTTTGACCCTCTTGTTTTTTCCTTCTGTAAAACCCAATAAGCGTTGCGGTGTGTGGCATTAGCTCCATTCGCTCAAACAAATATTGCTTGACCAAATACCCCAACAAAGACACATAACCAGAAGGCAAAAGCATCGATTCCGCAAACGACTCGGCAAGCAACCCAACAGTGATGTGGAGCTCCTCTGGCCTCATAACCCGAACCCACATCGACCCAGATTCCAATTCTTGATAATATCTGAAATTCTCAAGAAATTTGAGTTGCTCGAGCTCTTCATTGCTCAGAAACCGGCCTGTTCTAAGTGGGTATTCAAGAAATGAAGACGCTTTTGTAGCTGTAGCAGTAGATTCAGTAGCTGTGTCAGTAGTTGCTGATGATGTTGGAGAATGAGATGGAAAGGAGAAGGATTTGAAAGAGGAATGTTGTGGTTTATGGAAACGAGGGAGAGGGTATATGGGGAAAAGAGTGGAGGTTGGGGGAGAGAAAGGATAGGTTTGGTGAGGCTTCAAGTGGGCGGTCTTGGATAAGATGTGGTGGTGGTGGTGGTGATGCTGTGGATCTAAGGAGAACAAAAGTGAGTTTGTTGCAGCCATAGAAATCAGAACGCAATTGCACTGGAACTGGATGTGGTGTATACCAAAAACACAACTATTTACTCTATTTTCTTTTTCGCCCGTTGTGCTATTGACACTTGGCCTCCCACCAGACTCTCCTATCTGAGTGATGTAATAATATTTTTATTTTTTAATTTATGTTCATCGTTATTTATAATAATTAAAAGTCCGAATCTGAAATCATTGGTGTTAAAAAAATCATTGGTGTTAAATAATTAAAGGATTATGCATATTGGTATTGCCAATTTGTCATTGTTCTTCGTAACAATTAAATTTGAAATTATGTTGTGGACAATTATAAACTTATGTTCCTTTAATCAGACATCAAATCTAATTTCGCTGACACAATCGAAAATCGTTACAATGTACTGTCAGAATATGTCTTTTGTTAGCTTAGTTGTTCCAATTGTTACTTCATATTAGCGACGACATTAATGTTGTCTACGGGTCAATAAATGATTGATTATTTAATTATTTTATCAAAATTATTAAAATTATTATAACAGAATTAAGAAATAAGATGATAAATAGTGAATTTGGGTTTCTCCAACATTATCTTCTTCCTTCTTCAATCAATTGAAATGGAATGATGAATTCTTCAAAAATCCAATCCCAGATCCTAATCCCAATTTGAATTTGATGGCAATCTGGTTTTGAAAACCCAATCTGAAAAAAAATCTCAATCCCAAATCCTAATCCTAAATCCTTAAACTGAGTTGTTATTTATCTTGCTTATTCGTTTAAGAGCTCCATGCTCATCACCAGATGTGGACGCGTCTGAAACGAACACAAGTGCCGGTCTGACCGTTATTGGATCCTCATCCAACATCGTAAACTGCCCAATCGATACCAAAGACGAAGAAGACGCGGACAACCCATTGGTCTTTCCATGGTTCAATTAAGAATTGGAGCCCAAATTTGCAATTGGATTAGTAGTTTATATGTGTTCGACGACGTTGTAAGTCGGGAAAAGCTCGCGGGGAGATTGGTCTCACCGATGTTGGAGTAAGAGTGAGGGAACGAGTTCTTAAACTGAGATGGAACAAAACCCACCCACCTTGCCCTTCACTTCCCCTCTGTCCACGACTTCGTCACCCCCATTGCTCCAATAGCTTTTAGATTCAATTCAAATAAAGAAAGTTTGTTTGTAAAAATTAAAAACAATACGATGATGTGAACCCATGTTTTCAGCATCAAGAAACTTAATATAATAATAGACTGCACCAAAAAATAAAGAAAACAAAATTTTTGTATGATATAAATCAAACTCAGAAAAATAGAGCAAGAAGCCCCAGACATTAAGAAGATGCAATGGAGACCTATTCATCTAGAGGCGACTGACAGGACACACCTGGAATCCCCCTCGATTCTCGTAAAAGACCTAGCTCTCGTCTGACACAAACACACCAAAATTAACAAATTACCCTCAGTCCGATTATATATGACAAACCTCGTATTTGACAGGACCCATCCTAATCCCTCTGGATTATCGTAGAATGTGCCTACTCCCATTTGACATCACATGCCAGATAAGGGATAAAACTGTAACTCGTTAGGGGTTATCCACAGTACGCAATGATCTGTGGTGGTATGTGTTGTCTGGATCTCTGCTACAGCCCGCATCCGCTACCAACCTGAAGAGTATCAAAAACCATAAAAGCTACGAGTGGACAAAAATAACAGTTTATCAAAATCATTTAACGAAAAGACATTTATACCCTTCACGTAAAAGCATGCATGTATCAGAAAACGATATTTCAAATACTTTCTAAAAAACAAGTCGTATTGCTTTTAAAAAAAACATAGTAAAAAATGCTTCTTAATCGAAGCCATTTCCTCATTAGGGACTCAGCCCAAAAACCAAATCATATAAAGGGTCTCAGCCCAAATCAAATCACGTAGGACCTCAACCCAAATATCAACCATGTGGGATCTCAGCCCATCATCATCATCAGTCACGATTCCAATCCCAGCAACGCTTGCCCATAAGCTCAAAGATTGCTCTGATCCTGAGCATGTCGCCGTGAACACATCACCGGCTGACAATCACCAGATCGTCGTGAACATATCATCGATCGATCTTATATATCGCACTCCTGAGTCGAGCCTCCCTCGGCTGCCGCCTCTCTCGGCTGTTCGACAGCAGGCGCATCGTGACCTCTCCGTACCTCGGAGGCGACCATTACCTCGGAGGCCCTCTAATAAAATCCGAGTCTTTGAACTCAAAATCATATCATCATCAACAGGGACAAAAGCATGCATATCATCAATAGGGTCACAAGCCCGAAATATCATCAAATGAGTCACAAGCCCGAAAACAGTGTCTATTAACAATTCATAACCCAGGATTCCAAGAATCCTATCAAATCCACAACTAGGTCTCATGCCCGAAATATCTTTCATAAATCGCATAACTGGGTCACAACCCGATATATCTCACGTTTGACTATACTCGAAGTTAAACAATAAATCAACTGGGACACACGCCCGAAAGATATTTCCAAATCCGAAAAACAGTTCACATTTCAAACACTTTTCCAAAACACCTTTGACCATCATCCAAGTCAAAGTCAACATCCAACTGGGACTCATTCCCGAATACCGATTTTAGGCATCTTCGTGAAACCATCAAAATCATAAAACACATGCATGTAGAATACTCGGCTGAAGTCCAAACATTATATAAAATCGAAATCTCGAACTACGTGCAATATTGCATTTTCTACGAAAATTCCAAATCATTAATATAAATCATATGCACTAAAGGCATCTCAAATCATGTTCATAAGACATATAAAACAGTTATTCATGCATCATATTTCATAAAACAAAGTCCACTCACAGACAGTCTGTGCTGCGCGCTCCGAAACCCACGTTGTAAGCCACTCCGGGGCTAATCCATACTCTTCGAGATGTTTGGACGTGTCCAAATCATACTAAAAGGTCACTATTTACCTATAAAAGCCTATATCAAAGACCCTCATACAGCAGTCAATGTGTCCCGAACACACTTCCCGAGACTAAAAACCTCTAAATGACCTATCAAACGACCTCTGATCGACCTGAAACCACCACCATTGGATTCAGATCTTTAAAATATTTCGAACAAGATCAATTTGACCTCAAAATTCATGTCATGCGCCCCCACACATGGGTCAAAGTTTCGGTCAACGCTAACGTCAGCAAAGTTAATGTTGATGTCATCTGATCAAAGGTCAAAGTCAACGCTGACGTCAGTTGGTCAACAGTTAACACTGATGTCAGCCAAGTCAACTGTCAACATTGACGTTAGCAAAGTCAACGTTGACGTCAGCAGGTCAATGGCTAACGGATTGTAAGGAGACGGCGGCTGGCGCCGTCGCGCGTCGCAGTCTAGTTTGGCCGCCGGTGGCCGGAATTGGCCATTTTTGTCCAATTTTTCATCCTTCAAACTGTCATCTCACTTATCCTGTCAATACACTAACCGACGTCACACTCATTCTGAGTGTATCTGGACACTATCGAATACTTGCACTAGTAGAGATAATCACGCACATAATCACTAGGGTTCCTCTGGCCCATCATGGCCCAAGCTCCATGCTTGTACAATCACTGAACCCTCTAACACCACTCTATACTAGGCATAGTATTCAATGTCCAATCCTTGTACTCAATGTACCCTCAACATCGGACCCCGTCCGATTACTATATCATATCCATCTCATACTCAATCAGATGATCGTACCACATCAATCAGATGATCAATACTCATCAATCTCGTTGTCCAACATGCACTACTCACAGGTGCATCCACATCATATCAATCATATCGGTACACTCAGACCTGCTCAAGGACTACACTCATGCAACGTTCGAGCACATACTAATATCCACACATCCCAGCTTTGTGTATCACATGTCTGACATGCCAATCACGCTTCAACATTGGAACCTGTCTATCCGATCTTCGCTTTGGACAGACCATATACCACACACAAGGTCTTTCTTGAGTTCTCATGGTCACCCGACCAACTCCCGAGACACTCCAAGACCAACCAACATATGTCTACCAAGATGTACCAATCTGAACCTCGACCCCATCCTGATAACGCAAAGGTCGGATTCTGAAGTAGTGTTGTCAACCTCTAATCCAGCCTATGTTTCTCACTGGAATACCGTCAAACAAAACTCAATGGCCATCTATCACCAGTAAAATCTCTCCATCGGGAGCCATAACGAGCCTGCCAACATCTTACTCGAGGCATTGGCTCAACATCTGTCAACCAGCTCTAGTCGTCTCTTCTATCTCAAGTTCCACTCTGAATGAGTACCAACACGTAAGGCTCCGTGATCCCTAAGATCCTGCAGTGTGCTATAACTGCTAACCCAGCAACCTCTCGAGTCCATCATGTCAACGGCTGCAATCATGGGGGTAACCTCCACCCGAAAATCACTTACGCTCATCCAGGCTGAGTGAATCCAATCTCATTGGTTATAATTTTTTGACACCAATCCCAACTCTCTTGATCCACAATCAACTCGATCATCCTGGCCCGTAACCAAATCAGTTCCATCCAAATCTGATACTCACTCGTCAGGTCTGGTGACACCAAGCACCGTCTGCTTCTCAAGTCATTCAAATTTGGCTCACAGCCTAGGTGTCAAGTTCTTACACCCTCTTTAAACCCAAGTGAAGGTGCAACCATGTTGCAAGCATAGAAGTAGGAAACGAGAAGTCTTCTTCACTAACCAATAATGTATGTGGATAGCTGCTGTCGTGATCCTCACACGATCGCATCACTCCTCAAATTAGCTCGACCTTTACAAGCTTATAGATCTATGAGTGATGAGAAGTTCACTAGGAACTTTTAAAAGAAGGAAGTGTATTTATCAGCTATCTTGTCATAAATAACACTCAAAGTTCCATCGAACTTCGACAAGAGACATTGAGTTCTCATCAGTAACATTCCACGTCAACTGAATCCCAATGCCACTAAGTCCACTATGTCCAGTCACAGGACTCCTAACACTCTCGATTCTATTGGTACCTTCCGATAAGGTATCGGAAAACTCACCACGGTGGAAACCGCTCCAAGCTCACCGAGCTAACTGGGGATGTCATAACACGTGTCCCACGTCCCTAGCAACTGTACGAAAAGATGGTCCCAGCCTCCAAGCTGTAACTCATTCGGACCTCAATCCATATGTCCTTGAAACCACTTTGTCTTTAGGTCAAAACCTCGTACGCAAATCCAATCAGTTGACCCACCACCGTACCAATCGGAGTACTATCTCGCATGTCCCACTTTACGGGATCTACTTATGTTGCACACATCACTCGTGCAATCCGTCCAAAGATAACTAGGGTAACGGGTATTGCTCCAAGTATATCCCGTGCCTCCTATACTCCAAGCATACCCCGTGCCTCCTATAATCCAAGCATACCCCATCTCACCGAACCACTCGGGATCCTCTCTGTCCCTCTCAATGATTACTGAACCTCACACGTTTGCCACTCAAGGGCTCGGAGCTTGAGGCAACCTTCGTCTAAGCTCCCTAAGTACACGAATCCTCACTGGGATAGTGTGACCTCTGGATAAAATTTCCACCATGCTGATCGTCTCTCGTCGTCGTGTCCATCATCGTCTCACGTGTGCGATGATCTCACATACCACTGCCTCAAATGCAAGAATTTCACATCTCGGTACCTGATACGACTAATGAATCCCCATCGTCTCAATCCTCATTGGACATGAGCATATCAAGATCGATAAGACTCATCCACGTCCATCGATAGCCATGTCTGCCACAACCCTCGTGTAGACCCAATCAAGAAACACTCCGTTATCGGGACTCCAAATGAATGCGAACAGCTCATCGTCTGTACCATCCGCTCGAAAGCGTATAATTCATTGATCGGTCACCACGTGATCCGATCCACAAGTACCACTCTCCTAGTAATTTTTCCAACTAATCTTAACCCGATCTCAACTAGATGGCCCGAGTTTCAGACCAATCATCGGTCACAGCTCTCAAAAGTCATCATACGGGGATAACTGGTATCCAACCAACCCATATCTACCATATGAGGATCTCAATCACTCATAACTCTACGACTCTCAACCGCTGCGCCCACACGAACATTGGCACTTCTCAGGGTATACTCCACTTAAACACGGCATATTATGTACAAGAGAACCTATTTGGGGTCATTCCCACTTAACTTTCCTATCATTGCCTTCACTATCAGGTTGATGATAGGATGTTCTTATCATAGAGACATCACATCCGGCACACGAGCAATCACCACAAGAACAACCTAGTGCTCTGATACTAAACTGACAGGACCCATCCCAATCCCTCTAGATTATCGTGGCATGTGGCTGCTCCCATTTGACACCACGTGCCAGACAAGGGACCAAACTGTAACCCACTAGGGGTTATCCAGAGTACGCAAGGATTTATGGTGGCATGTGCTGTCTAGATCTCTGCTACAGCCCGCATCTTCGACAAACCTGAAGGGCATCAAAAACCATAAAAGCTGTGAGTGGACAAAAATAACAAGTTATCAAAATCATTTAACAAAAATACATTTATACCCTTCACATAAAAGCATGGATGCATCAGAAAATGATATTTCAAATTCTTTCTCAAATGCAAGTCGTATTGCTTTTCAAAACAAAACACAGTGAAAAATGCTTTTCAATCGAAGCCATTTCCTCAGTAGGGACTCAGCCAAAAGCCAAATCATATAAAGGGTCTCGGCCCAAATCAAAACACGTGGGACCTCAGCCCAAATATCAACCATGTGGGATCTCAACCCTTCATTATCATTAGTCACGATTCCAATCCCAGCAACGCGTGCCCATAAACTCAAAGACTGCTTTGATCTTGAGCATGTCACCGTGAACACATCACCAGCCGACAACCACCAGATCATGGTGAACATATCATCGATCAATCTCATATATCGCACTCCCGATTTGAGCCTCCCTCGGCTGCCGCCTCCCTCGACTACTCGACAGCAGGCGCATCGTGACCTATTCGTACCTCGGAGGCCCTCTATAATCTCTAAAGTACTCTCCGACGAAACATATTCACAATCGGAGGCCCTCTAATAAAATTGATACGCTAAAACTAAGCATTAAACTAATCACAAAGTCACACTCAACACTTAATAAAAACATACGCAAATTAAAACCCTTTTTTGTAAATTGTAGCATTGATAAATATGGATCGTTCTTAACCGGGGATTGAGGGTACCTGAATATGATTATCGTTTGATTATTTAATTAGGGGGTAGTTGATTGTTTATATTATCCTACGTAATTAACTAATCTAAACTAACCTAATCTATTATTTACATGGTCAACTCATCTTTAACCTAGATCATTCATGAATTATGCTAACTTCAACCTATGAAATCCTCTAATTCTAGCTTTACGAGTTATTTGCATGTTATCTTAAGTACGTGCAGGCAGACACTCATGCCACACTTTCAGTTATATAGACTTGGAGACACTCCTCTATCTAATCAAGTATTAAGCACAAACATACAATCATAAAAAAAACTAGAATCATAAAATACATAGAATATTGGAATTAATACAACCATAAAACCAAGAATAATATTAGAAATCAGTTCATAAACCAAGATATTCAAGCACAAAAGATAACTAAAAGGTAAAGAGGTTGTGTTAGACTTTTTCTCTTCGGGACACTCTATGGATACGAAGTGATTGGGTACTCTTTGGTGAGACACTTGGTGTAACGCCCCGGAAATTTGGAAAATGTAATTTTGTAAAATAATGAATAAATGACGTTTTTACCCTTGTGAATAGTAGGGTCAATTTGTTGACTTTTTGATTGGTGAATCAAACGGACGTTGACCGATGACCGTGACGTAGTTCGGGACGTCACGAGTCCATAGACAGGTGGCACGCCCAATTCCAACGATCAGGAAAAAAGTTATGACGTTCGGAAGTTCGAGGGCATTTTCGTAATTTGGACGAAAAGGGGGAAAATGTTGACTTTTTGTTTGACAACTAATTTTCACACGACTCGAGGACCGTTAGGTAAGTCTCGATGCCCTGAGTACAACGACAGGCGGCACATCGAAAACGGAGTTCGGATACGAACGTTACGGGTCACGGAAGGCTAGGGGCAAAATGGTAATTTGACCAACCAGGGGCAAAATGGTCTTTTAACCTTGATCAGACCATGACACCTGTCTTTTGTCTGATTCTTACCTCAGAAAACATGGAATCGGGCCTTAAGGGAAACACAATGATATATACTTTTGACATTTATCCCTAAATCATAGCTTAACTCATTATTTTGTTCAATTGACCCGTGATAAACCACCAGCTCATCGTCATTGTGCAATTAAGAGACTAAGGACTTGAACTGAGAGAGAGGAACTCGAGGGATTGTGAG
The DNA here is from genome assembly GCA_032719365.1 of Prinsepia uniflora. Taxonomy (NCBI): domain Eukaryota; kingdom Viridiplantae; phylum Streptophyta; class Magnoliopsida; order Rosales; family Rosaceae; genus Prinsepia; species Prinsepia uniflora. Next base: position 15,452,540 of record CM064863.1, on the reverse strand, counting down.
AACTGGGAGAATTTTGGTTCGAAAATTTCAGAAAATTTGGGGGAATTCGAATTCGAATTTGTGAACCAGGAGAAGGGGAATTGAGGATTACATTAAGATTCTGGGATCAAAACGACACTCACTGCAACAAAAACGAAGAGAATTGCTGTCGAATCGAGGAAGAACAGAAGCTTCCATGGCTGCCGAAAATCGAGCTTGAGTTCAGTTAGTTAGAGGTAAACTTGTATGAAATTGATCTTGTGGAAATGTTCCCTACACTCTCACGATGCTAACTATGTGAATTAATTGGAAAATCAATGACGGAATCGTGAAACCCGAATAGGAGACCCGTCGAAGTTCGATCGTGAGTCGTGAAGTTTTAGACCTTAATTGATGTAATTAAACTCACAGAACTGAAATGAAGTTGGATTAGATGAGATCAGTTGAAAGAACGGATCAATTTGAGGTCGAATTGATGGAGTTTGAATCGGATCCTATCGCGGGTATTTCAACCCGTTTATCAGACGTACGGGTGAGAACGACGCACTGTAACATTACTGTGCTATGCGCGTGGCTTTCACGCGCAGCCGCTTGCGGCGGCGCGTGACGACGCGTGGAGGGGATTCCGGCAAAGTGGTCAAGATGAAACTTGATGTTCTCGATGATACGAACCTATCCACGTTGGTTTCGGGTCAATCAGATATGGTTTCAGAGTAGTTCCGAGTACCCGACACGTTTAAATTATATTAAAATAATATTCTAAAATTCCGACAATTAGGGGATTCTTATTTGAGGATCATATGATAGTCTAGTAATCTTAAATCACTTTGTTTGACAGGCTGGAATATTCGCGGGACATCGGAAGAAAACGAACAGCTCGAGGCTGAGCAATTCAGACGGTGTGTGTGAGTGGACTTTTGGTTTTCTAACCGTGATGCATGCATATATGATTTAAATGCTTTATTATATGATTTTATTTGCTTTGGCATGATTGATGTTTCAATCCGGTGATTTCTCGGTTTTATGATTATTATATTATATTTTGGCACGATTTTCGAGAAATGATGAAATTGATGTTTTTGGGCTAGGCCCGGATTGAAAATGATATTTGGACTTGGAATATGAGTCAGTGATTGATTTTATGGATTTACGTGATCGTGGCAACTCGGGTTTACGGTTGCACGGATTTGCGTGAAAATGAGATTTTGGGCTTGTGCCCCAAGTGAATAGTAATTTTGACTCGGATTTGGAGTTACATGTGAATATGATTAAATTGATGATTTTGATTTATAAAGTGAATCCTGGACACTGTTTAATGATGGTTTTGTGGAACTTGATTTGTGAAAGCTATGTCTCGGGCATAGGCCCCATTGAAATGTTTTTGACTAGATTTGAGACATAAATGATTTTAAAATGAGATTACTGGATTTGGTGACCTGTTCCACATATACCATCCTTTGTGATTGATAGTCTCCTCCGGACGTCGAGGATCCTGGAGTAGTCACGATCCACTGCTTGGAGATGAGTAGCTCCGAGGGAGGCTCACTCGCAGGAGCGTGGGATTATGATGATATCCTCTAGACGTAGTTGTTCCTAGAGTTGATATCCCCCTAGACGTCGTAGATCCTGGGGGATGTACTCGGACGTGAGACACCGAGTTGCACGCGTTGCATTGATATCGTGACGGGTTATATGGATAATGTGATTGGATATTGAGGATTGGTGGTATTATGATTTATTGATATCTGTGTCCTGAGACTTTGGAAAATGATGCTTTATATCATGAATTGATTTCATATTATTACTCATGTTTTCTGTTATGCATGCACGTTTGTGAAAACTAGAGGGTGAGAAATGTGTTTTGGTAAATGTACTTAACAAACTTTATTTTTGTCCACTAACACCTTTACTGTTTTATGCACCCTCCAGGCCAGTGCACCGGTACGAGGGCTAGAAACGAGCCAGGCGAGGCAAAAGAATAAATAGACCGTTGCGCACTCAGACACTCTACAGAGTAGGAATTTGATCCCTATCTGTAATAGTACCTATGCTCTGTATTGTCTTTGACTAGTCAAACTTGTGACGTCATTGGTCTGTAAAACTTAATTATCCCTTGTCTGACAATGTTTTCGGGATTTTTTGTGTGGTGTATGTATATAAGTTTGGTTACCTTTGGTATTTTTGGTTATTGTCAGACGGGAGCAGGATTCATCACGACTATCGAGGGATAATCGGGATGGGTCTTGTCACTTGGAGACACTCCTCTATGTCACGGATGAAGGTTGTAAAATGTGGGATATGGTGTAATTAGTTTTGCACAAGAAATATTGAATTTATTGAAAAGGGAAAATTTTGTTAAACAGAGCTTTGGTACAAAGAATGAGTGACCCTTTACAAATAACTTAAGCCTCTCTATTTATATGAGAAAATTATTCCCCAAATAAATAGGAGTTCACAATTTAATTCTAAAAGGAAAAGGATTAAACTAATCAATAATGAAGTCCTAAAAGAAAAAGGTATTCTAAAAGTCCTAATTAAAAAGTAATCTAAATCCTAATTAAAAAGGTAGAACAAATCTTAATTAAAAAGGAAATATAAAACCTAATAAAAAAAAAGGAAAATTGGAGTTGCTTGCTAGAATAGTAACAAAAAACGGATTGGTGGAAAGCTGCTAGAAATTGCAGTGTAATTTGGCAGGCACTGGCCGAACTTTGGGATTCATTTCGGCGGTCCACAGCTGGTCAACGCGTCAGGAGAGGCTGGAAAAGGAATTCGGTGGACGCACGCCGACGTCATAAGAAGGGCCTCAGGATGCGCGCGTTGCAAAGAAGAACAAATGTTCGGTACACGTGCGCCGATCTCATTAACTGGACATCGGTAGACGCCTTGCGAAGCGATTTCTGGGCAGTTATTTTGGATTTGGTAGGTTCCTACCGAATACCTGAGTGATTTTTGGTGGCCTCCTTTCATTTGATCATAACGTTTTCGTTACAACTCCGATTGAGATGATTCTTTCGCCTAAATTCTCGTAATTCCGTGCTCTATCTAATTCTGCACAATTCTAACAAAAGATATTATTTTCTACAATTGTTTGGTATTAAAGTATTAAAAGATAAGTATAAAGGGTATAAAATGATACTTAATTCACGACTTATAAAAAATTCGAGTATTTAAACTCAAAATCATATCATCATCAATAGGGACACAAGTATGAATATCATCAATAGGGTCACATGCCCGAAATATTATCAAATGGACCATAAGCTCGAAAATAGTGTCTAACAACACTTCATAATCTAGGATTCCTTGAATCCTATCAAATTCCCAACTAGGTCTCATGTGTAACGATCCGTCCAGAATATCGGGATTAAATATTAATTAATTATGAATTTAGTATGACTAATCGAAGATTATTCGAGAGAATTCAGACGGATGGTGTAAAATGATCGTTTTACCCCTAGAATTGGGTAAAACATTGACTTTTGACTCGGGGAGTCAAACGAACGAGGACCAATGATCGTGATGTAGATCAGGATGTCACGAGTCCGTAGACAGGCGACACGTCGAACAGAGAAGTTATGGTCACAGGATCAAAAATGGGAATTTAACGTCTCGGGATTCGCATTAAATGATAATATAATCTGATTTGCTGATTTAATTATGTGAGGCCCTTGGATGAGTGGCAAGTGTCACTCATCCCATTGGTGGCTTTCCATAAAACATGGATCTATGTCCATTGGGTGAAAATGGTAAGGGATGCACAGGTTGATTAGGGAAAAACAAAGGATTGTGTGTGTGTGAGTGAACCTGCGAGAAACAATCCATACAAACACCTTCAAAACGTCCTTCTTTGTCTGTGACTTGTGAAGGAAAAAGAGAGAGTGAATGGAGACGATGTGGATGGTGTTCACGACGACGACTGTCGTGGACGGTCGCCAGAAAACACAGACGGTAAGGTTTTATAATTCAAATATTGGAAATTGGATTTTCATGGTTGCTGAGTGATTCTAATGATTGGAAGTGTTTTCTGGTGGTCCTAGGAGTTGATTAGGATCAGTTTCGAGGCTGGAAGTGGTCTGTGGCGATAGGAATTAGAGGTGGAAACCGGTGTTTTGTTCTTCGAATTGGAAGGTGAGTTCCAGACTTAGCTTTCTAGTTTTGATCACGTAGATTAATGGCAAATGATTAGACAAAGCTTTAGGGACAAACGGGATAAAAAAAGGGTCAAAAATGGCGAAGAACTGGTCTCGTCGATTCGGTTGAACCAGAAAACCAGTGAACCGGTCTGAACTGGTTGATCGAAGGTTGAAGACGACATTGTTCACTGAACCTGGGTTTTCCGCGCATTGACTTTTGGTGGCACATGAGGGTGCGTGGGCCCAATTTTTGAGATGAGGTCAACATGTAATCTCATCTTTTCGATGTAACGAACATTTTGGGACAAGTTTCGAGTCGATCAAACATTGTTTCGATATAGTTTGGGATGTCCGAAGGTTTAAGATCTAGTTTAAATACGTTTAAAAATTTGGAAAAATTATGGGGATTTAATGGAAGGTTATTGAAAGTGTTAGTGACCTTAGAATGTGATTGGACAGGTCCGAGAGTTCCGGTCATGATGATTTAGCCCGGGGAGGATTATGGCACGCGTATCGAGGCAACAACAAAGACGGTCTGTGAGTGGACTTTGTTTTCTAAACTGTGATGCATGCATAACTGTTTTATACGTTTTACATATGTGATATCGCTGATGATGATTGTGGTATTGGTGATTTACATAATTACACGTATTTCGAGGTGATTTCTGTATTTGCACATATTTCGAGGTTTTGGATTTTACACTGTGTGCTTGCATTTAAATGATGGATTGATGGACTGATTTCGGATTTGAAAATATGGAACCAAGCTTGAGACCCATTTGATTTACAAATTCTCAGACTTGGAGTCTATTTGATTTGATGAGAAATCGGGCTGGGACCCATTTGAGTTATATGATCGGGCAGGGGGCCCTGTTGGTTTACGAAATCGGGCGTGCGACCCAATTGGATTTTATAATTGTGATTTCGGGTCGGGGAACCATAAATGAATTTGGATAACAGGAATTACGATGGTTTTATGGAAATCCCAAGCATAGGTCCCTTTGAACTGTTTGAGATTATTTATGAAATGTTTTATGGAAATCCCCTACGTGGGGTCACTGCACTGAGCGACTGGACCATATGGTGACTCAGGAGCAAGATTGCTAGACATCTGGAACGTCAGAAATCTGGGTTGTCAGAGATTGACTCGGGCTGAGACCCCGGGTAGCACGCGTAGCTTGGACCGTGACAAGACGTCTGGGACGCCGAGCATCTAGGATGCCGAGGATTGGTGTATATAACGGTATTTGATTGAATTGTGATTTATGGATTTATTGGATTTATGAAACGATCTTTCTATGGTTATGGATTTGGGCAGTGGCCCACTTGGATTTGGTTTTACGGATTTCGGTGTTTTACGGTTTTGGGCTGAGTTCCCACACTTGGTTGATTTTATGGTTTTGGGTGAAGGCCCTAATGATTTGAGGAAGGAAATGACTTCGGTTTTATAAACGGTTGTTATTATATTTGATTTGATAGATATAACTGGTTTTCGAATGCATGCATAATTTTTAGTGAAGGGCATAAAAGTCTTCTTATGAAATGTGTTTTATTAAATTAATGATTTTTCGTCCACTCACAACTTTTAATGGTTTTGATGCCCTTCAGGTTGATCACGGATGCGGGATTTAGCAGAGACCGAGACGTCACACTCCCCCACCGATCCTGGCGCGCTCTGGAAGCCCCGAACGGGCTGAGGTGTTAAGTTATCCCTTGTCTGACAATCCGTGTCAGACGGGAGCACGGCACATCCCGTGTTAATCCCCAGAGGATTTGGGATGGGTCGTGTCATCATGCCCAAAATATCTTTCATAAATCTCATAACTGGGTCACAGCTCGATATATCTCATGTTTGACTATACTCGAAGTCAAACTATAAATCAACTAGTACATACGCCCGAAAGATATTTTCAAATCTGAAACCATTTCGCATTTCAAACACTTTTCCAAAACACCTTTGACTATCATCCAAGTCAAAGTCAACATCCAACTGGGACTCATGCCTGAATGCCAATTTCACGCATCTCCATGAAACCTTTGAAATCATATAAAATACATGCACGTAGAATACTCGGTCGAAACCCAAATATCATATAAAATAAAAATCTCGAACTACGTGCAATATAGCATTTTCTACGAATATTTCAAATCAACAATATAAATCATATGCACTCAAGGCATCTCAAATCATGTTCATAAGATATATAAAACTGTTATGCATGCATCATATTTCATAAAACAAAGCCCACTAACAGATCGTCTATGCTGCGCGCTTTGAAACCCGTGACGTAAGCCACTTCGAGGCTAATCCATACTCTCTGGGACGTTCGGACCAATCCAAATCATACTCAAAGGTCACTCTCAACCTATACAAGTCTATATCAAAGACCCTCACACATCTCGGAACGATCAACGTGTACCAAAAAAGTTTCCTGAGGCTAAAATATTCTAAATGACCTATCAAACGACCTCTGATCGACCTGAAACCACCACCATTGGATTCAAATATTTGAGATATCTCGAACAAGATCGATTTGACCTTAAAATTTTTGTCACGTACCCTTACACGCGGGTCAAAGTGTCGGTCAACGCTGACGTCATCCAGTCAACGGTCGAAGTCAACGTTGACAATAGCAAAAGTTAACGGTAACGTCATCCGGTCAACGGTCAAAGTCAACGCTATTGTCAGCAAAGTCAACATTGACGTTAGCAGGTCAACGGCCAACGGGTCACGCGAAGACGGCTTCCGGCGCCGTCGTGCGCCGCTGTCTAGTTTGGCCACTGGGGACCGAACTCCGCCATTTTTGTCCAATTTTTTATCCCTTCATAACTTTCTCATTTCTCAACCAAATCCTACATTATATATATATATATATATATGTGAAAATCATACTAGTGGAGCTAAGGAATCCAAATCTAAACCAAGAAATTCAAAAAAGTATCTGTTTTTGAAGATATGGCCTCCCAAAGTTTCATCCAAACTTTGAATCGATGTTCTGGCCACTCACGTCGTCCAAAACCTTCCATTCCTCACTTTCTCTCTCTCTCTCTCTCTCTCTCTCTCTCTCTCTCTCTCTCTCTCTTCTCTCTCTCTCTCTCTCTCTCTCTCTCTCTCTCTCTCTCTCTCTCTCTCTCTCTCTCTCTCTCTCTCTCTCTCTCTCTCTCTCTCTCTCTCTCTCTCTCTCTCTCTCTCCCCCTCAGTCCACATGCATTGGACCTCCTAGGTCAAAAGTTAACTTTTTAACCTTTTCAAGGGCAAAATCGTCATTTTACCCAAATCGTCCGCTAATCCTCAATTAGTCCTTAATTACTTCTCAATAATCCATCAGACCAGGGATAAATATTTTACACAAAAGTGAGCACATATGTCAGTTTACAAAATGGTGCTCAAGCTACCCAAATGATGCTTAACCTAATCAAATAGGTGTATAGGTGTGCAACATAAATATCTATTCCTCGGCCTCTGGATCAGCGCTTCCTTCAGTGTCACGGCCTGAAGGGGTCAAGAAAACATTGAAAGAATGAGTGGACTGAAAATAAATAATATTTCCAAAACCATTTAAGGAAACAAATAAAGGTTTCTCCCCTCCGTTTTCAAACATGCATGCATTCAAGTCAAATCATAAGGAATGTAATCGAATCAATAAGCAATATAAATGAATATAAAACAGGATATGTGAAATAGTAATAATACACTGTATAACCAATCCCTGGCATCCCTGATGCCTGACATCCCAATGTCATAATGTCACGGTCCTAGGGCTACGCGCACCATCTGGGGTCTCAATCCCAAGTCCTCCCCATGATCCATCAATGTCCAGGTGATATCACAAGACACTGCCTGGATGATATCCATATCTCGCAATCCTGATCCTGAGCTTCTCCTCAGAGCAGCCCCTCTCAAGCAATGCACCGTGACTACTCCAGGATACTAAGAGACGTCTGGAGGAGACAATAACCAAAAAGGATGGTACGCACAGTGTAATAGTAAAACTAGTGAAAATCCTGTTCAAACCGTTTCTCAAAATTCCCATTTGACTCCAAAACTAGTCAATATATAATCCAGACGGGTGTTAAGCCCAAAACATCGTAATACGTAAAAAAATCCATAATTGACATTTAAAATCCATAAGACCATCAATGAATAATACCAAAGTAATCCAATTCAAATCATATAATAAGCAGTTAAAGTTATGCATGCATTCATTTTATAAACAAAAGATCCACTCACACACGGTCTTCGCTGCGAAAACAAACTGCGCTGCAACTGCCTTGATGCTAAACCAAAATCTTTGGACCTATCCAAACACATCCAAAGGTCACTAACAGAATCTACAAGTTCATACTCAAAACCCCTAAAATGTCTGATACCTGAAATGCATCCCGAACGAGTATCCCGAAGATTTAAACCCTTAAATGACCTATCAAACGATCTTCGATTGACTTGAAACCACCACCATTGAATTTGGATCATCAAAATCTTCAAAATGGGACCTTGATAACCTCAAAATATGTGCCCACACTAAAACGACCCATCCCGAATTATCGAGATTAATTAAGACTTAATGACGGATTAGTAGGGAGAAATTACGATTTTACCTCTAAACGAGGGTAAAAAGTTAACTTTTAACCTAGGAGATCCGATGGCTAAGGGCCGAGGACCGTTACATAGATCAAGACGATACGAATCCGTAGACAGGCGGCACGTCGAATTCGGACGTTCGACGGAAAAGTTACGATTCACGGGAGTTCCGTAGCATTATTGTACGAAGTTCGAGACGGATTGACATTTGCCATTATGTGGGCCAGATAATTTCCCCAGGGCCCAATGGATGAGTGACAAGTGTCACTCATCTACTGGCCACCATTTTACATTCATGCATATCATCCCTTTGCTTGTTCATGCATACCAACCCACACAAACCGATCTCACACAAAGCATTCAATCGACCATTTTAATTCCTTGTTGCTAGACTGAGAGAGAGAAAAAGAGAGAGAGAGACTGATGGTGGCTGATGAAGGCAGGACCTCCGTGCACGGCGACGAGGGCCCAGGAAACCAAGGTAAGCCGATACTTGGCTATGTCCCATTTTCCATTATTTTTCGATTTGGGCATTATGGATGCCTTTGGGGGATTGGATAGTGTTCAATAGGTTTTTAGGAGGGTATAGAGGAGTTTTTGGACAGTGGTTGCCGGTTGTGAAGCCTAGGGAAAAATTTGAAAGATTGAACCGTAAAGGGGAGTTTTACACAGTCGGGTTTTGAGCGTTTTTTATTGGATTTGATGATAGGAATAGATAGGAAAACTTGAAATAGGAAGTTTAGGATTAGATTAGATCAAATTGGACAAAAATTAAGGAGAGGAGAGCCCTGGACCGGTCGAGCCGGTCCAGTTGCAGGGTTGACGGGACCGACCGGTTCGAACCGGTCTAACCGAGGAAGAAGAAAACTGTAGCACTGGCGTGTGGCTCCCACGCCCAGCCACTTCATGAGGCACGTGCGGGTGTATGGGGGAGGTTTTGTTGGTGGTTCCAACATGTGAAATCATCTATTCGATGTAACGAACATTTTGGGACTGGTTTTGAGTCGATCACACATCGTTTTGATATAGTCCGGGTTGTCCGAAGGTTTAGGATCAACTTTAAAAATAGTTAAAAATTTTGAAAAATTACGGGGCTTTAGTGAGGGGTTATTTAAGTAGTTAATAACCCTCTATTTTGATTTGTACAGGTTTGGAAGTCCCGGTGACGGTGATTGTCCCGGGAAGACGTTTTGGCGCGCGTATCGAGGCGCGACTTCAGACGGTCTTTGAGTGGACCTTTCTTTCTAAATTGATGCATGTATAAATGTTTTAAATACATGTTTTGTGATTCCAGGAGTGCATTTGTATGTGGTAGCCTAGGATTTACGTATTTGCACATATTTCGAGATTTCCGATTTTATACGATGCTTGTACGTGCTAGGTTTTCAATGAGGGTTTAATGAATGGGTTTTGGATTTGGAAATATGAAATTGGGCATGAGTCCCATTTGATTTACAAACTCTCGGACTTAGAGTTCATTTCATTTGACGAGGAATCCGACCGAGGGTCCATTTAAGTCATGCGATCGGCCCGAGGGCCCCGTTGGTTTATGAATCTGGGCTTGAGGTCGAGTTGGTTGTAATATCGGGCTTAACGCCCCATTAGCTGTAGTATTGGGCTTGAGGCCCCATTTGTTTACGAATTCGAGCTTGAGGCCCAGTTGGTTGTAATATCGGTCTTGAAGCCCCGTTGACTGTAGTATCGAGCTTGAGGCCTCGTTGGTTGTGAAATCGAGCTTGAGGCTCCGTTGATTTATGCTTTCGGGCTTGAGGCCCTGTTAGTCGTGATATTGGGCTAGAGGCCCAGTTGATTGTAACATCGGGCTTGAGTCCCAATTCGGTTTATGAAATGAGAATTCGGGCATGAGACCATATTGAACTGTGGATTTAGGTCGAGGCCTGTGAAAGTGAATTTGAATCGGATACGAGGAATCCCATTGAGAATCGGGTATGAGACCCATTGAATTGAGATTTGAAATAAAGTGTTGTGAAAATGTATGTACCATATGAGTTATTTGGTCTCCTCCAGCCGTCGACCTGGAGAGTCACGATCCACTGACCAGAATGAGTATCCCCATAGGGAGCCCATTCCAAGAGTGGGAGTTATGATATGGTCTCGGACTGGGTCCAGAGATAGCTATCCAGACATCGTAGATCCTGGATGTTGGATATAGCCTCTTGGATAGAGAATTCCTGGGGTTAGGCTCGGAGTGAAACCCCGAGAAGTGTGCACACTAGCATAGAGATGAATCGTGACATATATCGGGGATGTGTTCTCTAGGGGCTGTGTGCCCAGAGTTGGCATCTTCTTGGAAGTACTGAGGATGGGTTATACGTATGCATATACGTAAGAGGTTTTATGGAAAGTGGTTAGGGGGCGGAGACCCCGTGTTTTATGTTTTGGACAGTGGTTTGGGGCGGAGACTCTGTATTCTATGTTTTGGTATTTCACTGAGAATGATTTTGGGCTGAGGCCCACATGTCGTGATTTGGGTAGAGTCCCGCATGATTAGTTTTGGGATGAGTCCCTATGGAAATTGGTTTGGGCTGAGTTCCCATATGTATTGATTTACAGTTTTGGGCCAAGGACCTAATGGTTTTGTGAATGTTTTGGATAAACGGTTTTCAAATGCATGCATGTTTTTAGTGAAGCGCATAAATCTTCTTCTAGTGAAATGTTTTTATTGAAATGTTTGATTTTTTTCCACTCACGACTTTGATGTTTTGAATGTCCTTCAGGTTGATCGCGGATGTGGGTTGTAGTAGAGACTGAGACATCACACTCCTTCTCCTACGATCCTGGCGTACTCTAGAAGCCCCGATGAGGGCTAGAGATGGAATTATCCCTACTCTGACACTTCGAGTCAGACGGGAGTATGCACATCCCACGTTAATCCCGGGGGATTTTGGACGGGTCCTGTAAAGTTGGTATCAGAGCAGGTTGGCTCATATGATACCCATGTTACTCTGATACCAGTTGGTATCAGAGCAGGTCTTGTTCATAGAGTGCGCACAGATTAAGGATGTGATGTCTCTGCAGTCGTAACAGCCCGTCATCAAGCTGATAGTTAGAGTAAGAGTAGGAAGCACCTCATGTTGAACGAAACTCGGTGCAATGGTTTAAGGATTCGATTGGCATTGGATGTTGCGTTCTCCGAGAGGTTGGATCTCGAGTAGGATCAACGTTCGTGTGAATCCAATGGCTTAAAGCCGTAGTGTTACTGGAGATTGGATCCAGTGGATTAGTGGAGACCGTATGACGACCCGAGAGTCGGGACCATCGAGTAGTCATGACGGACCTGGATCGGACCAAAGAGGAATAAGTGGAGGTCGGATGTCAGAGTCGTCCATGAAAAAAGTGCAAGGACCAGAGATTGTGTTGCTAGGAGCAATTAGGGGCACGATGACCCTATGTAGTATACGATGCCATATTTCAGTGTGTCGAATCCCAGAGGGATGTCGACTGGTAAAAGATGGCCCGAAGTGGTTGTCGTATGCCCGATAGGATGCGATTGCGCATGTAGTGCTTGTACAGTGTTAGGCACGTAGTATGACCAAGTTCTTAAGGAGGCCAGTGGCTGAGAGCCGTAGAGTTACGAGAGGATGAGATCCTCACAGTGTAGTTACTGGTTGTTCGGACACCAGTATTGGAGTATGATGACTCTTCAGAGTCGAGTGCGAGGGATCAGTCAGGATGGTTGGGCTACAGCGGGCAGCTGGGATCTTCAGAGTCGATCGATTGGACAAGTTACCAGGAGAGTGGTACTTGTGGACCGGATACTGAGGTAGAGTGGTTGGTACCGGCGGTGAGTCGACTGCATGGAATTGGAGTCTCGATATCCGAGTGTTTCTGAGATTGGTCTGCACGAGGTTGTGGCAGACGCTACAATCGATGGACGTAGTCAAGTCTTATTGAGTTTGAGAGGCTCATGTTGCCGTCACACTTGGGGTGTTGGCACACTTGCCACGCTACCTCTATGAGGTGATTGTGACGAGTAGGATATAATTTGATGAGTGACAGGTTCCCTAGATATCCTTGGATGGATTGTACGAGTGTGAGTATTGGAGTTGATCCCATAGGGTTGGGACGTGCGAACCAGTATACCGACGGGTTAGTAGATGTGCCCAGAGTGGCGAACATGTGAGTTCGGTGGGCACTGAGCCGGACAGATAGGATCTCGAGTGGCTTAGTGCGAGGCTCAGGGAGTACTTGGTTTGGTGACCAGTTCCCTGATGATACGAGACTCGAGGCACAAGTGTGTGCCCAGGAGTGGTAACGTTAAAGGATGAAATGCCTAAGTGGCGTTTGGATGAGAACGTATAAATGGATGACATAAGTGACGTCTTATGACGTGATGGTCAGTTGGTCAGATATGGTGTTATGCAGAGATTTGACTGCAGATCACAACAAGAGCCTGTTGTGACTCTTCAGTCGAGCGGTACATCAGGTTAAGACGAATTGACATCCTTTTGGATGTGCATAAACGGTATTCACAGACATGTGGATGGTGTCCAGTTGAGTTGAGGACTTGAGTGTTCGTTGCGGATTGGTTTTGATTGACTACGGTTGACCATACCTACTGAGTTGGGGACTTGGAAATCGTTTGCCCATAAGACGCAGGAATGCTCGTGTAATAAGTGAGCTTAGTAATTGGAAAAGAAGCATGTTTCCAACGTGATTAGAACTTCGGAATCAAGAGAAGTTGTGATTGAGACGATGAGAAGAGTACTTAATTCCGCATTGGTGATGGATATTACGAGGTCACTGAGTGTGACTCTTTAGCAAATAGTGCTGGGTACCGGAGGATGACATAAGATGAACTTTGATGTCATCATCTTGGATTCTCCTGGATTTTTCCCTAGGTGGGACAACGAAGAGTGATATGACATCTAAAGGGTGCAAAGAGGGTGTAAGAACTGAACACCTAGGTTGTGGGTCAAATTTGAATGATTCAGAGAGCAGATGGTGTTTAGCGTCACCTGATAGTGATGATAGTGTCCACTACCTTGAACCCATAGGGGACCTGTGTCGGTATTATGGATAGAGTCGTGTGGTGATGATCAGGATGGTCGATATGATAGTGATGACTGTGACGATCATGGGCCGAGTAGAACGAGGTCTGGTCGTCATCAGAGTAAGTTGCCTGGCTGATTATGCTAAGCTAGGAGCAGAGGAGAATTCGTTGGTAAGCCCGTTGAAGGATCCCTTAGCATAGTTGGTGAGATGATAAGACAGAAATTGGAATTGGGGAGAAAGATAAGACAAGGACGATACATGGATATCGATTAGGAAAAGGTGAATAGCCGATGTGTCGAGTTAGATTTGAGGATAGAGATTGTGTTGGATCGAGGCTGGCTCGTGATGTACGATTGAACATTGGTCCGATAAGTACTATGATCGGGGACATATTGGTAGATTGACTAGACGTCGAATGATGTGCGCTCGAGTAGAGTTATTGGAGAGGGTTTGGAGAGTTGGTGAGCCGAGAACTCAAGGTCGTGCGGGTCAGAGGAACCCTAATGACTGTGTGTGCTTCCTGTTGAGACGATTATTTGATCTAGGATCCAAATACACCCAGGATGGGTGAGGCGTCGACTATGTGTCGACAGGTGGAGTGGTACAACAGTTGAGACTCGAGGTGAGTCTAGGTGTCAGTGGAGATCACTGAGTGAGGTGAGATACGATACAAGACTCTAGAGCAAGTCGAGATTAAAGTAGCGCAGCGAAAGCGCAGTGGAGCCGGGAGCTACTGGCTGGTCATGATGGTTGTGACGTGTAGTGGTAATGGATTTAATAGGTATCCGACGCGTTCATAGAGGTATGGATTGATGGGACTCTAAGGAGAGTCAGCTTTGAGTATGGGAAATTAAGAGAATCGATTCATGCGAGTATCGAGGTCGATTATACTTACGGCATAAGTCTGTGGATGGCCTGTGAGATAGGTTTCATGCCACTGAAATGGCAGGCTCTAGAGGATGTTGTCGGATCGGATGCTGAATAGGATATCAGTTCCGGTTGTCGAATCAAAAAGGTCGTCAGACTGAAAGGCTGACTTTGGGAGTCAGATGAGAAGAACCATCAGGCTGAAAAGCCTATTGGACGACGACTTAGTAGGATTGACCTGTCAAAGTGAGCGACAGGCGAGATCGGCGATACGTCGAAATTCTGTCTCGGGTGAGACTTACGAGCTGACATGTAGCTCTCGAGAAGGAATTTGAGCTTTGGAGGCTCCAGTGACAGTGCGTACCGACGAGTATGACTTCGTGTCGGACGTGTACGTGTAAATGAGGGTACCTGAATAGTGGGACATGATTGGAATTCCACAGTTTGGTTGTGGAATTGGGTCGATTTGAATTTTGAGGAAGAAATTCTTGAAGGGAGAAAGATTGTACCGACCCGTCCCGAATTATCGAGATTAATTAAGACTTAATGACGGATTAGCAAGGCTAAGCGAGGATTAAACTAGGATTTGTGGACATTCAAAGCGAAATTACGATTTTACCCCTGAACGAGGATAAAAAGTTGACTTTTGACCCAGGAGGTCCGATGGCGCAGGACTGAGGACCGTTACGTAGATCGGGACGATACGAATCTGTAGATAGGCGGCACTTCGAATTCGGACGTTGACGGAAAAGTTACGGTTCACGGAAGTTCCGTAGCACTATTGCATGAAGTTCGAGATGGATTGACATTTGTCATTATGTGGGCTAGACATTTTCCCCAAGGCCCAATGGATGAGTGACACTTCTGGCCACCATTTTACATTCATGCATATCATCCCTTTGCTTGTTCGTGGATACCACCCACACAAACCGATCTCACCCAGACCATTCCATCGACCATTTTCAATCCATGCAGCTGGACTGAGAGAGAGAGAAATAGAGAGAGAGAGAGACTGACGGTGGCTGATGAAGGCAGGACCGCCGTGCACGGCGGCGAGGGCCCAGGAAACCAAGGTAAGCTGATACCCGACTATGTCCCATTTTCCATTATTTTTTTATTTGGACGTTATGGATGCCTTTGGGGGATTGGATAGTGTTTAATAGGTTGTTAGGAGGGTATAGAAGAGTTTTTGGACAGTGGTTGACGACTGTGAAGCCCAGGAAAAAAATTGAAAGATTGAACCGTGAAGGGGAGTTTTACACAGTCAGGTTTTGGGCGTTTTTCTTTGGATTGGATGATAAGAATGGATAGGAAACCTTGAAATAGGAAGTTTAGGATTGGATTGGATCAAATTGGATGAAAATTGAGGAGAGGAGAGCCTTGGACCGGTCACGCCAGTCCAGTTGCAGGGTTGAACCGGACCGACTGGTTCGGACCGGTCTGACCAAGGAAGAAGAAAACTGTAGCACTGGAGGTGGCTCCCACGCATAGCCACTTCATGCGGCATGTAAGGGCGTGTGAGAGAGATTTTGGGGGTGATTCCAACATGTGAAATCATCTATTCGATGTAACGAATATTTTGGGACTGGTTTCGAGTCGATCAGACACCGTCTCGATATAGTTCGGGTTGTCCGAAGGTTTAGGATCGACTTTTAAAATAATTAAAAATTCCAAAAAATTATGGGGCTTTAGTGAGGGGTTATTTAAGTAGTTAATAACCCTTTATTACGATTTGGACAGGTTTGGAAGTCCCGGTGAGGGTCATTGGCCCGGGAAGACGTTTTGGCGTGCGTATCGTGGTGCGGCTTCAGACGATCTGTGAGTGGACCTTTCTTTTTAAATTGATGCATGCATAAATGTTTATAAATGTTTGAAATACATGTTTTGTGATGCCAAGAGTGCATTTGTTTGTGGTAGCCTAGGATTTACGTATTTGCACGTATTTCGAGATTTTCAATTTTATACGATGCTTGTACGTGCTAGGTTTTCAATGAAGGTTTAATGAATGGGTTTTAGATTTGGAAAGATGAAATCAAGCATGAGACCCATTTGATTTACAAACTCTCGGACTTGGAGTCCATTTGATTTGACGAGGAATCGGACCGAGGGTCCATTTGAGTCATGCGATCTGGCCGAGGCTCCCGTTGGTTTATGAATTTAGACTTGAGGCCCAGTTGGTTGTAATATCGGGCTTAAAGCCTCATTGACTGTAGTATCAGGCTTAAGGCCCCATTGATTGTAGTATCGGGCTTGAGGCCCCGTTGGTTTACGAATTCGAGCTTGAGGCCCAGTTGAATTGAGATTTGAAAGAAAGTGTTGTGAAAATGTATATACCCTCCATATGAGTTATTTGGTCTCCTCCAGCCGTCGACTTGGAGAGTCACGATCCACTAACCAGAATGAGTATCCCCATAGGGAGCCCATTCCAGGAGTGAGAGTTATGATATGGTCTCGGACTGGGTCCGGAGATACCATCCAGACATTGTAGATCCTGGATGTTGGATAGAGCCTCCTAGATGGAGAATTCCTGGGGTAGACTCAGAGTGAGACCCCGAGTAGTGTGCACACTAGTATAGAGATGAATCATGTCTTATATTGGGGATTTGTTCCCTAGGGGTTGTGTGCCCCGAGTTGGCATCTTCTTGGAAGTGCCGAGGATGGGTTATACGTATGCGTATACGTATGAAGTTTTACCGAAAATGGTTTGGGGGTGGAGAGCCCGTGTTTTATGTTTTGGAAAGTGGTTTGGAGCGGAGACTCCGTATTATATGTTTTGGTACTTCACTGAGAATGATTTTGGGTTGAGACCCACGTGACGTGATTTGGACAGAGTCCCCCATGATTGGTTTTGTGCTGAGTCCCTACTGAAACTGGTTTGGGCTGAGTTCCCATATGTTTTGATTTACGGTTTTGTGTAACGACCCATTCTGTAAATCAGGATTAGATTAGTGGTTAATGACAGATTAGTGAAGTTAATCGGTGCTTAGTGGGCTGATTTCGGTCGGACGGTGCGAAATGACGGTTTTGACCTTGGAATTGGGTAAACAGTTGACATTTCATTCGGGCTGTCAAATGGATTTTGACCTATGACTGTGACGTAGTTCGGGACGTCACAAGTTCATAAACAGGTGGCACGTTCGATTTCGACATTCGAGGAAAAATTTATGACGTTCGGAAGTTCAAGGGTAATTTGGTAATTTAGTTAAAAGGGGGCAATTTGTTGGCCTTTCATACGACATAGACTTTTCACGTAACTTGAGGACCGTTAGGTAGGTCCCGACTCCCTGAGTACAACGACATGCGGTAGAATGGTTATTGTAGAGAAAAGGGTAAAATGGTCATTTTGCTGTATTGGGAATTGTGCCCAGAGGATTTGTGACACTTGGCTTGTGTTGGAGTCTGTGCCCACCATATTTGGGACACATGTCCCATCCTGGAAGGCTATGGAACACTCCTAGCCGCCACACATCCAAATTAAACGGAAAATTGGGTTAACCGGTTGAAAAACAGAGAATAAGGTGAGGTGGTCACTGTGAAACCGAATTCCTCCGATCTTCACTAGTTGCCAGTAACCTAGTATTGAAACAGAGAGGGAGATGTGGACAGTGGAAGGGTGGAGGTGGTGCCACGAGGGCCGTCGTGGACGATGGCCTCGAACTGTGATGATCAAAACAGGGGACTTCGGGGAGGTTAGACTAGAAAAAACTACCAACTCATATCCTTGACCTTTGCTTTGAAAAGAAAAGATGAAAAGGGGGATGTCTGAAGGAGAATGAAGGCCACGGTGAAGCTCATGACGGCGGGTCGAGGTAAGGACCCGGTGAACCCGAGATGTCCTGTTTTGCAATTGGAAATGGTACTCGTGTTCTCATACGGTTTGGATTGATTTAGTTGATGGGAAGATGATGCTAGAGGTCCAAGGGATCGAATAAGCCTGGTTTGGAGGCTTAAGGTGGACGGTAAGGTCGAATTCCCGTAAAAGCTTATTTTGAATTTGAAAATGATAAATTATGTTTTAACGGTTAATATTTGATTTGGTTAATTAGAGAAGCTCCTGAAAGATGTAGAGAGGTGTTTGGAACTAAAACCAGAGCTTGAGATAGGCAGGAACGTTGGCAGAACTTGGTTGTAAGAGACGGGTCTGATCACGGTTCAGGAAGGTAATATTCAGGTCTTTAAGTTGTGCTTTAATTAGCTAAATTGATTAGGATGGATGGGACGAAGCTAATAGGAAAAATGGAATTAAAAATCATGGAAAAACGAGGCAAAACCGTGAGTGCCGATTCAAGATTGGACTGGATTTGCAAACCGGTTCAGACCGGTCGACTTGATGAAGACGATGAACAGTGCTGAGGTACGTGGCTCCCACGCGCAGCCCCTTTGGGACGCGCGTGAGGGCGCGTGGCTCTATTCATGGGGAAGTTATCAACACGATTTTTTATCGTATCGATGTAACAAACATTTTAAGACTGGTTTCGAGTCGATCGGACATCGTGTCGATATGTTTTGAGCTATCCGAAGGTTTAGGGCTCAGTTAAAAATAGCTAAAAATTCGGAAAAATTACGGGGTTTTAGTATAAGCTTTATGAACTAGTTAGTGACCTTATTATGGGATTTGGACAGGTTTGGGAAAGTCGGTGATAGTGGATTGGCAGGGAAAGCGTAATTGTGCGCGTATCGAGGTAGCGCGCTAATGGTTTGTGAGTGGACTTTGCTTTCTAACTTATGATGCATGCATATATGTTTTTATATGTTTTCTATACGTGATTCTATAATTTTGATTATGATCTTGATGATTTACGATTTTGCATGTATTTCGAGATATTTACGTACTTGCACATTTTACGAGATTACGATTAAAGTTGTGATTTGACCACGATTTTGATGATGTGATTTTGGGATTTGATTTCAATGATTTATTATGGATTTTGGAAAGTAATTTCGGGCTTGAAGGCTTGTTCATGTGATTTTGATAAACGAGATTTCGGTTTTGGAACCGAATTTTGAAAAGGTGATTCATGCTTTGGTTTTGAAACTTGAAAGAGAAATCTTGGATTTGGGTTCGGGATGATGGTTCCGGATGCTAGCTTACAGAATCATTATTGCTAATTCAGATATAGATTTTCGATGGTTTTCACTTGATTGAAAAATGGTTTTGGGTTTAAAGACCCGGAAAAAGAAAATGGCTGGATCTGGTTTTGAGTTTAAAGACTCGGTTGATTAACGGGGGAGGGCCCTGGATTGATATGTTTTGAGTTTAAAGACTCGGTTATGATATCCCCCGAGGCCTGTTGATTGTGTTTTGAGTTTAAAGACTCGTTGATATCCCGAGAAGGCCTGATTATGCGCATGGTTTTGAGTTTAAAGATTCAGGCGCACTTGAGATCCAGCAACTCGCATGATTGATGTTTTTCACTATTTTTCAGATATTTTGGGCAGTGGCCCGGATGACTTGGATTTGATGAGTTTTGGGGCTGAGTTCCCGTACTTTGATGTTTGATTTATGATTTTGAGTTGAGACCCTGAATTTGAATTGCGGATTTGATGAAAGAAACGATTCTGGATTTCATTTATGATTTTGGATATGAAATGGTTTCATGACATGGATTTTATATGCATGCACTGGTTTTTACGTGGAGGGTATAAATGTCTTTCTGATAACTGTTTTCTAAAATTACTATTTATTTTTTTCCACTCACAGTATTTTTATGTTATCAATACCCTCCAGGTGTGATGCGGTGCGGGCTGTTGTTAGAGAGACGGAGACATCACACAAGCGATCCACAGTAGGTTCTGTGCTATGGGAAGTTTGGGAAATGTTGGACGGTTCGACTTGGAAATTCCTTGTCCAGCTTACGTGTTACATGGAGGTTGGACGTCAATTTAGCCTTCGTGTCACGCGTAAGTTAGACGGGATCATAACTTAGCCCTTAATCCCGGGGGTATGGGGGTGGGTCATGTCAAATTCGTATCAGAGCAGGTTTTGTGCGCTCTGTGTGAAGTTTGGCTTCCAGAGCAGGTGGTTTGTCGACTAGCGTGTCGTGATGCTACTGTGGATGTGATATCTCAACGTGGAACACCCCGTCATCAACCTGGACACGTGAGTGATAGTACGATCACTATGTGAGTTCGAGCGACTAGGTGATGCGTTGCCTGATACGCAATTGGAGGTGTTACCTGTCGGCTTAGGGCTGGAGCAGTTAGCGTGTTTGACGCTGGATATACTCGATAGTTGGTTGGACCATGGGGTCGGATGTCTGCCAGCGTGATTAACGTGGATGGTAACCAGTGAACTACGATTGATGATCGACTGAGGGTCGACTGGTCGGTATGTGGAGCCCAATGGCAGCCTGTTGAGCGGGTGGTATATGTGGGCCGAGGAGGCCGGTTGACGGTGGCTTGTTAGGTCAGGTCAGGCCGGATGACGGATGTATGGATTGGTGACCTTTTGGTCAGTTTGGTTGAGATTGGATTTGTGAGGCTACGAGTAGCCGGATGCCTCGAGTGGTGGTGGTATAGGAAATAACTTTGAGAATCTGAGGGATTCCCCCTAGTGATGGATACTGGTTAACGTTGGTATGTAGAATATCCGATAAGGGATGGTCTTAGCCGGTTGTGATGACCCTAGTAGTAAGGTTGTTGTGAGCTAGTGGTTGCCGCGGGTTTGGATAACCCGACTGTGGACAAGGATTTGAGGAACCCAGTGGAATGACTAGTCTGGAAACCGTAAGTTTGGGGTTTGTGGTTAGATAGTTGTTATGATTGGGTCGATTTACGGCCGGATTGGAGATGGTGCTATTAGGTGCAGCCAAGGTAGTGGATGGTTAGTGGATGACTCTGGACGAGTCCAGTGAGACTGCGGCATTGGTGGAGCATTGAGTTGCTCAGAGTTGTGGATTACAAGGGATGTTAATTCACCTACTCGAGTGTAGATTGAGGGTTTTGGCTCGGTAAGAGCGGAGGTTCGGGACTAGTGTGCTGTGCGCACGAGATAGAGGATGATGTACCACGAACTGGGATGCTTGTGAACGGTCGGATGGGCACATCGTGAGTTGAGGCTGTGGCCAGGCGTGTGGTGCCGGTGTCTTCCTACTAATTGAGCTATGAGATATGATGACCAGTGGCAGGTCGTGTTTCGGGATGAACGGTCAGGATGCCGTTAGTTGATTAGAGTAGCGCAGCAGAAGCGCGGTAGGACCTATGCTTCGTGTCGACGCGGGCTAGGTTGGTATGGTCGGGTTGACCATGAGCGAGGTTGGTTTTCGTGGACTCATCTTATTGAGTTGGAGATGTCGAGTGTGTTGGACTGGGTTGGCACATGCCGAGGTTGGCATTTGGGGTGATGACGAGGCCAGCACTCAGTGATTTCCCGAGCTTTGTGATGGACGACTTCGAGGATAGGGACTGAGGAGTCAGAGGTGAATGATTGTTGTTTGTGATCCCGGAAGTTGGTGATCTAGAATGGAATCTCGGAAAGGTTGATACACGAGAATCAGGATATGTGATGATTGACATCCTTTTGAATGCGTATAAACGGTGTTAACCGAAAGGCGAGTTAGTGGGTGAGTTGGTTTGGTTACGGACACGTGGTTGTGATCCGTAGGAGTGGTGGATCGCCTTAGTATAGCGGTGTTGACGTTTGGAAGGTTGGTACAATGGTGGTATTCGTGTTGCGGATTGAGTTACATGGTTGGAATCTCAGAATCAGGAGAGGTTGTAGTTTGGACGATGAGATGTGCGTTGATGCTGAGTTGGTGTTAGATGTCAAGCACGAGGGATGGATACTTTGGAGTCGATTAGGGGATTCATTTAAGGAACTTCAAGAATTGTGAACCCCCTCTCCCTCTTAATTGTGGACACTTGTGGTTGTCTTCAGGAGTAGAAAGAAGACTTGGTGACACCGGGTGTGGCCTATGTGGCAAGTGTTAGGGGATGGTTTTAAGACGGATTACGGTAGTTGTAATGACATGGTTGAGGACCATTGTGAGTTCCGTTGCAGGATGACGGAAGTAAGTTGAGAAGGAGTAACTATAACGGATCGACATGAGGTTACAGGCGAGAACCCACCATCTAGACGTGTGATATTCTGGAGCGATGTGGTGGTATAATGCTAAGAGTTGTATGGACGAGAAGTGAGATCCACTTAGGAGTGAGTGGATCGGGATTAGATTATTTCTGGCTCATGTTTGACCTGTTGTGGATAAGGAGGATCGTATGTGAGACATGGGTGGAATATCTTGACCTCTTGGCGTGGTGTATGACGCTTGTGGTCCCTCTCGTATACGTATGGATATTGGACTTAGATCTGGAACTGGGTCTACCATGTATTTGCAGTTGAGATGTGATTGGATTTCTCTTTGGTCGGGAGGCCTAGAAGACCGGGAGATTCGAAAAAGACTCGAGTTGGACTTCCCCGCACAACTTATAGTGCAGCCTAGTGGTAGGATTGAATCGACGGACTGCAAAAGGGAAATGTGCTTGACTTGTAGGCAGATGGTCATTAGTATATTACGAAGATGTTTGTGTACCCTGGAAATTTCCATTGTGAGGGAGACGGGTACACTAGGATGTTGTTGGTTGGACTTTGGGTGCAGTAGAATGTGGCTGATACCGATGTGATTGCTTGGTGGACGTGCACCGTAATGTTCTGGTAGGAATTGGGGATCGGCTTAGTGCCGAGGTATGTTGTGGTTGTCTTGCTGAATCGGAACAGTTTCAAGGTGCTTGACTGGGTGAGATGTGGATTGGATCAGGATGATCCCGAGAGATTTGATGGGTTATGACAGGAGTCAGTATTGTTGTGAGCAGGATGCTAAGAGCCATGAGTGGCTGGTGGGACCCTGACATTGGGATGTTTGCTCACGGTTAAACCAGTTTGTGATAGGGTCCAGTTATAAAGGAATAGTATGGAATGTGGATGGTGTTCCCACAGGTTGACTGTGTTGGTGGTTAGAGGAACCACTGATGAGATGATTGGTTGAGTTAGTGGTGTGAGTAAGTACATTGTGACTTCTGTAAGGTCGACACGGATCGCTGACGAGAGTGGTAAGAACCATTGAATGAATGTTGATGAATAGGAGTACCGAGGTCGGTAGACGCTGTCTGATGAATTGGTTTAAGAGATGAGAATTGTGTCTGGTGACGACATACTCGCATGTGGTATTAAGATGTTGGTACTAGGTATGTACGACTCGAGACTAAGTCGAGGTTGATGTGACCGGTATTGAGTCACGATCGGATGTTGGTTGAGCCGTGAGTGACGGCTGGTGCACTGCTCGAGGTACAGCAGTTACGAGTTGAAATGTGTTGACCTCGGTAGAAATCAATGGATTACTAGATGGACTAAAACTTGGTAAAATGGCTCGCTTGACCGAGTTGGGGTGACAGTTTGGGGACTGTTTGGCTAATTTGGATTGGCAGATGATGGACACTAGGTAAGAGACCCAGGTGTGAGATCAGTTGGATTTCCCCCAAGAAGTTGAGACCGTACGAGATTCAGAATTTTGGAGATGAAATTATTTAAGGGGGGAGATTGTAATGACCCGTTCCATAAATAGGGATTAGATTAGTGGTTAATGACAGATTAGTGAAGTTAATCGGTACTTAGTGGGCTAATTTCGGACGGAAGGTGCTAAATGACGATTTTTCCCCTAGAATAAGCCAAACAGTTGACTTCTCGTTCGGGAGGTCAAATGGACTTTGACCGATGACTGTGACGTAGTTCGGAACGTCACAAGTTCATAGACAGGTGACACATCCGATTCCGACATTCGAGGAAAAAGTTATGACGTTCGGAATTTCAAGGGTAATTTGGTAATTTAGTTAAAAGGGGGCAGTTTGTTGTCATTTCATACGCCATGGAATTTTCAAGTATTTCGAGGACCGTTAGGTAGGCCTCGACTCCCTGAGTACAACAACAGGTGGCACGCAGTCATCGGCCTTCAGAAGGTTCTGATTTTGGTCTAAATGCCTTAGGGGCAAAATGGTAATTGTAGAGAAAAGGGTAAAATAGTCATTTTGCTATATTGGGAATTGTGCCCAGAGGATTTGAGACACTTGGCTTGTGTTGGAGTCTGTGCCTACCAGATTTGGGACACATGTCTCATCCTGGAAGGCTGTGGAACACTCCTAGCCGCCTCGCATCCAAATCAAACGGAAAATTGGGTTAACCAGTTGAAAAACAGAGAACAAGGTGAGGTGGTCACTATGAAACCCAATTCCTCTGATCTTCACCAGTTGCTAGTAACCTAGTATTGAAACAGAGGGGGAGATGAGGACAGTGGAAGGGTGGAGGTGGTGCCACGAGGGCCATCGTGGACGGTGGCCTCGAACTGTGAAGATCAAAACAGGGGACTTCGGGGAGGTTAGACTAGAAAAAACTACCAACTCATATCCTCGACCCTTGCTTTGAAAAGGAAAGATGAAAAGGGGGATGTCTGAAGGAGAATGAAGGCCACGGTGAAGCTCATGACGGCGGGTCAAGGTAAAGACCCAGTGAACCCTAGACGTCCTGTTTTACAATTGGAAATGGTACTCGTGTTCTCATACAGTTTGGATCAATTTAGTTGAGGGCTCGTGGCTTTGTTCATGGGGAAGTTATCAACATGATTTTTTATCGTATCGATGTAACGAACATTTTAAGACTGTTTTTGAGTCGATCGGACATCGTCTCGATATGTTTCGGGTTGTCTGAAGGTTTTAGGGCTCGGTTAAAAATAGTTAAAAATTCGGGAAAATTATAGGGCTTTAGTATAAGCTTTATGAAGTAGTTAGTAACCTTATTATGAGATTTGGACAGGTTCGTAATTGCGGGTGTATCGAGGCAGTGACTCTAATGGTCTGTGAGTGGACTTTGCTTTCTAACTTATGATGCGTGCATATATGTTTTTATATTTTTTCTATACGTGATTCTATGATTTTGATTATGATCTTGATGATTTATGATTTTGTACGTATTTAGAGATATTTACGTACTTGCACGTTTTACGAGATTACGATTAAAGTTGTGATTTGACCACGATTTTGATGATGTGATTTTGGGATTTGATTTCAATGATTCATTATGGATTTTGGAAAGTAATTTCGGGCTTGAAGCCCTGTTGATGCGATTTTGATAAACGAGATTTCAGTTTTGGAACCGGATTTTGAAAAGGTGATTCTTGCTTTGGTTTTGAAACTTGAATGGGAAATTTTGGATTTGGGTTCGGGATGATGGTTCCGGATGCTAGCTTACGGAATCATTATTGCTAATTCGGATATGGATTTTCGATGGTTTTCACTTGATTGAAAAATGGTTCTGGGCTTAAAAACCCGGAAAAAGAAAATGGTTGGATATGATTTTGAGTTTAAAGACTCAGTTGATTGACGGGGGAGGTTCCTGGATTGATATGTTTTGAGTTTAAAGACTAGGTTATGATATCCTCCGAGGCCTGTTGATTGTGTTTCGAGTTTAAAGACTCGTTGATTTCCCGGGAAGGCCTGATTATGCACATGATTTTGAGTTTAAAGACTCGGGCGCACTTGAGATCCAGCAACTCGCATGATTGATGTTTTTCACTGGTTTTCAGATATTTTGGGAAGTGGCCCGGATGACTTGGATTTGATGAGTTTTGGGGCTGAGTTCTCGTACTTTGATGTTTGATTTATGATTTTGGGCTGAGGCCCTGGATTTGAATTGGGGATTTGAGGAAAGAAACGATTCTGGTTTTCATTGATGGTTTTGGATATGAAATGGTTTCATGACATGGATTTTATATGCATTCATTGGTTTTTGCGTGGAGGGTATAAATGTCCTTCTGATAACTGTTTTCTAAAATTACTATTTATTTTTGTCCACTCACAATCTTTTTATGTTTACGATACCCTCCAGGTTTGATTCGGTGCGGGCTGCCGTTAGAGAGACGGAGACATCACACACGCGATCCACAGTAGGTTCTCCGCGCTCTAGGAAGTTTGAAAATTGTTGGACGGTTCGACTAGGAAATCCCTTGTCCGGCTTACGTGTTACTTGGAGGTTAGACGTCGGTTTAGCCTTTGTGTCACACGTAAGCTAGACGAGAGCATGACTTAGCCCTTAATCCCGGGGGATTAGGGGTGGGTCATGTCATTTTGAGCCAAGGCCCGAACGGTTTTGTGAATGTTTTGGATAAACGGTTTTCGAATGCATGCATGTTTTTAGTGAAGGGCATAAATCTTCTTCTGGTGAAATGTTTTTATTTAAATGTCTGATTTTTGTCCACTCACGACTTTTGATGTTTTGAATGCCCTTCAGGTTGATTGCGGATGCGGGATGTAGCAGAGACTGAGACATCACACTCCTCCTCCTACGATACTGGCGTACTCTAGAAGCCCCGGTGAGGGCTAGAGACAGAATTATCCCTGGTCTGACACTTCGTGTCAGACGGGTGCTGGCACGTCCCACGTTAAACCCGGGGGTTTTAGGACGGGTCCTGTCACACACACTCCCACATGGGTGTCAAATTCCTGGTCAACGCTAACGTCAGTAAAAGTCAACGTTAATATCATCATCAGCGGTCTATCAAAGTCAACGCTGACGTCAGCCTAACATGTCTGACACCTGTCAGATCTGACAAGTGTCATGGGTCACGCACCGACTTGTGCACGTGTCTGACACGTCAGTACTGGCTGTGCCTGACAGGTTACCACATGCCATTATCCTATTGGCCACATGGCCTAATAACTTGACAGATGACGGTGTTAACCTGCTGACGTCATCATCTTCAACCACTTGACAAGTCACCCATTTTCACTGTAATGGGTCGCCCAGGCTCGCGGCCTGACCCAGTTTTAATTCTTTCATTCCTTACCCATTTTCATTCTCGTTTGGTCCTACATGATCGTCTAGGTTCCTAAAAGAGATCTATGGGTTCCCAATGATCCTAGCCTTCTCAGTCCTCAAAATCAACACCAACGAGTTCGTATTGGACATAAGAACATGTTTGATTGATTGAAATCCCTTAACAAGCCTTAGAAAATGGATTTACATTTGTGGGTCAAAATTGAGTTTTCGGGATTACCTCCGCTGTGGCTCCTCCGATGTGCTCATCTCGTCTCTGTCGTCTCTCCACATCCCTTCTCTCTCACTTTCTCAGTTAAACACACATAAGATGATGGTATAATGGTTTGGTTGGGGTGGTGAATGTTCGTGTGTTTTGGGAGGGTTTCGAGTTTCATAGAGAACAAATGAGAGAGATGAGTGAAAAATGTCCAAAATATCCAAGTAATTGGGCTATGGACCAATCAGATGAGTGACAAGTGTCAGCAAGTGATATTGCCCGATTGGGCTTGATAGAAATATCTGGACCCACATTAAAGGAAAAATGACAACTTACAACGTAAGACGTGCCATCATAAATAGTACCCAAAACTATCTGTGACTCGTAATTTCCTCGTCAAACGTCCGAATTCGACGTGCCACCTGTCTATGAACTCGTATCGACTCAATCTACATACTGGTTCTCGGTCCTCGTGCATAAGACCTCCCGGCCAAAAATTAACTTTTTGCTTTCATATAGGGGTAAAATCATAATTTCACCACGAACGTTCGATAATCTTTGCCTAAGTCTCGATTAGCCTCGCTAATCCTCAATTAATCCTTACTAAATCCCCAAAAATTTGGGACGGGTCGTTACAAGCTTCCCCCTTAAATAATTTCGTCCTCGAAATTCACACTTACCCAAATTCCACAACCAACTGTGGAAATCCATTCTTATCTCCACTCGGCACTCTCGTGTACTCGTACACATCCGTCATAAACCACACTCTACGTTGATGCTCACTGTCACTCGACCACAATCCAACCATCGAACCCATACAACACTGACCGTTTGATTGGATATAGTCACAACTCAAGTCTCAGGATTCCAAACATCAACTCAGAGGTCAATACAAGTCTAACTGACCTGTCACTGATGTCGGTACACTCCGACATGTAACGACCCGTTCCTAATTTTAAGGATTAATTAGGGATTAATGACAGATTAGCGAGGCTAATCGAGAATTAGTCGAGGATTAACGGATGTTCAGGGTAAAATTACGATTTTGCCCCTAGACGAGGGCAGAAAGTAGAAAGTTGACTTTTGACCTAGGAGGTCCGATGGCCAAGAGCCAAGAACCATTAAGTAAATTGAGGCAATTCGAATCCGTAGATAGGCGGCACATCGAATTCAGACGTTCGACGAAAAATTTACGGTTCACAGAAGTTCAAACGCACTATTGCAAGTTTTACGAGGCGAGAGACTTTTGGTAGCAAGTGGGGCCCATATATTTTGGACAGGTCCAATGGATGCGTGACAAGTGTCACCCATCCATTGCCTATCTCAAACAGACACATGCATACCCCATTCCCCGTGTTCAATCATTTTCCCCACCAAACCAAACCCGAGCAACCCCTTCATCCCAATCCAAACCCAATCCCACTTTGATCATTTTGTGACCCAGAGAATGAAGTGAGGGCAGGATGATGGTGGTGGCTAGCCAGGAGCGATGCCGCCGTGGATGGCAGAGGGAGATCGTGCACGGTAAGCCAGTTTTTCCCTTTTTCTTTCATTTTTGATTTGTGACGTTATGGACGGTTTTAGTCGATTAGGATGAGTTTAATAGGTTGCTAGGAAGGCTTTAGGGAGTTTTTGAATGGTGGTTGATGGCTGAGAAACCCTAGGGAGAAAATGGAAAAGTTGAACCGTGCGGGAAAAATTGGACCGATGGGTTTTAGTGGGTGTTTGGTGATTTTGATTTCATAGATAGGTTTCTAGGATCGAAATAAGAGGATTGGAATCGGTTAGGGAGAAAAATGATGAAAATTGGATGGTTTAGAGGCCTGGACCGGTCAAGCCTGTCCATTTGGATCGAATTACAGAGAAAAATCGGACCGGCTGGTCGTACCGATCGGCTAGAGGTTGAAGATGACTCTTGTAGCTGGCACGTGGCTCCCACGCGCAGCCACTTCAGGCAGCAAGTGTGGGTACGTGCGGGAGAATTTGGGGAAATTTCCAACATGTAATTTCATCTATTTTATGTAACGAACATTTTGGGACTGGTTTCGAGTCGATCAGACATCGTCTCGATATAGTTCGAGTTGTCCAAAGGTTTAGGATCGCGTTTAAAAATAGTTAAAAATCCCGGAAAATTAGGGGGTTTAGTGAGGGGTTAATTAAGTAGTTAGTAACCATCTAAAGTGACTTTGACAGGTTTGGGAACCCCGGAGATGGTGTTTGTCCCGGGAAGACGTACGACGCGCGTATCGAGGCGGCAGCTCGGATGGTCTTGAGAGGACTTTCTTTTATGAATCGATGCATGCATAAATGTTTTATAAGTACTTTTAATACATGTTTTGTGGTGCCTTGAGTGCATGTTGTGTGTGTATTATGTATTGTCAAGTATTTCAAGGTTTTTAGGTTTTATATGTAAGGACCTGTCCCGGAAGTCGGGATTAGGGAAGTGATTAGTGACGGATTAGTGAGGTAAATCGGTGTTTAGTTGGTTACTTTTGGACCGTTAAGGCAGAATGACGATTTTGCCCCTAGTTTGGGTAAATTGTTGACTTTTAGTTCGGGTGGTCAATTGGACATTAACCAATGACTGTTACGTAGTTTGGGACGTCACGAGTACGTAGACAGGTGGCACGCCCGATTCCGACATCCGATGAGGAAGTTATGATGTTCGGAAGGTTGAGGGCATTACCGTAATTTGGGTAAACGAAGGGGAAAAGTTGACTTTTCACACGACAGAGTTTTTACACGTAGACCGAGGACCGTTAGGTAGATCTTGTCGTCCTGAGTTCAACGACAGGCGGCATGCTTTTATCGGACGTTGGACGAGTGAGATACGGGTCTAGAACGACGGAGGGTAAAATCGTAATTTTGACTCACATGGGCATTTTGATCTTTTTGGTGCCTTGGGATTTGTGTAAAGAAGATGAGGACAAGTGTGCAGTGTGTGATTGGATATTTTGAGATGGGACCATGGGATTGTGGACACGTGGGGTGTGTGTGGTGGATTCTAGGGTGCACGGTGCAATTATATGTGTGTGCATCGTGTTTGTTCGAACAGGGAAAAAAAACAGAGAGTGAGATTGAGGGAGGAATTGATTGAATTGCAGAGAGTGAGTGAGCCTTTGAGTGTGTGAGTGCGATCAGAGGGAGGCTGAGAGTGCAGGGACTGGTTGAGAGGGATTGGGAGTCGAGGGGTGTGTGTGTGAAGTGAGGAAAAACTAGGAAGAACATGACAGAGGACCACCGTGCACAGTTGTGCATTTCCAGTGACCAAACCATCAAATTGAGCCTGTGATGGTGTCGAGAAGCTTGAGGGGAGTCGAGTAGGCACGACGGGGCTCACGGTGGCGGCCGGGACGCAGATAATTTCTCAGTTTTCTCTCTATGCTCTGTTTTTCCATTTTGGTTCAAATTGGAAGTCGTGACTTTTGGGGCGGAGTCGAGGGTTCTGTGAGTTCTAGTTAGGTTCAGCAAGTCCCTAGGAACCTGTAGAAGTCGAAGCCGTGACTGGGGAAAAGACGGTTGGCCGGGAACCAAAACAGAGTTTTGGACGGGTTTCTGGTTCGAGTTTGGGAGATGGTTTAGAGGCCATGATGTTGTGTTTTGATTAGGGAATTAGGTTGCTTAGAGTAGGATGAAGCTAGGGGAGTTGAAAGGAACAAAAATGGTTGAAGGACGGCGGAGAACCGGTCACGCCGGTTCAAACCGGTCTGACCATCGAAGAAGAAGGTGAACAGTGCTCTGGGTACAGGCGCGTGAGGCATAGAAACAGTCAAACAACCAAAACATAACCTCACAAACCGACAAACTCGACAAACCTTTGCTCTGATACCAATTGTCAGGACCCACCTCGGTTCCAGTCCGAAATCCGAGGTAAATCATGCTCCCGTCTGACACCCCGACACAAAAACCAAAGTAACCTCACGAAAAACCACCAAAGTACATAGTCAGACGCAGGAGAAATTTTAACATCCCGAAGTCAAAGTTTTACAGAGCATAGTACCAAATACACAGAAAGAAAATCGATAAACAAGGTACACGCACAACGAAAAATCTAAAGCACTTCAGGAAGACTCTCAGGTATTCTATGCCTCTGACGCTGCCTCAACGTCTAACCCTCGCGCTAGCTCCACGACCTGGAGGGCAGTTTAAAACAGAAGGTGTGAGTGGACCATAAATAATACAATACTTTCCGAAAACCATTTCATAATAAAACCAGGGTTTTAGCCCTCCGTTTTAAAAACGCACATGCATAACCCAGTTGTTGAAAACAATTATAAATCACATAAAGATCGTCATAAAAACATTTATAGAAATCATGTCATAAAACATAAGTTTCAACCAATCATTATCCGATCAAACCTGCTGGATCTATCCGAGTCTTTAAACTCCCGAGTCTTTAAACTCAATCCAGGCCTCAATAATATACGAGTCTTTAAACTCCCGAGTCTTTAAACTCAACAGGCCTACATGGGAAATATCAATATATCCGAGTCTTTAAACTCAATCCGGGTCTTTAAACCCAATCTGGGCCCTTCCCCCGTCAATCACAATATCCGGGTCTTTAAACCCAATAACCAGATCCAGCAAATCCAATCAAAACCATTTGAAAACCATTTCTAAATCCGTATCCAAACCCAAATCCGAAATCACCGGTCCGATGCCCTTCCGGCGTCCAGAACCGTCATTCCGAACCCAAATCCAGAATTTCACCTTTCAACTTTAAAACCAAATTCCGCTTTCCGAAATCCGATTCTAAAACTGAAAACCTCGATCATCGAAATAATGTTCCAAAATCCCTTTATAATCATTGAAAATCACTTATTGTTTGAAAACCCCAAATCATGGCATCAAAATCAGAATCCAAACTGTTCTCTTAAAACGTGCTGAAAACCGTACTTTCTCGAAAAACGTGCAATTAAGTAAAACAATTCTAGCATATTCAGCAATCATGAAATCACATGTAAAACCATAAACTAAGTAATAAAAAGCAGTTATGCATGCTCAGTTTAGAGAAGGGGTCCACTCACAGTTACCGGCACATCACTCGCGCCCTGTACGTCCCGTACGTTCCTCAGCTTCCTCGGGAAGTCCCGATCCTATCACAAGTCACTAAAGAACGTCACTAACACGTCTACCAAGACTCTCCTAATTTTCCCCAAAAATCCCCGGATCCTAAATGTAACGAACCGGAACCCTAAACCTTCAACCTAGCGGAACTAACCTCAAACGACGTCCGAATAACCCGAAACCTATTCCACTAGACTCGTTACAACCTCTAGACCAAAAACTTAGTTGACACCTTCCCCAGAAACCAACGCACGCGCCTCCACGTGCCTGCACACAGTCACTGTTCATCGTCGTCTTCCTTGGGCGAACCGGTCTGAACCGGCGCACCCAGTTCTCTGCCAAACCTTCACCATTTTCCTCCCTTTCTTCACCAGTCTCTTCGTCCAGTCCTAAGCAACCTATTCCCCTCACTCTAACACCTCGACACAGCCTATAGCTCGTCGTCTCAAACTCGAAACCAAACCTCCCCAAAACTCTGTTTCGGTTCCCGCCACCCAGTCACTCCCCCGTCACGGAAACCACCTTAGACGACTCCTAGGAACCTACTGAAGCGCACCCAACTCACCAAAGACCTCGACTCAGCCCCTAAGTCCACGACTAATGGTTTGAAATTCTTAGAAAAACAGGGCATACGAACGGGGATGAGAAATTACCTGCAGTCGTCCACCACCGTGCTCGCCGCCGCGTTCCCTGGAGTCCACAGAGCCGTCCCAACTTCCTCTCGAGCCCAAACGATCAGCACACGGCCACACCACCACCAAGGTCCCTCAACTCTCTCTGTTTTTCCCGTGGACTCACACCTTGCACACACTGATTTCCCTCACAACTTCTCACTCACCTTCACTCATCAACTCTCACTTAAACTCTCACACACTCAACAATTCACACAAACACCACACACTGCCCTTCACTTGCTCAATTTCCCTCTCTTCTCTGTCTCTGTTTCTCTCGTCTTCGAACAAGCACGAACACATTGCACACCCATTTAATTGGACCGTGAGAAATCCTAGAAGCCACTAGACCCCTAGCACGTGTCACCATCCCTTCAGCCTTCTCACAAAAATCCCAATCCAGCTAGTCCAGGTGTCCTCATCTGGTGTGCACGAATCCTAATGCAGCCAAAAGACCAAAATGCCCCTCTAAGTTATAATTACCTTTTTTGCCATTACCGTTTTAGACCCGTAACTTACACGTCCTATCTCCGATGAATACGTGCCGCCTGTCGTTGAATTCAGGACGACGAGATCTACCTAACGGTCCTAGGTCAACGTATTGAAACCAGATCGTACGAAAAGTCAACTATTTCCCCCTAGTTTAACCAAATTACGGCAATGCCCTCAACCTTCTGAACATCATAACTTCCTCCTCGGATGTCAAAATCGGGCGTGCCACCTGTTTACGGATTCGTGACGTCCCGAACTACGTTACGGTCACCTGTCAATATCCAATTGACCACCCGAACTAAAAGTCAACAATTTACCCAACCTAGGGGCAAAATCGCCAGTCGACACTAACGGACCTATCGTAACCAACTAACCACTGATTAAGCTCACTAATCCCACCTTAATCACTATCTTAACCCTAATTTCTGGAATGGGTCCTTACACATGTGGCCCTATTGATGACCTACGGATCTGAGTCGTGGTCACGACAGGTGCTGTGTGCATAACGATGGACGACATGACGCTCGCCTCCGGATTAGGGATGTGTTCCTTCCGGAGAGGTCACGATGCACGTCCCGTTGTCGAGAAGCCACTGGCGGCTCGACTTCGGAGTGCTGACGGTATCTGAGATCGGTCGGCGACGTGTGCACCATGCTCTAGAGATGGTCGCGACAGTGATATGTTCACAACAACATACTAGGATTGAGAGCGGTCATGGATTGATGGTTGCACGCATCGCTATGATCGGAATGGTTACTGACCCTGCGATATCAGGCTCGATGCCCCGTTGATTTACGAGTTCAGGCTTGAGTCCCAGTTAAATTGTGAAATCGGGCTTGAGGCCCCGTTGAGTCATAAGTTCGGGCTTGAGGCCCAGTTGACTTGTGGTATCGGGCATGAGTCCCATTTGTGGCTTTCTACACTAGTATGTATATACCCTCTTTTATGAGTTGATTGGTCTCCTCCAGACGTCGACCTGGAGAGTCACGATCTGCTACCTGGAATGAGTAATCCCCATAGGGAGCCCATTCCAATAGTGGAAGATATGATAGAATCCTGGACCTGATCCTGAGAGATGCCCAGACTGGTTTTGGAGACAGAGCCTCCCAGATGGAGAATTCCTGAAGGTAGACTCGGAGTGAGATCCCGAGTAGTATGCATACTTATATATATAGAAATCGTGACATATATCGGGGATGAGTTCCATAGGGGCTGTGTGCCCCGAGTTGACATCAGAGGATGTTTAGGATGGGTTATACATGTATATATGTATATGTGTATGAGTTTTCATAGAGATGATTTTGGGCTGAGACCCACGTGTTTTGGATTTGGTTGAGACCCTATGTTTCATGATTTGAGAAGGAGACTCGTTCTGGGTTCCTTATTTTGGATTTTGGGCCAAGGCCCTAATGAACGATTTAATAAATGGTTTTCGAATACATTCATACTTTTAATGAAGGGCATAAAGTTCTTTTTGTGAAAATGTTTTTATAAAATTATTTGTTTTATCCACTCACAGTTTTTGTGTTTTGAATTCCCTTCAGGTTGATCGCGGATGCGGGTTGTAGCAGAGACTGAGACATCACATTCCTCCTCCTAATCCTGACGCTCTCTGATAGTTTTGGCTGGGCTAAGGACGGAATTATCCCTAGTCTGACACTTCATGTCAGACGGGAGCAGGCACGTCCTACGTTAATCCCGAGGGATTTGGGATGGGTCCTGTCAGACAGGTCTGCTACATTAGGCTGACATCCTAGTCAGCCTTTCAGCCTGATGGTTCTCTTCCTCTGACAATCGAAGCTGACCCTCTGTTCAGCATCCGATTAAACAATCATCCTCTATATCCTGCTATCTCAAGCTGTCCTTATTGCTCCCACTGAGAGATCTCCAATCTTCTGTCACTAACTGGTATCCAACCGCAACCCATATCCACGATAGTTATCGTGATTAGCCAGCAACTCCCGGATCGACTACGCTTTCGTTCACCACTCTGATCTTGACTCGCTCTCGAGTCCCCACATCCTGTTGTATGTTACTCAGCGACCTACGCCGACATCCTAACTCATCTTGAGTCCCACTGTCGTCTCACGTACATTATCAAAACACATGTCGACATCTCACCCATCCCGGATGTATCTGGGCCCCATCGAATACTTGCCCTAGCGGGCTAATCAAAGATATAATCGTTAGGGTTCCTCTGGCCCACATGGCCCTAAGCTCCTTGCTCGCATAATCACTGAACCCATTAACACTCCCTACACTAGGCATAATATTCAATGTCCAATCCACACCTCAACATACAATTAACAACAAACCTCATCCGATTACTACGTGATGTCCACCTTGGACTCACTCTGATGATCCTACCTCTTCGATCAGATTGCCTAATCCTCAACAAACATGCACTACTCCCAGACACTCTCAGGTGCATCCATCACACATTATCGCACAGGCACTTTCAAGCGTGCTAAAGGATTGTACTCCTGCTACGTCCAACTGCGTACCCATCCATACTCCAAACATAGCTCGGGTTTGATCCGTCCATCACATGGCTAACACGCCAATCAAGTTCCAAAGGTCAACCAACTCACGGCTGATCGTATCGATCGGTCATCTCGATCCTAACGAGACCACAACCCCTTCGATCCTGATCCACAACATGTCGATCCTAACAACACCCCTGATCCATTCGATCCTAGGCTGATCCACTCTAACTCTTATTCTTAGTTAAGTCTTACACCCTCCTTGAACCTTTTAACTGTCATAATACTCCTCGTCCCACGTCATCCGGCGGGAATGTGAACACCAAGTATCACCTGCTAAAGAGCAGAAAATGAGAAGTCTCATTTACCAACCAATAATATTTGTCGATAACTCATTCTATTTCTCACGTTCAAATTTCTCCTTAAACGAGCTTATATGAAACACAGGAAGTAAGGTCATCCTTAGTCGAACAAAACCAATTCCCACTGGACTCTCAAGTCATCCACTCATTCAGACCTCCGTCCACGCGTCCGTAACAATCTAACCTTAGTATCCAACTCACATGTCTATTTATATCGTTTATGCCCATCCATGAGGTAGCACATGATGACTACCTAATTCTCACCTTTCAACCTTTATGGGTTCACCTCCTGAGCACACACCTATGCCTCAAATCTCATATCCACTAGGGAACTGGTCACCAAACCAGGTATACCACGTGCCTTATACTGAGCCACTCGGGATCGTCTCTGTCCCACTTAGTGTCCATCAAACTCACATCTTTGCCTCACTGGGGCACGGCCACCATAATAGTCACAATCCAAGCCTTTATTGGCCCTACATCACTTAGACCCACTCAGTGTCTTTCGGAACCATCCGATCACTATTGGATTCCATTCAACTCATCTCTGCCATCTCCCATTCATCTCAGTCACTTCCACTGAGGTAGTGTGGTCACACTCGCCAACACCCAAAGCTCAACATCTTCTTATGTGATCACACTTAGTGGTAACCGAGTTGAATCCATAAATCTCTACTTGTACTAAGCGACACTCACACACCTCCGTATCATCGTCACAGTTGGTCAATCTCCATTGTCTCAGTCGTCATAGGAACATAAGCCTATCCACTCGATAAGACTTATCCACGTCTATCGATAGCAGCATCTGCTACAAACGTGTGCAGGCCAATCCCAGAAACGCTCCATTATCCAGACTTCATACCCATATGGGCAACTCACCGCAGGTATCAACCGCTCAACGCGTAATGTCCTCGATAGTTCAACAAGTACCACCTTCCTGGTAGCTTGTCCAATCAATCTCAAACTAGATTTATCGCGAACCCGGCTGCTCACTACAACATGTCCATCATGACCGATCCATCGCCCTTGGCTCCAAAAGGTCGTCATGTAGGGGTAACAGGTACTCAACCAACTAGTAATCACAATCCTAGGATCCCGTTCTCTCGCACTTCACGGCCTCCAGCCGTTGGGCTCATAAGAAACTTGGCCCTACGTAGTGTTAGGCACTGTTCAACCAAGACATACTACAATCACGGCCTACCATGCCACACAACATCTATACCATGGCATCCCATGCCAAACGACATCCATCCGGGATTCGACACACCCTTACTCAGTAGCTCATCATAACAAAAATCTGACTAGATTTCGTTACTCTAACATGACCACACTAGGCGAAGACGTTCAGTCCTGATATCTCTAAGGTAGACCACCACTAGGTCTCCCAAATCACTGTCCAGACGTCTTATCCAATTCTCAACAGTCTCAACTAGACTCAACCAGGGTCATCAGGCACCCAGCTACAGCCTGCAACACCACTATCCGGACATGACACAACCGACAATCTCAACTTCTGCTGCTCCCCGCAGCATAATCCACTTTTCATAACCAATGGTCTCCACTCTGCAATGTCATCATAGACAACCCTAGTATCTGACCAATAATCTGTCATATCCAACCCTACTGGCTGACTCGGATTCCTAGATCATCCCTCGGTCATTACTCAAAGAAGTTATCATATCCAGCCCTTCTCGGGTCTAATCACACTCATTCACGGCGTATCGGGCTAGACATCACCTATCCACGATTCTTTTCCACTAGACTCTCGTCCTATTTACCCTATCTTTCAGGTTGATGACGGGATGATCCTCGTAGAGACATCACATCCACAACACCTGCGCACCATCCAACTAACAACCTCACTTTGATACCACCTAGACAAGACCCATCCCAATTTCCCCAAGATTAACGTGGGATGTGCCATGCTCCTGTCTAACCCACATGTAACACGCACGTGTGACACGAAGGCCAGACAAGAGATACTAAAACCTTAGCCCACTAGGGTTTCTAGAGTGTGACTGGATCGGTGGCGGAGTTTGATGCATCGGTCTCTGTTACAGCTCGCATCCGTGATCAACCTGAAGGACATTAAAAACCATAAAAGTTGCGAGTGTATGGAAATAAATAATTTAATAAAACTCATTTAACAAAAGACATTTATGCCCTTCACTTAAAAAACATGTATGCATACGAAAACCAGTTGATTCAAATATAATAAAAACTGTTTCTAAATCCATAGCCATTTCCTTTCCTCAAATCATTAGGGCATTAGCCCAAAACCATAAAACCAATCGTGTGGGAACTCAGCCCAAAACCGCAGTCATCAAGTATGGAAGGGCCATGCCCAAAATTTCCATAAAACCATCATAAATCCAGAAATCCAATTATCAAATCCAAATCCATTTTGGGGTCTCCGAACCTGAAATCACATTTTATAAACCACAAATGGGACTCCTGCCCGATATCATACTTAACTGGGCCTCTAGCCCGATCATGTAAACCAAATGGGCCACCAGCCCGATATCTCATTAATAAAACGGAGTCCAAGTCCGATAGTTTCCAAATCAAATGGGTCTTATGCTCGATTTCATACTTCCAAATCCAAAACTGTTCCAAATAAAACTATACGCCTGGAAATACGTGCAAATACATAAATACCAAATATCACAAATATACATAATCAAGGCATTCAAAATAGAGATAAAAAAAACATATAAAATAGTTATGCATGCATCATATTTTGAAAGCAAATGTCCACTTACAGACTGTTCTAGCTACGTCTCAATATGCATGCAAAAAGCCTCCACGAGGCTAAATCACCGTCTCCGGAACTCCCGGACCTGTCCAAACCATACCAAGGGTCACTAACGGACTCAATAAGGTCATATCTATGTAACGGTCCTCAGTCCACATGCATTGGACCTCCCGGGTCAAAAGTAAACTTTTTACTCTTTCCAAGGGTAAAATCGTCATTTTACCCAAATCGTCCGCTAATCCTCAATTAGTCCTTAATTACTTCTCGATAATCCATCATTAATCCTTAATTAATTCGTAAATTCAGGATGTGATAGGACCCATCCCGATCCCCCGGCGTCCACTTTGGGATGTGCCCTGCTCCTGTCTAACAATTACCCTAGATCTAACAGTTATGCATGCATCATATTTTGAAAGCAAATGTCCACTTACAGACTGTTCTAGCTACGTCTCAATATGCATGCAAAAAGCCTCCACGAGGCTAAATCACCGTCTCCGGAACTCCCGGACCTGTCCAAACCATACCAAGGGTCACTAACGGACTCAATAAGGTCATATCTATGTAACGGTCCTCAGTCCACATGCATTGGACCTCCCGGGTCAAAAGTAAACTTTTTACTCTTTCCAAGGGTAAAATCGTCATTTTACCCAAATCGTCCGCTAATCCTCAATTAGTCCTTAATTACTTCTCGATAATCCATCATTAATCCTTAATTAATTCGTAAATTCAGGATGTGATAGGACCCATCCCGATCCCCCGGCGTCCACTTTGGGATGTGCCCTGCTTCTGTCTAACAATTACCCTAGAGTGACGAAAAAACCCTTAACGGGATTAAAATTTTACAAATAAAACCCGTTCAAGTTCTACATTGTCATACAAGGGATAAATATTTTACAAAAAAGTGAGCACATATGTCAATTTACAAAATGGTGCTCAACCTACCCAAATGGGTGTACAGGTGTGCAACATAAATATCTATGCATCAGCCTTTGGATCAGCGCTTGCCTCAGTGTCACGGCCTGGAGGGGTCAAGAAAACATTGAAAGAGTGAGTGGACCGAAAATAAATAATATTTCCAAAACCATTTAAGGAAACAAATAAAGGTTTTCCCCCTCCGTTTTCAAACATGCATGCATTCAAGTCAAATCATAAGGAATGTAATCGAATCAATAAGCAATATAAATGAATATAAAACAGGATATGTGAAATAGTAATAATACACCGTATAACCAATCCTTGGTATCCCAGATGTCATAAAGTCACAGTCCTAAGGCTACGCGCGCCACCTGGGGTCTCAATCCCGAGTCCTCCCCAGGATCCACTAGTGTCATACCCATATCTCGTAATTCTGATCTTGAGCCTCTCCTTGGAGCGGCCCCTCTCAGGAAATGCACCTTGACTACTTCAGGATACTAAGAGACATCTATAGGTGATAATAACCAATAAGGATGGTACGTACAGTGTAATAGTAAAACCAGTGAAAATCTTGTTTAAACCTTTTCTCAAAATCCCTGTTTGACTCCAAAACTAGTCAATATATAATCCAGACGGGTCTCAAGCCTAAAACATCGTAATTCGTAAAACAGTCCATAATTGACATTTAAAATCCATAAGACCATCAATGAATAATACCAAAGTAATCCAATTCAAATCATATAATAAGCAGTTAAAAACAGTTATGCATGCATTCATTTTATAAACCAAAGGTCCACTCACACGGTCCTCGATGCGCTAACAAACTACGATGTAACTGCCCTAAAGCTAAACCACAGTCTCCGGGCCTGTCCAAACACATCCAAAACACATCCAAAGGTCATTAACGGACTCTACATGTTCATACCCAAAACACTCAAAAATTCTGATACCGGTAATGCATCCCGAACGTGCATCTCGAAGCTTTAAACCCCTAAATGACCTATCAAACGATCTCCGATCAACTCGAAACCACTACCATTGGATCTGAATAGTCGAACCCTTTAAAATAGGATATGTCTCACCTCAAAATATATGCCCACGCGCACCCACATGCGGGGCCAAAAGTCCCGGTCAAAGGTGGTCAAAAAGTCAACGCTTACGTCAGCAAAAGTCAATGCTTACGTCATGGTCAACGGTCAACGCTGACGTTAGCCTGACAGGTCTAACACTTGTCAGATCTGACATGTGCTACGTGTCACGTGCTAACTGGTCCACGTGTCTGACACGTCATGTTGACTGTGCATGATAGGTTGCCACGTGTCATCCTTCTATTGGCCATATGGCATGACAACCTGACAGGTGATGATGTCACCCTGCTGACATCATCATCTTCAACCTCTCGACGGGTCACCCATTTTCACTGTAACAAGTCGCCCAGACCTTCGGCCCGATCCGATTCTAATACCTTAATTCCTATCCCATTTTCAATCCTGTTTTGTCCTACATGATCGTCTAGGTTCCTAGAAGAGATCTATGGGTTCAAAATCATGAAAAACAAGCTAGAAATTAACTTCCAATGATGAATAGTAATGATGAACTTTCAAACTTGATTTCTCGTGGATCCTGGCCTTCTCAGCCCTCGAATTCAACACCCGCGAGTTCGTACTGGACCTAAGAACGTGTTTGAATGATTGAAATCCCTTAACAAGCCTCAGAAAATGGATTTACATTTTTGGGTCAAAATTGGGTTTTCGGGCTTACCTCCGCCGTGCTCAGCTCGTCTCCGTCTTCTCTCCACATCCCTTCTTTCTCACTTTCTCAGTTAAACACACAGAAGATGATGGTATAATGGTTGGGTGGGGTGGTGAGTGTTTGTATGTTTTGGGAGGGTTTCGGGTTTCACAGAGAACAAATGAGAGAGATGAGTGAAAAATGTTCAAAATATCCAAGTAATTGGCCTTTGGGCCAATCAGATGAGTGACAAGTCACTCATCTATTGGTCCGCCTAGATTTCCTTGACCAATGCAAAAGTGACAAATGTGTAAAATCCCGAAAAAACATGAATAGTTCTGATTTATTTTTGTGACCCATAACTTTTCCATCGAACGTCTGATTCCGACGTGCCGCTTGTCTACGGACTCGTGACATCCCGATCTACGTCACAGATATTGGTCAAAGTCTAAAAAGTATCCCCGGTCAAAAGTAAAAAAATTCCCTTTCCAAGGGCAGAATAGTCATTTTTTAATAAAAATTTTGAAATTACAATTAATCAAAGTCCGGAGCATTACATCCTTACAGTATCAGACAAGGGATATACCCCATGTCAAGCACAAACATAATTCGCATAATATTACACATTCAGAGCACTAGACACAAATGAAAATAACTGGTAACACCTACATTGGTTATCGAGTGTGCAAACCCATATAAATACCTCACCCTCATTATAGTCCACGTCTCGAGATCAATTTGGAGGGTGCCAAAACCAATAAAAACATATGAGTGGGCAAAAATAAAGTTTTAGAAAACCATTTTCCGAAATCATCCTTTAAACCCTCCATTTTATAAAACATACATGCATAAACATATAAAATTACAGAAATGCTCCTAGCCCACATTTTCCTGAAATCCCCGATTATAAAACATTTGAAAACCCTTGGGCACACCACAAATCAATAAATACAAAACCTGGTCCCGCCGATTTAAATCGCCCAAAAATCAAACCTCGTCTTATTGATCCAACTAGCATCCCATATGTACTAACGGCAGACAACCACGGGTTTAGCGGAGTCTAACTCTATTGGCACGTGTCGAGTCCAACTCCGACCACGTCCGAGCCCGTCCCTAGAAATCCTCGAGTCCAACTCTGAAATAACGATCCAATCACTTGAGGTTGACCATACTAGAAAACATAACCATAATCAACCCAAAATACATTTTTAACTGGGCACCAACCCAAAATATTTACCTGCAGGGCACCAGTCCAAAATATTTAACTCCAGGGCACCAGTCCCAAATTTGGTTGCCAAAACCACCAGTAAAACCTATGTCCAGAAAAAACAC
Organism: Prinsepia uniflora; assembly: GCA_032719365.1. Classification (NCBI taxonomy): domain Eukaryota; kingdom Viridiplantae; phylum Streptophyta; class Magnoliopsida; order Rosales; family Rosaceae; genus Prinsepia; species Prinsepia uniflora. The sequence goes on along the minus strand of CM064863.1, from coordinate 15,409,136 downwards.
AACTGAATATCCATATATATACCAAAAACTCAGCATTTATCCAGAAATCATATAATAACATATAACCACATCATAGAAATCCAAACCATGTCATAAAACTAGGAAGATATGTAAATATGCATGCATCAAAGTTAAGAAAGAAACTTTCCATTCATAGTACCACCGATCGCCCGAAACCCAAGCTGTAAGCTAATCTGAAGCCTCTAGGATGTCCTGGCCTATCAAAGTCACAGATGGGGGTCACCAACAATTTATATAAGTTCATATGTGAAACCCCCAAAAACCCCAGAACAAAAAACACATCCCGAAAGCGCTTCCCGAGGAGAAAACCCCCCAAAAACTAACATCAAATGATCTTTGATCGACCTGAAACCACCACCATTGGATTTAGGACGTCGAAAAAATTTCGAACAAGATTAGTCCCATCTTGAAATTCGAGCACAAGGGCCAACACGTGTTAGTCAAAGTTCTCACGTGCTTGGTCAACGTATGACTTTAGCTGCTGACGTTAGCCCTAGCTAACGTGGCACCTGATAATCCCTAACACCACCTGCCATATGGTACCCCTAACACATGCCACGTGGAACCACCCATCCCCTACCACGTGGCACCTAACACGTGCTAGATGATGTCATCATGATGTTACCTAGTGATGTCATCATGATGTCATCACTCACCGGAGAAGACAGTAGCGTCTTCACGCGCTCCGCCTTGGTCGCCGCAGTGGCTGGCTGGAAAACCTCCATTGAAGGTCCATACTTCAAACTTTCATATCTCCCTCATTTCTCAACCAAATCTTACAAAATTTGTATCAAAGTTCATCTACTCAACCCAAGGATTCCAAAACTGAAATCATAATTGAGAAATGTCACCTAGATTCAAAGATATGATCCTTGAAAGTTTCAGCCAAGGTTTAAGTTCTCACACCATGCAATCCTAACTGTTCCTCCCTTGAAACCTGACTTTTCTAGGATTGTGAGAGTCCCCTAAGCATGATTCTGGTCTTGGTTTCACCCAAAAGTCCCTCAAAATCAAGATATAAGGATTGGTGTTCTATGGTTATTTTGTGTGTATGTTTGTATGGATGAACGGGAAAGAGAGAGAGGAAAATGTGAAAATGAAGATGATAATCTCCAACCTTATCCAATACCCCAAAATATCCAAAATTCCATTTTCCCCAAATTGCCCCTTCCCAAAATAGCAAGCTAATAATAATTCTAGGGATAAAACCATCAAAACACTAACTAAATTCTGTAAAAATCCCAGATACTTCCCAAAACATTCTCGATAATTCTCATAAATCGCGTATTTACGGTTGGGTCATTACAACCGCATTGGTAGGCCATCGCTTAACAGCACAGAGACAAGAGGGGAAGGAGGTCGATCGATCCAAGCCTTAGTGCACATCCTTCTCTTTGCTATTTAGCAGCACATTTGGAGACTCCGTTAGCATCTCGGTGAATCCACCCCCAGTTGATACTATTAAAAGAAAAACCAATATGTCGAATTTCAGCAAGGTAATTGTGAATTTGGGATGAGTTTTATTCCATTTTTTTCTGAATGATTCTCAGTTTAAGGATTTGGGATTTGAGATTGGATTTTTCTTCAAATAAGATCTATGATATCTTCAAACTCAAATTACCACCAAACCCAAATTGAGATTAGGATTTGGGATTGGGTTTGTTGCAGAATCCATCATCTCATTTCAATTAGTTGAAAAAGGAAGAAGATGATGTTATAAAAATTAAATTCACTATTGATTATCTTCTTGCTTAGTTTTTTTTGTAATATTTTTTTATGAAATAATTAAACAACCAATCACTTGCTGACACGTAAGCAATATTGACGTCGTCACTAATATGGAGTAACAATTTGAGGAACAGAGGTAACAAAAGGCATGTTTTAGTACTACAATGATTTTCGGTAGTGAGAGCAAAGTGAGATTCAATATCTGGTTAAGGGAGCATTTTGAGTAATATGCCAAAAATATATCACTAGATCGTAGTGATTAAAAATAAAATTCTAAACCCCCGCCTTCAACATTGCCAAGCTCATTGCATTTCTCTTCCTCTCAAAATCTAGGCGACAATGAGAAGGGAAAATTGTGGAGAGAGATGAAATGTCTCTTTTGCCCTCAACTGTTTATACACGTACTTTTTTTTAAATGGAAAATCATAATGGAGGAAACTTTGCTATTATTTCAAACAAATGAAGAGACGAAGAAATTTGAAAATCAAATTTATGAACATTTGCTAAAATTAATGTTAAATCAGGAATGTATGCTACAATATTTTCATAGATCCCTATAGATAAACTGATAAAACTCGTTGCGCAGTATAAAATTCCTCAAAGTAACGACTGCACATTCGAGAGGAAAATGCACAAAACGAAAATTTTGTAAATTGCATTAGGGCACGCTGACCTCCTCTCAATGATTTAGGCCTCGTTTGGTATGTCGTACTGTATTGACTATTTCAGTCGGATAGACTAATCTATCTACCGGATTAACTGACTATTTAGTCAGATGTTTAGTACTTTACTGGATTAGAATGTCGACTATATTATACTGACTGGATTATATTATAATAATTGAACTTATATCTTAAATATTAATTATGTATGTATGTTATTATTATTTATTAATTTTTTTTATCATTATTAGTATATGTTAAATTATTTTTTATTATTAGTAGTATTTATTAAATTATTATTATTATTATTATTATTATTATTATTATTATTATTATTATTATTATTATTATTATTATTATACTTTTCAAGATTACTAGTTATCCGATTATTTAATATGAACAATTTTGAGGGTATTATTTTAGCATGTCTGGACCATATAAAGACAATTCAACTGTATTAACTTATACGGTAACTAATTAATACGACTAGTATCAAACACTAATTTCGTACTATATTATCATATCTAATCCTTTGTACGACATACTAAACATAGCCTCAAAAGAAACAACCAACATTTCGTTCAAACTTCGAACCCATATGAGTAATCTTCAAGATTAGTAGCAGCTCCATCATAATTTATATTAGATTAGAATTTTGCCACAATATTCAATAAAAACTAATAATAATAATTTCGCCTCGATAAAAGGAACTAAGCTAGCTAGGTTTCGATTGCTTTAAAAAAAAAAAAAGCCTTATTTCCCTAAATGCACCAGAAACACGCCAGTGAATCTTAAAATGCACCATAAAGTGAAATTTGCCTCAGTGTGCACCAAGAATGGGTGCAACATTAAGTCTGTTGTACCATTTAACGGATTTCGTCTTTAACCCCGTTAAAACTACTGTTTTTTTCCCTAAATGCCCTTAATCACTGTTCATCTTCTTCATTTTCATCTTCTTCTTCTCCCCTCTGAAACTTCCAATTCAAAACCCCAAAAATCTTCCACACTTACTTCTATGGCTTTTCCATCAAGCTCACCCCCTCGCAATTCCAGAAATTCTTTCACTTTTGCTTTTACGTCCTCTTCTCATCATCATTACCATCAGCCCCACTGTCCCAGTGACAGTCATATTAGCATTTTTTAGAGAGAGAAATTAAAGGAGAGAGGGAGAGAATTAGCGAAAGAATGTGATGTAACGGAAATAAAATCGCTTTTATCTCCACCACCACCACTAGTTTCTCAGTGATGTGCAACAATCTTCAGACCACGCGAGAGTTTGTACTTCTGTGTTGATTCTTTGCGGCGAGGTTTACAGTAACGAATGTGTGTTTGAGATCTGTGATGTACTGAAAAATTCAGATCATTAGACGGCAATGGGTAGTGTGTCGTCGGACGACGGCTCGGACCAGCAAAGTGAGCGGTGCGGGAGCTACAGTCTCAGCCCCGATGTGAATGAGTCAGAGAGTTGCAGTAGCTTCTCGTGCCGGAGGTTCGATACGGAAGGAGCCTCGAGCTTCATGGCGTCATCTCCACGTCCGGTTGCTGGGAATTTCTGTTTCCAGGCCCCGGTGATGCTTCCGGTAATTGGAGGGAAAGATGTGGTGGCTTGAGATGAGAAACCAGAGAAACAAAATGTTGATTTGTCTAGTATTGCCTTCTGTGTTTTTTTCCCCTCTTTTGTTTACTTTACTTTCTGACTTTGGTCCTGAAGGAAATTTTTACTTTTTGTTTGACATCCTAGAAAAAGTATGGAGAAAGGAAGAGAAGTGACTTTTATGGTCCGAAATGACATTTTCTGCGATTCATAAGAAAATTGTAGTGCCAAAATAATGCGTCTCCATTTTAATTCCCAAGCTTGGTAGCTGAATGGAAATAAATTTCCTTCTACAAGCACTTTTGAGATTTGACTCTGTTTCACGACAATATAATCTCTCTTTTTTTTCCTAACTTTTTTCTTTAAAAAACTTGTGACTGCAGAATTTGAAATGATGAAGGAGAGATTCACTAAACTTTTGCTTGGAGAAGATACGTCTGAAGGAGGGAAAAGAGTTTGCACTACCCTTGCTATCTCAAATGCCATAACTAATCTCTCTAGTTAGTCCCATCCTCTTGGAATATGATTATTACATGATGTAATTTTGGCTACAATGGAATGAAGTTCACCTGAAGCTACAACATAAGTTGGAATGAAGTTCACCTGGAATTGGGAGAAGAGGACATAAAAGCAAAAGTGAAAGAATTTCTGGAATTGAGTGAGCTTGATGGAAAAGCCATGGAAGTAAGTGTGGAAGATTTTTGGGGTTTTGAATTGGGACTTTCAGAGGGGAAAGGAAGAAGATGGAAATGAAGAAGATGAACAGTGATTAAGGGCAATTAGGGAAAGGAACAGTAGTTTTAACGGTGTTAAAGACGAAATCCGTTAAATGGTGCAACGGACTTAACGTTGCACCCATTCCTGATGTACACTGAGGCAAATTTCAATTTATGGTGCATTTTAAGATTCGCTGACGTGTTCCTAATGTAATTAGGGTAATAAGCCAAAAAATAATAATAAATTCGCCTCTATAAAATAATAAAACAAACTTTGATTCATATTTTCATGTTGGAAGGTAAGCTGAATTGGTATGCATGAGAATGGGAGCTACTTAATAACGATTAGAAACTTCCACCCTAAATTGTTCAATTTTTGTTCCACACAAATTTCTTCTCAAAAGGGAAAACAAGAACAAAGTTAGAAAAGGATCAAAGACATAACAAACGATATAATCTGCACCACGCAATTAAAGTCGGGAAAATTATACGGCAACGTGGCAAGCTTTACATCATTGATTCCCATACACAACACAAACAAACTGTCATTGATCTATAGAAATTCTATACCACTTCTTCCAATTCAATTCATTTGTACATCCTCACATAAAACACCAAATTGGAACTAGCTAGCTTCCAAAACATATAACCTCTTCTGACAGGTTTACTAACATGGAATCGGAGTCGGAGTTAATAAATACTATTTAATAAGTCATTTAACCAGATACCATTTCTTGAGAATCTCTAGCAGAATCTCATTCCATGTGTCAATGGCCCCTGGCAAGCACCAATGCACACAATCATTTTGGACCTTCTCAGATACCCCACCAACAAATGGGAATGGATTCATGTAAGGCCCTGGGTGCGCATCTGGCCTCATCAATGACAGTTTGGTCACATCCAATGCCTGCAGCCTAAACTCTCGAAAGTTTCTCTTTGCAGCTTCCAATTCTTCAATCTCAACTTGCCTCATCTCAGCATCCATTCCTTCCAGCTGCTTCTCTCCATCCTTGTAAGGCTTCATCTTTGAACAAGCCCCTTTCTTGTCCCATTCCCCTTCAAAATGAGCCGGTGAAAATGTCGTCAAGATGACATCAATGCCGTTTCTGTTAGACCCCATCCTTTCAATTATTGCCTTCAAAGTTGTTTTCACAGCTTTTCTCAGCACATCATAGAATCCAATCTCGGTGTGGTTAAGACCGGGGCAATAATGGCAGCCCATGACAGAATCACCATCATAATACACAGCTGGATGCAAAAACCAATGTCCAACAGACAACAAAATCATGTCCATTTCCCCCATATCTCTTGCCCATCTTTCATTTACTTTATCCAAATACAAATTGTTGTAATTTGGGCCATTTTGTGATTTCTCAGCACCTTTCACCAAAAATGGTGACCAATAGACAGAAATAGTGGCATTGTGAGAACCCAAATGCCATCTTCTAAACTTGTTCTCCTCCCCATTAGTGTAAACAAGTTTAGGTGGAGAAGCCGTCGCTAAAAGGCAAAGAAGGGACTCCAATTGGTTCCTGGCCATGGAGTCTCCCACAAAAGCTATGTGCTTGTTTCTAATGATTTCAAGAAAAGTGTTGGGTTCAAACCTTGGTAACTGGCATTGCCTTGGCTTCCACCTCCAGTACAGGTAACCCAAATCACTTCTTCCATGGGTGATGCAATTTTGTCCCTTCTTGATTGTGCCACAGGTGGTGCCATTGTACAAAGGGCCGAGCTTGTCTTGGACCCAATCCCCACTGGTGAAGTCACATGAATTAGCTTCTGATTTACCTATTTCCTCTTCTGCACAAAACCCAATAAACAGAAATGCAAGAAATTATTGCTAGCTTTGAGAATCACAAAGTTAAAGTGGCTAAATAAAAACCCAACTGAACAAAACAAAGCAAAAGCCATGGCAGATATCATAACATAAATGTTCTATGCATGTACCCTGAGAAGAAGAAGAAAATGGGGGCAGTGGAGAAGGAGAGGATGAAGAAGTGGTGGCGGCGGTGACGGTGGAGGTGGTGATGGTTATGGGAGTGGGATTGGGATGAGGAAGCTGATCTGTGGAGGGTTGAGGGAGAGGAGGAGTGTACAAGTATAAACGAATGACAGCTATTGGGAGAAGGACATAGATGGCGTAAGGCAAGAACTTTCTGGCAAGAGAGTGAAGAGATTGGTCTCTGAATGGGCTTGTTAATATACCCATTTCAAAGTCTTAATCTCCTCCTTTTCTCTCCCTCTGTATTTTTTTTCTTTTTCTGGTTTGATTCCAGCTGAGGGAGAAGAGGAGGGTGAGAGAAAGAGGGAGAAAGATGGCTGTTGTTTGTTGGTTTTGGGATGATTGATTTAGTCAAAAGGGCATTGAGAAGTCCATTATCTCTCTGCTTGGCCAAATACTAATTCCAACTCCGAACCACCGGCGTTGGTGATTGTTGTCGTCTTCACGCCTGTTGCGGTATCCTGCTTATGCTTTCCCTTTCTTTTTCACATTATTTATTTTTGGTGAGTTATTTGGGTACGTACGTATCTGTTTATAGGCACAAGAATACAATTATGAGCAATATAAAAGTGAATATATTCATTTTCTCATTATCAATTACCAAAATTTTAATATTGAAATAAGAGAAAATAAAAAATTTAAAATTAATTTAGTCGTCAATATACATCGATTATACTTATGATTTATCATAAGAAATTTAACTGTTACAAAACCCATTGAATGTTTTGGTACATAAAATTAATCAAATTATTTCCACTTTTATTAATTTTTTATTAAATAATATTTACATTATTTTTAAAAAATTAAAAAATTTCGATTATTTTGGCATATTTAACAAAAATTTTGTAATGGGGGCAAGTATTTTTTTTTATAAAGATTATTTGCTTATCTTCTTTTTGGGTAGGCTGCTGCGTGTTGTGTGACATGGTTGCCACCACATCACCTAAATATATGATATTTTTGGACTGCGAACACCTCAAATTACCTTTCTAGCTGTGGGATATTCCTAAAGATTATTTGCTTATCTTCTTTTTGGGTAGGCTGCTGCGTGTTGTGTGACATGGTTGCCACCACATCACCTAAATATATGATATTTTTGGACTGCGAACACCTCAAATTACCTTTCTAGCTGTGGGATATTCCTGTTGCAGTCTTGGGTTTTGCAGGAGGGTTCTGATAGCAATTACAAAATGGATAGTCCAAACTTAACTCCTCAGTGGTTTTATTATACTCTTTTGACACCATATCTGATCAGATCCACTGAACTGTATACTTGAAGTTCAGGCTCCGTTCAAGGCCCAAAACCACCGAACTTGCACAAGCTCTAACCCCGGGCCCAATCTGGGATGCCACGTGGAGGTCCATCCACCCTCGATTTACGTAACACGTGTCAGCAAGTAAATCGAGAAGCATTTGTCCCACATCGGAACTTTGAGAATTGAACATCTCACCTACCCATACATAAGGGGTACACATTTCCCAATAAAGGTAACTAAGATTCACTATTCACTATTACTCTACCAAACTTACCATTTACTACTTCCTCTTACGAACAAAGTAACTGACTTGATCGTCGGAGAGCCTTAGGCCGTCACCACACCGGTGCCCGTACTAAAACCCGCGATCCACTTGAGTTGACAGGTCACAAGAGGGACACGCGTCATTTGGTGATTGGGCAACGAGTAATCGACAGTTGGAACATTTAATGCTTCAACAATTTGGCGCCGTCTGTGGGAAATCTAACTAAGGTTGCCCACGCTCAACCAGACCGAGTTACGACTCATCCACCCATTATACTGAGAGACAACCCGTCGACACCGAACATGCAGGGTGAGCACGATCTTGGTGAGATCACACCCGAGCAGGGCCCTAGAACAATGAGAGACCCCTCTCCTAACTTCTTACAGATAATCGAGAGACTCCAGAGTGACATGGACGAGGTCAAAGCTAAAGGTACCCAGGCCGAGTCGAGATGCCAGGCCGAGTCGAGATGCCAGGCACTCGACGATCGGTACACTGAGGTGGCCGAACAGCTAAGGGTCGCACAGGCAGAACTCGCTACCGACCGAGCTCGCGTCGGTAAGACTGAGGCCGACAAGGTAGTCGCCGAGTGCGCCGAGCGCGCTGAAAAGAATCGCCGGCTGACGGGAAAAGAGAAAGAACACACGGCTGCCGAGCCACATAAAAGTAAGCAAGGGGACGCCAGGCCAAACAAGAAACAGGCTCGGATGCTGATCATCCCCGGCAGCTAGCGCGGTGACACCAGGATCTACCGAGACGCCCGCGACGCCTTCTGCGAGGGAGGGCGGAACCGGTTGGTCAATGAACAACAGTCATGCCGACCCGATCCTCGGCCGAAAGTGGGAAAGGGAAATCACCACCGAGGACACATAACCGCTCGGTGGTCCAGCCCAAGTAACAGCCGGGGGACTTTTTCAACGGAAGACCCCATCCCCGTCACCGACTCGTCCCTGGAGGCCGAGAGCACAGCCAAGTCAGCTCAGCATCCAAGCTACATGACCGACCTCTCTCACCGAGAAGGAAAAACATCAAGGCCCTCTCGCGATGACACCGAGCGGCCAACCCCTCTCGGCCTCCCGCTCCCTCATCGCCCTGAACTCACCCGCCGAAGGAGCACGGAGCGGTCATTGCGGGACGGGCGACAGAATGTTAAGTCTCAGAAACCACCCCGCCCGCAGGGCACCGAACGGTCAAGGCCGGTCGGTAAAAACGGTAGCGGCACCCTAAACACACCCAAACCAGGGTATACCGAGAAGTCAGGGCAAGTCGGTCGTGGAAGAATTGACTCCCAGAGCCCGCCGAGCAGATTTGGCGCCAACCGGTCATACATGATCGACCGTGACCAGGCACCCAGAGATAAACACCAATCCAAGACCGACTCGCTCGTCCAGCACCTCATGGACCGAGTCCGGACACTCGAAGCCGGGACAGCTCGGGTAGCAAGACCAGCCTGGTCAAAAACTAGCCCGGGCCCTTTCATAGAAAGAATCAACCAGTTCAGGATCGATCACGAGATAAAACCCTTGAAAATCCCCATTTACAACGAAAAGGACGACCCGTGGAATCATCTGAACAATTTCTACTCGGCCATCGCCCTTAAAAACCTCGCTGACGAGGAACAGTGCCTCATCTTCAGTTCCACACTGACCGAGGCAGCGATCAACTGGTTCTACAAGTTGGAATCTGGGTCTATCGACTCTTTCGAATAGCTCACCTCCACCTTCATGAACCAGTTCATGATACAGACTGACCGTCTGTCCTAGGCCGAGGACCTCTTCCAGCTTAAACAAGGTGAACACGAGTCGCTGCAGTGGTACGCAGCAAGATTCAGTCATGAATACTCCCGATGCGCGGAGACGGACGACCGAGCAGCTTTCACGGCCTTCAAGGGTGGCCTGCGAGACTCCCCCTTCAGGTACGCAGCTCACACCCAAGGCTGGATAACTTATAATGAGATAATGAAACAGGCGGCGATCCACGCCAAGGCTGAAACGCTGAGCCAAAAGTCCAACGCTGCCAATGCATACCAACCTCCCCGAGTCGACTCGGTGAAAACATACCCACAGAGCGTCCCGGAACAGCAGGATTCAGTTCAGCGTCCACAGGAGCAGGGGCAACAGAGCTATGGGGGAAAACAGAAAGACTACCCCCACAACAACAATCTATACAGCCCTAGGAAGAAGGGTAAGAACCCGAATCACCAGGAAAGACAGTAGGGGGAGCGGTCAAACAACGGGGAAAATGGGTTCCTCGCTCCAAGTACGAGACCTATACCATCCTCAACACCCCCTACGAGAACGTTCTCTTGAACGTGGAGCATATGATCCCGAAGTCCACTTGGGCGCCAGCAAAGGGCAAGCTTGGCAAAGACACAGGAATTTATTGCCAATACCACAAATACAACAGCCACAGCATTGACCAATGCGTCGCATTCCGGGATCTGGTGGAGGCTCTAGCCCGGGATGGAAAAATCAACCAATTTCTCCAACACGCACCACCACCACCTCGCAACCCACAGATCAACACGATCTCCAGAGGACCATCAATTTCTTGCCCTCTTACTTCCAACCGGGCAAAGAAGAACTTTCTACGGGCCACCAAACAGAATCAGCAGCTCTTCAGTATCGAGGAAAGAAGAGCCAAGAAAACAAACCGACTCGGTTGGGAACCGATCACGTTTTCCGAGGAGGAAGTGCGCGGGATCATCTATCCTCACGACGACCTCATTGTCGTTATGGCTGAGATATCTAACTTCGACATACAACGGGTAATGGTCGACACTGGAAGCTCCGTCAACGTCCTTTTCATGCGAGCTTTCAAGAAATTGGGCATCCCAGAAGCAAGTCTGGACCGCTCACCTACGCTGCTCTTTGGTTTCACGGGGGACTCTATCGTCCCGCATGGAACGGTTACCCTCCCCCTCTCCCTCGGAACACATCCACGGAAGGAAACCTTACTGGCACCCTTCTTGGTGGTGGACTGCCTCGCGGCCTACAACGCCATTCTCGGGCGGGGAATACTTAACCAGATGAAGGCAGTCGTCTCCACCCACCTACTGCTAGTAAAATTCCCAACCCCTATGGGGATTGGTCAAGTCAAAGAAGACCAAATGGCTACAAGAACTTGCAATTCTGTCACCCCAATCCAACCTCCGAAGGAAACCATGGCAGTGACAGAGTCCGCGTTCGAGGCTGACCACGTCAGCCCTCAGGACGCACAAAGAATACGGGATGAACCAATTGAAGATCCTCGGGACCATTCAGCAACACCCCATCCACAGCCTATTGAGGATGTCGAAGAGATAGTACTGTCCCACGACTTTGCGGACCAAAAGGTAAAGATTGGGACAACTCTTTCGCCTAACCTGCACTCACAGCTGATCCGTTTCTTAAAGGACAACTTTGAGGTCTTTGCCTGGTCGTACGCCCACATTCCCGGCATCTCCACCGACGTGATCTGCCACCGGCTCAGTATCGACCCTGCCTACAAGCCTGCTGAACAGAAACGTCGCCTCTACGATGCAGAGAGGACCGAGGCTATGAAGGCAGAAATCGTCAAACTCAGCACCATCCATTTTGTCCGGAAGGCCGTCTATGCTGCCTGGGTAGCCAATGTTGTACTCGTCAAAAAACCCTCTGGGGCGTGGCGAATGTGCATTGATTTTACTGACCTAAACAAGGCCTGCCCCAAAGATAGTTTTCCTTTGCCAAAGATAGACCAACTGGTCGACGCCACGGCAGGACATGAGCTCCTGAGTTTTATGGATGCGTACTCGGGCTACAACCAAATCTTTATGCATCCGGCAGATCAGATCCACACAACCTTCAGGACGGATCACAGGTTATACTGCTACAATGTCATGCCTTTCGGACTCAAGAACGCCAGAGCCACTAACCAGCGCCTAGTGAACTTCATGTTCGCTGAACAGATTGGGAAAACAATGGAAGTTTACGTTGATGACATGCTCGTTAAGAGTAAATCAGCTGACTTGCATATCCCCAATCTGTCGCGGATGTTCGACGTCCTAAAATAATACCGGATGAGATTGAACCCGGCAAAATGCGTCTTCGGAGTCGGCTCAGGGAAATTCCTGGGCTTCATGATTAGTCAAAGAGGTATTGAGGCCAATCCAGAAAAAATCAAGGCCCTAGTCGATATGGAGCCTCCGCGAACCCAAAAGGAGGTGCAGAGCCTAACTGGCCAAGTTGCAGCCCTAACACGCTTCATCTCCAAAGCCACCGACAAGTGCGTGCCTTTTTTCAAAGCCTTGAAGGGCAAGTCCAAACACATCACCTGAACGGAGGAGCGCACTAAGGCCTTCACGGAGCTCAAGGATTACATGGGCAGGGCGCCGTTGTTGGCGAGACCAAACACCGGGGAAACCCTTTACATGTACCTATCTGTCTCCGCCTCTGCCTTCAGTTCGGTGCTAGTCAAATGCAAGGATGGCGCTGAGCACCCGGTTTATTATGTCAGCAAGGCTTTACAGGACGCCGAGATGAGATACTCCGACCTCGAGAAGCTCGCATTCGCCCTCATCATGTCCTCTAGAAATCTCAGGCCATACTTCCAGGCTCATTCCATAACCGTGATGACCGACAGACCACTTCGGCAAGTACATCAGAAGCCCGAAACATTGGGTCGCTTACTCAAATGGGCAATAGAACTCAGCGAATTCGACATCACCTTCACTCCCCGCACCGCCGAGAAGAGACAGGCAGTAGCGGACGTCATTTCTGAATTTTCCTACGTCCCAGCGGTGGCCGCACATGAGGTCACACCATCTGCTCCCTCATCCATAACATACATCTTGGATGAGGAAAGTCCCCAGCTTGACCCTGCTCAGCCGACGTGGCTCTTCTATGTCGACGGATCGGCCTGCCACACTGGATCCGGTGCTGGACTTGTCCTCACCACACCTGACAAAATCCGAATGGAATACGCCCTTCGTTTCCAGTTCAAGGCCTCTAACAATGCCACAGAATATGAGGCCCTCCTCGCAGGACTCCGCCTCGCCAGGACCATGGAGGCAAAACAGATCCAAATCTTCAGCGATTCACAGCTTATCGTCAACCAAATCACCAACGAGTACGAGGCCAAAGACTCTTCCATGACAGCATACATAGCAGTGGCAAAGTCTCTTCTTAACGGTTTACACAATTATGCTATCACTCGGATTCCACGCTCCGAAAATAGCCATGCGGATGCTCTAGCCCTGCTTGCATCCTCCCTCGATGAAAAATAGAGTCGCAATGTCCTGGTCGAAATTCTCGATCAACCCAGCACACAAGGGCCGGCAGTTTGCGCAATCAACACTAACGGAACATGGATGACCTCGCTGCTCGATTTCCTCACAAATGGAACTCTCTCTTCCGATAAAATCGAGGCCAAAAAGGTCCAGAGACAGGTAGCCCGGTATACACTCCTCAACGGCCAACTCTACAAGCGGGGTTTTACTCTACCTCTCCTGAAGTGCCTCGTCCCAGAGGCATGCAAGGCCATTCTGGAAGATATACATGGTGGCATTTGCGGCAATCATTCTGGACCACGATCATTGGCCCATAAAGCTTTCCGATAAGGTTTCTACTGGCCTACTATGCATGGAGATACGGCAGAGCTAACCAAACGGTGTGATAAATGTCAACGGTTTGCCCCTCTCTTCCACTTACCTCCAGAAAACCTCACACCCATGGTCAGCCCTTGGCCCTTCTCACAGTGGGGACTTGACTTGATCAAGAAAATGCCGGCAGGGAAGGGCAAGACAGAGTATGCAGTGGTAGCAGTGGACTACTTCACAAAATGGGTTGAGGAAAAGGCTTTGGCTTCCATCACCACGGCCCAGATCGAAACGTTCGTCTTCCAGAACATTATCTGCCATTTCAGTCTCCCCCACACAATCGTCACGGACAACGGGAAGAAATTCGACAACGCACACTTTCGTGCCTTTTGTGACAAACACAACATCCGCCTCTGCTTCACCTCACCGGCTCATCCTCAGTCCAATGGACATGTAAAGGCCATCAACAAAATCATCAAGCACACACTGAAAATGCAGCTCGACGAAGCCAAGGGCAGGTAGTCTGAAATCCTCCCCAACGCACTCTGGTCATATCGGACTTCCTACCGTAAATCGACAAATGAAATCCCTTTCTCGCTGACCTTCGGAACAGAAGCCGTCATCCCTGCTGAACTGAACGAAACTTTTTACCGGATATCTACTTATGAACCCGAACAAAACAACCATCAGATTGCACTCAGTCTAGACCTCATTGAGGAGCACAGGGAGCGGGCTAACCTCAGAAACATTGCCTGCAAACTGCGGCTTTGCAACTACCATAATGCCAGAGTCAAACACCGGGGTTTTCAAGACGGGGATTGGGTCCTTCGGAAGGTCAGCCTCGCCACCAAGGACAGCTCAGTCGGTACCCTCGGCCCAAATTGGGAAGATCCTTATCGGGTCACAAGAGTTTGCCGACCCGGCACGTATGAATTGGAAGACTCAAGCGGGCGCAAGCTGGGCCACCCATGGCATGCCGACCACTTGAAGAAGTACTTCATTTAGGACTTTGTATTTTTTCTTTCATCTTATAACTTGCTGTACTTTGCCGGTTACTGCGCCCATTATTTACAACATTCGTTATTTATAACTTGTTGTACTCTTCCATTTACCTAGCTTTTGTAACCCAAGATTTTGACTCAAACAAACGAGTCGAGTTCGGTCCTACTCGGCCTACACCCCAACACTTGCTATTTTGACTCAAACTGTCAAGTCAGTGTACAGGCTTACTCGGCTTACACCAACACTTTGACTCAAACACACGAGTCGGGGTTTGGTCTTACTCGGCCTAGACCCCAACACTTGCTATTTTGACTCAAACTGTCGAGTCGATGTACAGCCTTACTCGGCTTACACCAAAACTTTGACTCAAACACACGAGTCGGGGTTCGGTCTTACTCGGCCTACCCCCCAACACTTGGTCATTATTTGACTCAAACTTATGAGTCGGTGTACAACCTTACTCAGCTTACACCCATACTTTGACTCAAACAAACGAGTCGGGGTTCGGTCTTACTCGGCCTACACCCCAACACAGTCATTTTTGACTCAAACTTATGAGTCGGTGTACAGTCTTACTCGGCTTACACCAACACTTTGACTCAACCACACGAGTCGGGGTTCAGTCTTACTCGGCCTACACCTTAACACTTGCTATTTTGACTCAACCATACGAGTCGATGTACAGTCCTACTCGGCTTACACTAACACTTTGACTCAAACACACGAGTCGGGGTTCGGTCTTACTCGGCCTACACCCCAACACTTGCTATTTTGACTCAAACTGTCGAGTCGGTGTATAGCCTTACTCGGTTTACACCAACACTTTGACTCAAACACACGAGTCGGGGTTCGGTCTTACTCGGCCTACCCCCCAACACTTGGTCATTTTTTACTCAAACTTATGAGTCGATGTACAGCCTTACTCGGTTTACACCCACACTTTGACTCAAACAAACGAGTCGGGGTTCGGTCTTACTCGGCCTACACCCCAACACGGTCATTTTTTACTCAAACTTATGAGTCGGTGTACAGCCTTACTCGGCTTACACCAACACTTTGACTCAACCACACGAGTCGGGGTTCGGTCTTACTCAGCCTACACCCTAACACTTGCTATTTTGACTCAAACATACGAGTCGATGTACAGTCCTACTCGGCTTACACTAACACTTTGACTCAAACACACAAGTCGGGGTTCGGTCTTACTCCGCCTACACCCCAACACTTGCTATTTTGACTCAAACATACGAGTCGGCGTACAGTCCTACTCGGCTTACACTAACACTTTGACTCAAACAAACGAGTCGGGGTTAAGTCTTACTCGGCCGACATCCCAACACTTGACTATTTTGATTCCAACTTTTGAGTCGGTGTAAAGCCTTACTCCGCTTACACCAACACTTTGACTCAAACACACGAGTCCGAGTTCGGTCCTACTCGGCCTACACCCCAACACTTGGTAATTTTTAACTTATACTTATGAGTCGGTGTACAGCCTTACTCGGCATACGCCAGCACTCAGACAAACAGACAGATCGAAGGATAACTCGGTATACAATTCGCGTTCGAGGAAAATCAATTTTCATTCAAAATGTGCAGACCTATTGTGCTCGGCCTGCAAGAGCTTTACAACCTTCAGGAAAACAAAAAAGGAAAATTACAAGGCATAGAGGACCGTCCTACACTAGCTCTTCCATCTGCTGCTAGTCGGCCTGTTCAACCTCAACCGGCTGCTCTGGCCCTGTGTGAGGGTTTACTCGCTCGGTTTCTGGCGGGACACTAGGCTGGGGAACATCCTCTTCCTCCTCTCCTGACTCATCCTCAAACATGTCGGCCGTAATGTCCTGGCCGAGCCAGGGGGTCTTCACGGTCAGCCCAGGGTTGTGCAGGAAGAGGTTGCGGAAGAACTCCTGCTCGCACTCGGCAGCGTACTCGTTCTTCAGCTAGTCGAACTCCTCGAAAGCTTTAAACTCGGCCACCGCGGTCTTCCTCGCCTCTTCCAGGTCGGCCTCCCTAGCCGACTTCACCCGGCACAGCTCCTTCCAGTGCTTCAGCATGTTCTTCTCTTTGGCCTCAACCTCAACCTTCATCTGATCTCTGGAAGCCAGAGCCTCCTGGGTCTTCCACCTCTCGGTTTCCAACTTTCGGTTGAGGTCGGCCGCTTCCTTCATGGCCCTCTCGGCCTCCTGCAGCTTCGGAGTGAGCTCCTCCTATTTTTTCCTCAGTCGGTCTTTCTCCCGCCGAGCACCTGCCACCCTCCTCTGGGCATTCCCAAATTGGCAGTAGACTTCACCGAGGGCCTGCACAAAACCAAGCTTAGTAAGGTACTCGGCCTACGACAAAACACTTGCAAAAAAAACACACAAGACCAAAATTACTTACATTGCTGAGCAGCAATAGGGCCTTCTCCATCTTTTGCTCCGCCGACCGGGACTGCACCTCGGCTAACTCGTCTAGGGGCGTCGAGGCCCCCTGGCAGACCACGTTGAGCAGCGGCACCATCTGCCTCGGACGGCAGAGGGTGGCCTCGGCGCTGGAGCCCTCGCCGATCGCTTCCCCCTCGGTGAACACGCCCAGGTTCACGTCCCCCTCCTCTGGAGCATCTCCATTATCCTCACGTCTAACCGAGGGGGGGACGGTGGGGGTTTAAACTCTGGGGTCGGCATTGTCCTCTTGCCCCCTATCTACTCCTGAGCCGACAGGATCGTCTCGGCCTCCCTTCTAGCCTTCGCCCGCCGGGGATCAGGCGACCGGACTCGGTCTCCCTCCACGTCGCTCTGTTTTATTTTGGGAGACCGAGGCGGAGGACTTGGTTGTCTCGGCTGTGAAGACTACCCCTGCTTCGCACGATCAGACCTCTCAGGCTGCTTCTTCTCGGCTCGCTCTTTTTTCTTTTTGAGCAGCAGCTCCAGGCGCTCGGCCGCCTTGGATAGGGACGCGGATTCTCCAGAGCCTTTGTCTGCCTTCATCCTCAGTTGCTCACAATCCTTGTAAATCCGGCTACCGAGGTGATAGGGGACTGCAACACCGAGAAACATGTCAGACACAAAAACAAAAAACAAACAAAACCAACAAGGCAACGCTTACCCTCGTCGGTGTCGATGAGGTCAGCTTTATACTGGAATCTGGGAAGCCGAAGTATCCGTCGGTTCCGATTAAGCTCGTCCAAGATCTCCTTTACTCGGTGGACGACTACCTTCTCCGCTGGAGAGATTTCTTCTTCTGGGAACAAACCTGCACACCGAGAATCAGTCAGCCACAATAATCATACTTAAGCATACAACATAACATTTACATAAACGGTTGGCCTATGCTACAACTATCCACCTTGGGTTTGGAATTTGGATGGTATTGGGGGTCCCTCGGTGTTCCCCACCCAGTTCCCACCGACCAGGCAGAACTTCGTCTTGTACGACTTTTGGGAGGTCGGTATGTCCAGAATGAACTCCCCCAGTTTGCTCTTCTTGCGGTGACGGACGAAGACCCACCCGGTACTCTGCTGTTGAAACCCGAACTCGTACAGGTACATGAGTTGGGTGTAGGTCGGCTCCGGTTGCTCGGCCCACCTGAAGGCCGTGTAGAGGGAGCAGAGTACAATCCACACGTTCGGATTGAGCTGACCGAGTGCCACCCCCATCTTCTTCACCATCTTCCGCAGCCAGGGATGAAGGGGTAACCTTACCCCATAGTGCATAAGCTCGGTATAAAACAGCGCCATACCGACCGGGGGATTACTCGGTCTTTCCTCCCTTGTGGGCAGCCTCGTCGTCACCGAGTCGGGAACTCCAAACTCGATCCTCATCTTCATCAGGCCCTTCTCGGTCTCCTTGTTGACCATTTCGTCTACAGTGAAGGTCGCACGCTCAATCGGCACGGCCTCCAGGACCGACTCGTCCCCGGTCGTTTTCACTTTGTTAAGCCGAACTGTGCCCTTATCTCGGCCGTGGGTCAGCTTCAATGCTCGGTGCACCCCCACCTTGACTATTGTCTCGGCATCCGCCAACAAATTGCCACTACCCGACCTACCGGTCTTTTCACCCTCATCACAAGTTTTCGTCGTCCTACCGGATGACTCAGTCGTACTGTGCACCGACTGTACCCTATTTTGTGCCTCGGCCGAGTGGGCCTCGTCTTCACTCCCGGAGAAGGGAATGAGCACCTGCACACTACTACCTGACGACTCACCGCCCTGTGAGTCGTAGCATTTACCCTCAGATACTGAGTCACTCTCGACCGACATCTACAAAAGAAACAAAAAAGAAACAGAACTCAGCAGCCAACTCGTTCCTCCGAAGATCTGACCACGACCTTCACCACGTTCATGGACAGTTCTTCCCAACCTCCTGTTTAAATCGAAAATTAGACTTGAACGAATGCTTACCGTGTTTTTCGCGGAGGACCGTAGGTCGGAAATCGCCACCACCGTACGCACCGCCGTCAAGAGCTAGTCGGAAATTGCCTCCTTAGTTGGACAGAGTTTCCCTAATTTTCTCAAAAACACAAGTGAGGAAATCGGTGAAGAGCTCCTCATATTTATAGCAATTGGTGCACAGACTACGAGGCGTCACCCCTCTTAGCGACAGACACGTGTTGCAACCAATCATGCTGACCGAACACGTGTCAACCATCTGTCCGAGGAAGCCCAACCGTCTTCCCTCCCCTCGACACCGACTTCCGTACACCGCTCGGTGCCCTGGACTGCCATGTCGATGTTGGCTCTCTCCACCGACTTATGTACACCGCTCGGCGCTTTCGCCCCCTTGCAGACGATGGCCCCTGCTGCCGACCCATGTACACCGCTCTGTGTCAGCACTTCCAATCCCGATTTTGGACCCCATCACCAACTATGACACCACCACCGACTGCATGTGCATGTCCATGACCGACTACACCACTGTTCCGCCGAGTTACTTCCATCACCGACCAACCATTAGCCACTTCCCGCCGTACCGAGACTGTCTCGGCGGACTCTCCCACCAGGGGACTTGGGGGACTACAAGTATACTTCCCACCAAGGTCTGGGAGAATGAAACAAGTCTCCGACCGAGAAATTCCACCTCAGTCAACGACTTGGGGGACTTCTGTTGACACCATATCTGACCAGACCCACTGAACCGTATACTTGAAGCCCAGGCTCCGTTCAAGGCCCAAAACCACCGAACTTGCACAAGCTCTAACCCCGGGCCCAATCCGGGATGCCACGTGGAGATTCATCCACCCTCGATTTACGTAACACGTGTCAACACGTAAATCGAGAAGCATTTGTCCCACATCGGAACTTTGGGAATTGAACATCCCACCTACCCATACATAAGGGGTACACATTTCCCAATAAAGGTAACTAATATTCACTATTCACTATTACTCTACCAAACTTATCATTTACTACTTCCTCTTACGAATAAAATAACTGATTTGATCGTCGGAGAGCCTTAGGCCGGCACCACACCGATGCTCGTACTAACGGAAACCCGCGATCCACTTGAGTTGACAGGTCACAAGAGGGACACGCGTCATTTGGTGATTGGGCAACGAGTAATCGACAGTTGGAACATTTAACGCTTCAACATACTCAAATTTATTTATCATATAATATTTTGAAAAAATCAATACAACAACAATTCATCACTGTGGACTTCCAATGTAAAATATTTTTTTGGATCTTACCGGGAATTAAACTTCCCATTTGTAAAGTAGCACTTAACACAAAATGGTCTCGTAATCACTAACTACCAAAGAATGAGTAAGGTTTCACTTTGTTGTAAGAGCCTAGAGCTACCTACCCCCGTTAAATTAGGAACACAAGTTTTGTTCGATTCAATATGAATATGCAAAGCATTGAAAATGTTTTCATTCGCATCAATTTTGTAAGAAAGTGTGTACCCCATATTCCCTACGACAGTTCTTTCGGCGGGGCTGCCATGGGGCACGGCCGGCCAGGACCTCAAAGGCCCAAATGCATGGTGAATGTCCTTCTTCTAGATTTTTCATGAAACTAATATCTCTCTGTGATATTGACCTTCGCCAACTTACCATAAATAAATAATTGAAGATGTAGATTGTAGATATGGACATCTGGAGCTAGAATATGGCTTCCACTGTCCACATTGTCCAATGTCCACAATACTTTACACCTGCCTATGAGATTTTAAAATTTAAATTAATTATTTTATTCTTTTTATTTTTAATCATAAAGTCAACAAAAAAAACCCCACTCATAATAATCATGTGATTATCTGTATTTTCACATGGAGCCACTCGAGTCGGTAGAGTAGGTTTTTTTCCTTCTTTTTTAATACAAAAAATATTATATTGGAATTTTAATTAAAAAGATTTAATTCAGTGGGTAAGAACTTTAATGTTAAATTAGTAGTTCCAATTTCAAGCCAATTCAAACCTTGATAATTGGTTTTCAAAATAAAGGATCTTAAAACTTGAGTTCAATCCGTTACCAAGGGAGTTAAACCCCTTTGATACACTTTATTTCTGATCTAGTGAAATAATTGAACTTATGTTCATGTTTGGAACCAACTAATTTCTCATTTAGTAATAGATTTTTTTTTTAACAAATTAAGAACTCGTTGATTCAGGTGTATGTCTAATTGTACTTGTTAATATCATATCAGTTCAGATTCCTGTGGGTCTAATACCTTTAGCCCATTACACACTTATGAAGTTTAATGGGCTCAAGCTCATACTAATAAACAAATCATAACGAAGACTGACCAACACTGACAAGTGGACAAACCCCATAAGTCCATCATCACGTGTCAGTCTCACAATGAATGCACTTTCTCCCACATCAAAATAACATATTTATTATCATTCTCACATTCATACAAATGAATCATTTTCCCTATAAAGGTAACAAACATTTACTATTCACAACTACTTTACGAATTACTATTCACCAATCACTCCTCACACAAACACATCACTCACTTGAGCGTCGGAGTATCTTTAAGTTGGTGTGTCCAAGAGCACGTGACTAAGCAGGATTCACTCATAAATTGGCACATTTTATGCATCAACAGTACTAATTGAAATGCTCACTCTATGAATTTTGGAAATTAATAGTGAAATTTTTAGTTAAAAAAATGAGAAAGAGAATTTGAGATCCAATCCACGTAAGCAAGGCTTATGCATCCATGAACATAAGCAAGTTTAATAAATCAAATAAGCAAGTTTAATAAATCAATAATATTATGAAGATCACATTTATAAAAAAAAAATTAAATTTTATTTATACTCATAATTTACAAATATAATAAATAAATATAATTTCTTTAACATTGTTCATAGTAAAGTTTTCAATTTGAATTTGGAATATATTGCACATAAAATATATGGCAAGTGAGATCCACTTCCCATATGATTAGTTGCATCATGTCGTAATTTTTATCTATATTAACGTATATTTACTAATATATTATATAAATATAATTTCTTTAACATTGTTCTTAATAAACTTTTCTACTTGAATTTGGAATATATTGCACATAAAATATATGGCGAGTTAGATCCACCCCGTATGATTAACGTATTGAAATCATGTAGGTGGCACTTGTGAGAAAATGATAATCAGTCGCACCTACTAACTTTGACTTCATCTGACTTTCGAAGCTCTTTCTCACCGTTTGTTTACCCAAAATTTTTTTTAAAAAAAAAACTCTTTTTTTTTTATATCAAAATTGTATATTATAAAAAGAAATATAATCATATGATCAATATTAAACTATGACCAAGAGAAGTACAAATCAATATAACAAAATTAATATGGATAAAGTCACTTTAACCGCTAATAAATTCATATAATTGAAATTATACAAAATTATAATTAACCTCACAAAACTCATAATAATCAAAATTTTAATAACGCCAATAATCATAAACAAACTACATGCACTAAAAGAAACAGCCACCGTCGTCAAACTTATTACATCTGATCTTCAAGAACTTAAAGAACATGACAGATTTAAGAAAAACTTGATATTGTATAGTAACTTTTTTGGGAGAAATATACCTCGTATTTATAGTGGTAGTACATGTAATGGTTGAAATTCTAGTGATAGTACATGTAATGGTGACATGTCTCCCAAGAACTTAGAATGCCAAATGAGTCATGGTGATCCATTTGCATGTTTAGGAGAGTATTGTTCCTGTGTGGACTGTCGGTGCTGACCAAGGGGTATCCACTGCGAAAGTTTTGGGGTGAACATGGTCACATAGTTAGTAGGCCGACTAGAAACGCATTGATGAACTTGCAATATGATTGATCATGAATGTTTTCTATAATGTCAATTTTTTTTTTTCTAATGGTTGGTTGAAAATGGTATAAGTATTTATAATAAAATTTAACCAATGGCATTATATTTACATAAAATATATATAATAATTAAAATATGTCATAGAACTATAAAAGTAGGCATAAATGGTACACATACATCGATGCATGCTGTGGTGCCGCACTATCAGGCAATGTGATTACCCCAAAATCCAAATTATTAAAATTAAAATTTAAAATTAAAATTAAAATCCTCGTAATTTGAAAAGAAAAATTATTTTTTAATAATATTTAGGAAATTTAAGTTTTATTACTTTATATAATTATATAATTTAATCATTTGGATAATAAATAAATAAAAAATATTTTTGCTTTGGTAATTAAATAAAGAAATATTATAATACATGACTATGAACAATCAATAAGTAATGCGAGTCAGAATGCGAGACTATATTTGAAGTTGTATTTATAGTGGATGTAACTCTAAATGTAACCTAAAAAAATATGGGCTAGATAAAATATTGCTCACAGTGGAAGTCTATATTTATTGAGGCTGGATATAGAGCTACATTTTTATTTCGCATAATATCTTAAATATGTTTTAAAATAAAATTTTCATTTAATTTTTATCTTAATGTTTATTTATGTCATCTTTAATTTTTTTTTCCCTAAACATTTTAACCTAAAAAAATATAAGTTCCGAAAAGATAAGATTTCATCCTATATAGGTCGTTAGATCAGATCTTCTCATTTCATTCTTATCCATTAGATCTTAATTTCTTATCACAATGTCATATGTTAGATCATATTTTTTTTATCATAATCTCATTTGTTAGACCATGTTTTCTTATCACAATCTTATTCGTTTGATCATATTTTCTTATCTAATCCTGACATGGAGAGATTTCATCTCCACTAACCATTAGATTATATTTTCTTATCACAATCTTATATGTTAGATCATTATCTTTAATACATCTATTTTCTATATATGCTTCATCATACAACAATGACCAATCACTATATTATCTCATCCTTCAAAACTTTCTTTCTCAAAATCTTTCATTTAATCACCATACAACAATGGCCAATCAATGGAGTGATACTTTATCACATGACGAAGACAATGCTGGCCATATGATGCTAATGCAAATGCATGAGCACTAAATGCACTATGTAGGGACTGCCACCAAGACCAAACATGGTGGTATATATCGTCAAGTCGAACTTCCATTCCAAGAGATCAGGTAGGTGCCCACAAATTCCTTCTCTCTGATTATTTTAATGACCCTCTTTTATAACCCCCCCCCCCCCCCCAAATAAGTTTTATAAAAAGTTCGGTATGAGGAAAGAATTATTCTTAAGAATCTTAGATGCTATCATCCATGTTGATGATTATTTCAAGCAAAATCCCGACACAACCGGAAGGCTTGGTCTCACCAATTATGAAGGTGACCGCCACCCTTCGGATGCTTATAATTGGAGGTGTCGCCCATACCCATGACGATTATTTAAAAATTAGAGAAACAACATGTATCAATTCTTGCAGGAGATTTTTTCGGGCCATCAACAAAGTCTTCAAAACTTATATAATGTAGAAATATAAAAAAAATATAAATAAATTATCAACATAACTTACATGGTCTGCATCAGTAGTCTCACTCGGGTTTCGATGCTTTATATGAGTGAGATGGTTGCAAAGTTTGGTGCGTGGTGGGTGGATGAGTGGCCACCGATTTTTGAGACTCTTTAGTTTGCTTGGTGATATGTCGGATAACGTTGAAAAGAATTGTAAGAATTGTTGTTGTATACCCCCTTCACATGGTTTTATTAGAATGTGAATTGCCAATTACAGCATCTTCACTAATTACCATATAAGCTCAGCATAGAGCCATATCTTCTTCGATATTGAAATTCATTTCTAGCGAGAAATTGTTGATAATTTCAGGAGGAAATATGCAATTAAATAAATTTGTAAGCACAAGTTTGAGAAAATAAAGAAAATAATGATAATATTGTGAGTGTTGTAAAATTTAGAGTGATATTTATAGGAAAAAAATTAAAATTTAGTATATAATATGACCGTTGCACAACGGGAAGAATTTCCAATGGTCATTTGATACTCCAAATGTGGGACAACTTCATTATTTTTCTTTATTACAGGGGAGGGGGAATTTTTGGAAATTTTCCATACAATATGTCATCGGGGTTCGAACTTGAGACCAATTGTCTACTAGTCAACGTTAAAACCAATTGAATTAGACTCACTTGACTACAACTTCATCGTTCAATACTCCATATATATATACATATATAAACATTATATCAAAACTTCATGTTGGGAAGTTGGATAATTCAAACACAAAAAAAAAAAACAAGTGGATCCTATATACTTTTAAATACATATTTTAAGTTTTGGTGGGCCATAATGGAGCTAGCATAGCTATATTTGAGGTTGGATTTTGACAGCCTTTGGAGAAAGCCCCACTAGAGACCTGGGCGGATCTAGCCATATATTTTGCCCATTGGAGATTTTTTTTTTATTATTAGAGACTATATTATAGACAGCTAAATGAGGATTTAACCCCCCATTGTGGGTGGCCTAAGAATGCCATGTCCGAATGGGCGGCAGCCAGCTCAGCTCATCTCACACAATGGGAAAAATGTCCACATGACAATAAATGTTATGCTTTGGGGCTATTTGTGTTACGATATATTTACTAACTCAAAAACTCGTAATCTCATAAATAAAAGTTGAATTGAGAAGAAATTAATTTGAGGAGGAAATTTCCATTAAAGTAGTTAATGAATTCACCAATCACAAAAGTCTGAATGATGGAAGCTTCACAATGAAATATTCACTTAGAAAAGTTTAAACTTTCTATGATACACCCTTTTTTTTATCTAAAAGAATATTTCATTGAAAATAGAGAGAAAATGTTACACTTGATTGGGTGACACCGGAGTGCCTGAGGTCTCATTAAAACCCTCACCATAAGATTCAACTAGCTCGGGATAAATTCAACAAAGGAAAAAGAGTACCTCCCTAATCAGAACAAACAATAGCCAAAAGAAATTACACCTCAATATCTTGTTCTATTAACCGAATGAGCTAGGGGGCATGAGGCACCAAAATTGACACGACCCACCCCCAATCCCTCGGGATTAAGGGCTAAGTCATGCTCCCGTCTAACTCACATGTGACGCGAAGGCTAAGTGACCATCCAACCTTCATGTAACACGTAAGCCGGATAATAGATTTCCAAGAAAACTGTCCAAAAACTTCCGGACTTCCCAGAGTGCGCAGAACCTACTGTGGATCGCTTGTGTGATGTCTTCGTCTCTCTAATAACAGCCCGCACCGCTTCAAACCTGGAGGGTATCGAAAAACACAAAAGACTGTGAGTGGACAAAAATAAAGGATAAGTATAGAAAACAATTTATAAAAAGACATTTATACCTTCCATTTAAAAAAACCAATGCATGCATATCAAACCCATGTCATAAAACCATTCCATATTCAAGTTATTCAAAACCGTTTAAGAAAACCGAACTCATTTCCCTTTTCTCAAATCCCGGGCCTCAACCCAAAAACCATCAAAATCCATATCATCTGGGGCATAGCCCAAAACATCTAAAAACCATTCGAAACCCATTATTATTGAAAACCATCATGATATCATCAAAATCCAAAACACGATTGAAAACCTCTTTGGAAATCATTGCAATCAATCGAACCTACTGGATCTATCCGAGTCTTTAAACTCAATCTAGGCCAAAATATAATCCGAGTCTTTAAACTCCCGAGTTTTTAAACTCAATAGGCCTACGGGGGAAATCACAATATCCGAGTCTTTAAACTCAATCCGGGTCTTTAAACCCAATCTGCGCCCGCCCCTGTCACAATCATAAACGGGTCTTTAAACCCAATAACCAGATCCAGCAAATCCAATCAAAAACCATTTTAAAACCATTTCCAAATCCATGTCCAAATTCGAATTCAAAATCACCATTTCGAATCCCAAGCCGAATCCGAAATCATCATTCCGAATCCAAATCCAGAATCTAGAAATCATATCCATAATCCATTTCCAAATCCGAATCCGAAATCATCATTTCGTAAGCCGGCATCCGGAATCATCATTTCGAACCCAAATCCAGAAATTCACTTTTCAAACTCCAAAACCGAATCTGAATCGTATTTCCGAAATCCGATTCCAAAATCCGAAATCACATTTATCGAAATCCCTTTTATGAATAGGGCTTCAAGCTCGAAATCACTTTTCCAAAATCCATTATAATGCATTAAAATAAAATCATATTTCAAATCCCAAGCATAGAAATCACAAGTAGAAAACATATAAGAAATATATGCATGCATTATAAGTTTGAAAACAAAGTCCACTCACAGACCATTCCCGCTGCTACCTCGATACGCGTGTAATTACGTTTTCCCGGCTAATCCACTATCACTAGGTTTCCCGAACCTGTCCAAATCCCATGATAAGGTCACTACCTATTCTAGTCTACTAAAGCCTCGTAATTTTCCCAAATTTTTAACTATTTTTAACCGAGCACTAAAACCTTTGGACATCCCGAAACATAACGAGACGATATCTGATTGACTCGAAACCAGTGCCAAAATGTATGTTACATCGAATACTTTAAAATTCATGTTGGAACCCACGCGCCTCTCAAAGGGACTGCGCGTGGGCCTCACGCGCCAGGTTACTGTTCATCTTCAACCTCTCGCTAGACCAGTTCAGACCAGTTCAAACCGGCCCGGTCCAACCGAACCGGAGGTCACGGTTCCCTCCATTTTCAACCCATTTTCAAACCCTTTTAAGCCTAGTAGATTCGTCCCACTCTAAATAATCGATCTAGCTATCCAAATTGGACAATTAGGACCTAAAGCTCACCTTTTCCAATTCAAAGTAGAACCCTGTTTCTGTAACCGTGTTCTACAGCCTTACCCGACCTCCTCGAGCCTTGCTTTTGATCCCAACCAACGTCTGGAACCTTGAGAAGCAAGTTCTAATTATCAGAATCGATCAACAAGCCCTATAACGAAAACACCAATTTCGAATTCAAATAAAAATTCACGGGAACCTCACCGCACCACCGCCATCGTGCACGCCGTGGTTACCACCGTCTTGTCTCACCTTCTTTTCCATCTTTTGTTCACAACACAATGACAAACAACGAGGCTTGCAAGTGATTTGAAAACGTTGAAATCAATGCCTTTCCCTATTCTCTGTTTTTCCATTTTTAGCCCAACACCATGCACAAACTTATTTCTACTTTAAAAACAGTGTGAGGCGGCAGGGAGGGTTCCACAAACCTCCAGATTGGGCCAGGTGTCCAATTTTCTGTGGGAAACAGCTCCAAGAACAGCCAAGTGTCCCCTGATCACCGGGCACCAATCCTAATGCAAGCCAATTGACCAAAATGCCCCTTGCATGTTTAGACCAATAACTGAATCGTCTGAAGTTCAATAACAACATGCCACCTATCGTTGTACTTAGGGGATCGAGACCTACCTAACGGTCCTCGAACTTTGTGAAAAATCCATGTCATATGAAAAGTTAACAAATTGCCCCTTTTAAACCAAATTACCAAAATACCCCCAATCTTCTGAACATCATAACTTTTTCCTCGAATGTTGGAATCGGACGTGCCGCCTGTCTATGAACTCGTGACGTCACGAACTACGTCACAGTCATCGGTCAAAGTTCATTTGACCTCCTGAACTAAAAGTCAACATTTTGCCCATTCTAGGGGCAAAATCATCATTTCGCACCATCCGTCCGAAATCACCCAACTAATCACCGATTAACTTCACTAATCTGTCATTCTCCACTAATCTAATCCCGATTTTCTAGACAGGTCATTACAATCTCCCCCCTTAAAGAATTTCGTCCCCGAAATTCTGAATCTCGTACTTCCAAAACTTTCTAGAGGAAATCCAACTGAACTCACACCTGGGTCTCCTACCTGGTGTCCATCACCTGCCAATCCAACTTATCCTGATAGTTCCCAAACTGTTACCCCAACTCGGCCAAGCGAACCAACTCAACCAACTTTCGGTCCATCTGACGATCATCTCATTCTCATCGAGGTCAACATATTCCAACTCGTCCTCGCGATACTTCTAACGTCGCACCAGTCGACACTCACGGCTCATCTAACAGTAGGTACGCGACAACAATACTGCTACCCGTCTCATCGTCCTTGATCCTTTTCCGAGTCAAGCGTACCTCGTACCAACGCCTCAGTACATCGTGCGAGTTTTTCGTCAACATGCACAAATCTTAAATACACCAATTCACAAGATGGCATCTACCGACCTCGGTACTCCCATGCATCCATATCCATTCAACGATCCGTATTACTTCTATCAGCGATTTGCGCCGACCTCACTGGAGTCACAACGTACTCGCTCATACCACTAACTCAACTAATCATCTCACTGGTGGTTCCACTAACCACCAATACTGTCAACCTGTGGGAACATCATCCACGTCCCACACTACCTGTCTGCAACTGGACCCTATCACATACCAGTTTAACCATGATCATACATCTTAATGTCAGGGTCCTACCAGCCACTCTTGGCTCTGAGCAACCAACTCACATAAGTACTGACTCCTACTAACCAATCCGCTCATGCGGGATCACCCTGATCCAGTCCACGTCTCAATCAGTCAATCAGTCACATCGAAACTACTCCGATCAGTAATACAACCAACCACGAACCTCGGCACGTAGCCGCTCACAAGCACTTTTACCACATCCCAATGCACGTCCAATCGCATCAAAATGGTTTCAATTACTAATACAACCAACACGCACATCATGGTGCAAACCACCAAAATGTCACACTACATTCCTCGAGCACTTTCCAATGACATACCACAGTAAATCCAACAATCAACCATATCCAGCCGAGCTCACCCAAAGTCCATCCAACAACACCATAGTGTACCCGTCACCCTCACAGTGTCTCTCCAAGGCACACAAACATCCTCGTATCTATGCGGATTACCACCTAACTACAAGCCAATCACGCTTCACTTTTGCAGTCTGTCAGTCCAATCTTGCCACTAGGCTGAACTACATGTTTTCCGAGGGCCAACTCAAGACCATTTCGAGTCTCCCGATCTCCTGGGTCTCTCGACTAATATCAACTCCAATAAGCTCTCATGGGGCAGACCCAGCACTAGATCCAAGTCCAAGACCCATACGTATGCAAGAACAATCCACACGCGTCCTGTACAACTCTAAGATGGTCAAGGTATCCAGCCACTTTCACTCTTACAAGACAGAGCAATCTCCTCAACTGTATGTCCAACATATCCAACTTATGTCTTGCCTACGATCCTCCTGATCCCCAACAACTCAATCCTGAGCCAGAAACGATCCAATCCCGATCCACTCACTCCTAAATGGATCCCACTTACTGTGTATCAGACCCCCGCATCGAATCCAATCGATCACGAATACCACACGTCTAGATTGTGGGTTTTCTTCAATAACCTCATATCGATCAGTTATAGTCACTCCTCCTCAGCTTCCTTCCGTCATCCTTCAAAGGAACACACTATGGTCCTTAACCATGTCATCATAAGTCATCCTACCTTAATCCATCTTAACACCATCCCCTGACACTCGCCACACAGACCACTCCCGGCGTTATCAAGTACTCTCGCCATTCCTGAACACATTCACACGTGTCCTCGATTAAGGGGGGTCACAACTTTTGAAGTTCCTTCAATGAGTCACCCGAATCGACTCCAGAGTATTTACAACTTAACAAGTAAGACCAACTCAGAATCGACACATCAGCTCTTCGTCTAAACCACCATATCTCTAATTTCCGAGATTCTAACCATGTTGGAAGTATGTCCATCTTTTCCAACCAGAGGCCTCCGTCCTCAACAATGATACACCACTGGACTAACCGTCCAAACGTCAACTCCTCTACTGGTCTTAGGAAAATCCACAACTCTCACGGACGACCGTCTCGTCTGTAAACAATCCCGATCACCGACCAACTCGCCTGTCGGTTTATGCACATCCAAAAGGATGTCAATCATCACTCCTTCTGATGATCGCGTCTCAACCGTTCTAAGGTTCAACTCTGAGCACCACTATCATATGAGTAACCAACTCTCGGGATCACAGTCAAGGATCACTCGCCTCGGACTCCTCAATCACTACCCTCGAAGTCGTCAATCTCTAGTCTCGAGGAGTCACCAAGTACCAGCCTCGACATCACCACATGCCAACCCCGACATATGCCGATGTAGCCAACATCCGCTGCCTCATTCGTCGCATTTTGTGGTAGCTACGAAAACCAACTCACTCATGGTCAACCCAACCATACCAACCTAGCCCGATCCAACATGAAGCATAGGTCCACTGCGCTTCCGCTGCGCTACTCTGATCAAACTAATGGTATCCTGACCGTTCGTACCGAAACATGACCTGCCAATGGTCATCGAATATCCCAGCTAGGTTAGTGGTTTCTACCAGACACCAGCACCTCACGACTAGCCACAACCGAAACTCACGATGTGCCCATCCTAGCTCGTGGGACATCAGTTCCGATCTAGGGCTCACAACACACTAATCCCAAACCTCCGCTCGTACCTAGCCAAAACCTTCAATCTACGTTCGGGTCGGGGAAAATGTCCTCCCTCGTAATCCACAACTCTGAGCAACTCAATGCTCAACCAAACGCCATAATTTCACTGGACTCGTCCAGAGTCATCCACAAGCCATCCAATACCTAGACTGCGCCCAGCAGCACCATCTCCAATCCGACCGTAAATCAATCCAACCACAACAACTACCTAACCACAAACCCCAACTCACGGTTTCCAGACTAAGCACTTACTCTGGGGTTTCCCACTCAAGTACTCACAGTCCAAACCAGTCATCCCACGGGGTTCCTCAAATCATCCTCGTCATACAGGTTATCGAAACCCACGACATCCACTAGCTCACAACAACTCACCCCTCGGGTCGTCACACCCGGCTAATAATATCCAATAAGATATCAGTTTCCTTTGCCCCCACAACTCTAGGCATTCGGCTAATCGTAGCCGCACAAGTCCAACCTCAACAAAATTGACCAAAGGGTCACCAATCCAGACTATCGTCATCCAATTGCCACCCGGCCCAACAGGGAACCATCAACTGGCCTCCTCGGCTTATTGGTACCACCAGCTCAACAGGTTGTCATTGGCTCCATATGCCAACCAGTCGACCATCAAACATATCCAGCGCCAAACATGCTAACTACTCCGGCCCTAAGCCGACATACATCTCACCACACATCGCGTATCGGGCAACGTATCACCCAGTCGTTCGTACTCTCGCCACTAACTAAGCCACTAGCTATCGTACAACCACTCGCTATCACTCGCGTATCCAGGTTGATGACGGGATGTTCTACGTCGAGACATCACATTCACAGTAGCATCACAACACACAAGTCAACAGACCAACGACTTTGGGAGCTAAAACCTCGTGCACAGTGCACAAATCTAGCTCTGATACCAATTTGACACGACCCACCCCCAACCCCCATGATTAAGGGCTAAGTCATGCCCATGTTTAACTCACGTGCGACGCGAAGGCTAACTGACGTCCAACCTCCATGTAACACGTAAGCCGGACAAGAGATTCCTAAGCGAACCGTCCAAAAACTTCCAGACTTCCCAGAGTGCACAGAACCTACTGTAGATAGCGTGTGTGATGTCTCCGTCTCTCTAATAACAGCCCGCATGGCATCAAACCTGGAGGGTATCGAAAAACACAAAAGACTGTGAGTGGACAAAAAAAAAGGATAAGTATAGAAAACAATTTATAAAAAGACATTTATACCCTCCATTTAAAAAAACCAATGCATGCATATCAAACCCATGTCATAAAACCATTCCATATTCAAGTTATTCAAATCCGTTTAAGAAAACCGAACTCATTTCCCTTTTCTCAAATCCCGGGCCTCAGCCAAAAAACAATCAAAATCTATATCATCCGGGGCGTAGCCTAAAACATCTGAAAACCATTCGAAAACGATTATTATTGAAAACCATCATGATATCATCGAAATCCAAAACACGATTGAAAACCTCTTTGGAAATCATTGCAATCAATCGAACCTGTTGGATCTATTCGAGTCTTTAAACTCAATTCAGGCCTCAATATAATTCGAGTCTTTAAACTCAATAGGCCTACGGGGGAAATCACAATATCCAAGTCTTTAAACTCCCAAGTCTTTAAACTCAATCCGGGTCTTTAAACCCAATCCACGCCCGCCCCTGTCACAATCATATCCGGGTCTTTAAACCCAATAACCAGATCCAGAAAATCCAATCCAAAACCATTTTAAAACCATTTCCAAATCCAAATTCAAAATCACCATTTTGAATCCCAAGCCGAATCTGAAATCATCATTCTGACTCCAAATCTAGAATCTGGAAATCATATCCACAATCCATTTCCAAATCCGAATCCGAAATCATCATTCCATCTGGCATCCGGAATCATCATTTCAAACCCAAATCCAGAAATTCACTTTTCAAGCTCCAAAACCGAATCCGAATCGTATTTCCGAAATCCAATTCCAAAACCCGAAATCACATTTATCAAAATCCCTTTTATGAACAGGGCTTCAAGCCCGAAATCACTTTTCCAAAATCCATTATAAAGCATTAAAATAAAATCATATTTCAAATCCCAAAATCAAATCACCAAAATCATGGTCAAATCACAACATAAATCGTAAGCTCGTAAAACGTGCAAATACGTAATTATCTCGAAATACATGCAAAAATGTAAATCATCAATATCATATCCCAAGCATAGAAATCACAAGTAGAAAACATATAAGATATTTATGCATGCATTATAAGTTTGAAATCAAAGTCCACTCACAAACCATTCTCGATGCTGCCTCGATACGCATGCAATTACACTTTCCCGGCTAATCCATTATCACCGACTTTCCCAAACCTGTCCAAATCTCATGATAAGGTCACTAAATATTCCATAAAGCTTCTACTAAAGCCCTGTAATTTTTCCGAATTTTTAACTATTTTTAACTGAGCCCTAAAACCGTCGGACATCCCGAAACATATCGAGATGATGTCTGATCGACTCAAAAACAGTGCCAAAATATTCGTTACATCGAATAATTTAAAAGTCATGTTGGAACCTTCCTCAAAATCCATGCCACTCGCCCACAAGCGTCGCCCAAAGGGGCTGCGCGTGGGCCTCACGCGCCAGGTTACTGTTCATCTTCAACCTTTCGCTGGACCGGTTCGAACTGGCCTAGTCCAACCGAACCGGCGATCACGGTTCCCTCCATTTTCAACCTATTTTCAGACCCTTTTAAGTCTAGTAGCTTCGTCCAACTCTAAATAATCGATCTAGCTACCCAAATTGGACAATTAGGACCTAAAGCTCACCTTTTTCAATTCAAAATAGAACCCTGTTTCTGCAACGGTGTTCTGCAGCCTTACCCGACCTCCTCGAGCCTTGCTTTTGATCCCAACCAAAGTCTGGAACCTTGAGAAACAAGTTCTAATTATCACAATCAATCAACAAGCCCTATAACGAAAAACACCAATTTCGTATTCAAATACAGAAATGGCCCTTTCTTGCTAATGCAGTCCTTCTTGGGCAAGCCCATGGACAACACAGTTTACAGTTCTCGGCATGAAGACAAAAGGATCATGGGACATCTGGAGCGAAGATATTAGAGAGTCGATTTCCCGAGCCAAAATTCATGTTCCACTCCAATCCTGTTGCACCGCTCGAATAGTACTAATGACTTCCATAGAGTTTGTTTCAATTACTACTTGAGTAATCTTGGTAAGCTGTAACATTTGGATCCCTGTCTGCAAGGCTTCAAGTTTAATGGCCAGAATAGAAACACCCGACAACCCCAGTTCTTAGAAAACTGCCACAAGTGTGCCCGAGTCATCCCTCAAAACACCGCCAATACCCCATAGCCGTCCTTCCCCTTGGGTAGCCCCATCATAATTCAGTTTGAAATGGCTTGGAGCAAGTTTCGACCATTGAGCCAGTCGTCTTAAACATGACCCTGAAATGCTGACAAGATGCCTTGAGAACTCAGAGTGGGCGGCCAAGGCCCTTTCCACCAACAAACTAGCCTCAATTGTGCTTGAATTACGCACTAACTGATTCCTCCCATGCCAAATCTGCCAACTTAGGGAAGCAAAACGTTCCATTTCACAAATAGAGAGTTTAGGAAAAGCATACTTAAGGATATCAGTGAAGCGCCCCAGGGATGGGAACGCCTCCAAGTTCAACTGCGAAACTGTGTAGACTTTCTGGCTAAGTTTGCATCCTCATAAAGCATGAAATACATCTTCTGATTTTTTCCCACATCGAAATCACACCTTAGAAGTTAGCACTCTCTTTTTGTATAAATTCAGTGTCGTGGGCAGGATCTCCAAACTAGCTCGCCAGTAGAAGAACTTCAGCTTGTTCGGTACTTTCAACTTCCATAAGTGCTTCCTAAAGGATTCAGTCCGCTCCCCATTTGGACATTCAACCTTGTCATTCTGGTCCTCGCGAAGCAAGGCTAGGGCCATATGATACCCAGATTTCACCGCATACTTACCATTTTTTGTATAGAATCAGAACCTGCCATAAGTGAACTTAAGTATAGAGGGAAGAAAAATAGAGGCAATAGCATAGACATCCTTAGGACAGAATACCTGATCAAGAAGTTCCAAGTTTCATCAGCCATTTGAGTTTATGAGGTCCGAGACCCAAGCATCAACTAGGAGCCCCAAATTCATAATTGTTCTAAAAGTGAAGGGCTTAGGGATCCAGCGGTCACCAAAGACCCTAATGGCCTCTCCTGTCCCCACCCGAAAAACTGAACCCCTTTGGAGTACCTCCTGACCCCAGAGGATCGCCCGCCACACTAAGAAAGGATAAGACTCTAATTATGCCTGCATTAGATCTAGAGTCTTGAAATACAGCGCCTTAAGTATACAAGATACCAGGGACTAAGGGTGTTCAAGTATCCGTCAAGCCTGCTTAGCCACCATAGCTTGATTAAAATCCCCAAAATCCTTGAAACCCAACTCCCCATTCTTCTTGGGACTACAGAGTTGTTGCCAATTAACCTAGTGTATCCCTCGCCATCCATTTTCCCCCCACCAAAACGGCGTAATCTCAGCAGACAAATCCTAACACAAACTGCGGGGGAAACTGGAAAATGCTCATCGAATAAGTTAGTAAAGTATGGGCCACTACTTTAACAAGAACATCTTTCCCGACAGCCGATAATAACTTGGCATTCCACACATTGAGTTTTCTGTGCAGGGCATCATGAACCTTAGTGAATATCTGCCTTGTATTTCTGGATGTCACAACGGGTAACCCTAAGTACTTCTCATGAAAATCAACGACCTGGAAGCCTAGCATATCAGTGATCAATCAAATCATTATTGGGTCTGTGTTCAGGCTGAAATAAGCTGCAGATTTCTCGAAGTTAATAAGCTGACAGGACACTCTTTCATAAACCTTAAGAACTCGCAGCAAGTTCTAGAAATCAGGCAGCTTGGAATTACAGAATAAAAGGCTACCATATGTGAAGAAAATGTGGGACAATTCTCAAGCCCCAGAAGCCACATGAACCTCATGTATCTGCTTGTTACGTTGTGCTTGTGATGATAAAGTTGAGAAGCCTTCAACACAAATCAAGAATAAGTATGGAGATAGAAGGTCCCTCTACCTTAGCCCTCTGGAAAGGGTGATGTTTCCCACAATTCTACCTCTGATCTGGACTGAATAACTAACATTGGTGAAACAATTCATAATCAGACACACAAATCTATCTGCAAATCCCAACTTTTGCAACATACCATCCAGATACTCCTATTCCACCCGACCATTAAGCTTTGAACATATATAGTTTCAGGATCATCTTTTTCAAATCACTATCTCCACGTTGCCAGATAGCATGGATACTCTCAAAAGCAGCAATGACATTGTCAGAAATCATTCTAGAGGGGACAAAGACACTCTGAAATTCTGAGATTACTCTCGGCATAATAGTTTTCAACATGTTGACATTGGTTTTTTAGATGATAATATATAAAAACTTGATAAAGAGAAATAGGGCGGAAAATCAATTACCTATGAGGGATGGTCCACCTTCGGGATTAGGACAATCAGAGTATGAATAATGGCATGCACGTTTGCTCCATCTTTAAGCACATAGAGATAAAAAAGGCCACATAATCCCCCCACAGTTTCCCAGTAGCGTTGCTAAAATAGAGCCGGCATCCCATCCACCCTTAGGGCCTTGGTGAAGAGCATACTGAATAGTGCCTCTTCAATAACCACTCGACCATAGGTCTACAAAGCATATAATTATCTCAAGCCCCAAGGATATGTAGAATATTGTTCGTAACCTCACGAGAGTCATCGCTACCTGACGAACCAAAAAGAGTCGCAAAATAACCAATGAAGGTCGTACCTACCTCACTGTCGGATGCACACCACACATTCTGCATATCAAAGACCCCTTTGACGAAATTTATTTTTCCTCTTTCTTTTGCTAACTGGTGGAAAAATTTTGTATTTCGGTCACCCTCTCAAAGCCACGACACCTGAGAACGTTGGCACCACAACAACTCTTCCTTTGCCCTCAAGCTATCCGATTTCAAATTTTGCTTCCTTTGGAATTGAAGGTCCCTTGTACTCTGATTAGGGCCTGAACACTCATCAGGTTGTGCCTATAGTCGTTTGATCTTCCAGGGAATACTACCAACTGAGGTGTGGCACCAATGCTTCAAAAACACTTCAACTTGTAACACCCCGGACATTCTGAAAATGTAATATTATAAAATATTGAATCAAATGACGTTTTTAACCCCTGTGATTCGTGTGGTCAATTTGTTGACTTTTTGATTTGGAGGTCGAATGGACGTTGAGTGATGACCGTGACGTAGTTCGGGACGTCACGAGTTCATAGACGGGTGGCATGTCCGATTCGGACGCTCGAGGTGTGAAAGTTATGATGCTCGGAAGTTCAGGGGCATTATCGTAAATTGGACGTTATAAAGGGAAAAAGTTGACTTTTTGTTTGACAATTGATATCCATATGATTCGAAGACCGTTAGGTTCGTCTCGAGGTCCCGAGTACAACGACAGGCGACACGCGTGAAACGGACGACGGTTGACCGAGTTACGGGTCACGGAAGTTGGATGACATTTTGGTAATTTTTGCCCTGAGGGCATTTTGGTCTTTTCACACGGGGTACTGTTCACCACCGTGGAAAACAGAGCACGGCCGTGGTGTCTTGTGCGTTCAATTGTTTAAGGCTTAGTGGAAGGATTAGGTGCATTGTTTAAGTCGATTGAGGTAGTGGAAGCAGGATTGAGTGGCTTAGGCGCACGGTTGGACAGAGTTCAGGGCACGGGAGAGCATGAATTGGCCATGGATTCTGTGTGCGTGGGAGACATTTTCAGAGAACCTCAGTTGGTCTCCCACGGGTTGCTGGCCGCTTTGATCGATTAGCTGACTTCCTTTGAGTCTGGGTGCTCATTTGGAGTCATTCGGCTGTGGAGAGACTGAGAGAGATTGAGAGAAAACCGCGAGGAAACAGTTCGGGTTTTTGGAGGGAAAACTCTGAATTCGATTTCTATGGCTTGAGAGACAAATCTAAACACGTAGGGAGTTTTCTGGGAGTGATTGAATCTCGACCGTGCAAGAACTGAAGGGATTCGAGCATGGATTGCCCAAGAACCCAAGTTCCAGTTCGAAGGAAAAACCAGTTGGAGGGAAAATTGAAGATCAAATTGTGGGGACATTCGAGCTAAACTAAGGGCCGTTCTAGTCTTCTGGGAGCAAAAGGAAACCAACCACATCGATTTCGAAGGACGTCACTCACGAATTGGCCAAGAACTGAGCTCCCTGGTTCTGAGAATTTCGAGCTTGAGGAAGATGACTTCCAGGTAACGGCGAGTCTAATTGATTGTACCATTGTGTTCATCTAAGTCCCCTTAAGCTACTGGTGAAATTAATTTGAGAATGGAGTCAGTTTGGGTGAGTTCCAGAAGTCGACTTGTTCGACTGTTCGAGCTTGAGTTGGGTCGATTTGGTGTTAGTCGACGTTAATTATCAACACAGACCTAAAATTAACGGATTAGTGAAGGTAATAGGATTGAAAACGAGAGGAATTGATTGAGAATTGGGCTTGAACTGGTAGGGTTGAGTCGCGGGTAATGGACCCGTTTATCAGTCTATCTGGGTAAGAACGAAGACACTGTAGCTTGGCGCGTGGCCTTCACGCGCAGCCACTTTGGACGGCGCGTGCGATGTTAACTCCGATCACGGTCAACATAGAAATTGTTCCTTTCAGTCTAATTAACATTTTACCTTTAGGATTCGAGTTGTTCGGGAGTCGTTCGGGATAATTTCGGAAGTCCGAAAGGTTAAGTCTCTAAGTTTAATTTTGCCGAAAAATCTGGGAAAATTAGGAAAAATCCTACGAGTTATTTTGGGATGTTTGTAACCCTTCTTGTACATTTTTACAGGCCCGGATACTTCCGAAACTACGGAGGAGCGCGCGGGACGCGATTGACGCGTCCTAAGACTGTGAGTGGACTTTTTGATTTCTAAACTGGGCATGCATGACTATTTTTCTTGTTTATCTTATGGTTTTACATATGATTTTATGATGGTGATATGATATAACGGTTTTATGTGTTTTCACGCATCTCGAGGTTACGGTTTTCGCTTATGCATGCGTGATGATTTTGATGAAGTATCTGGATATGATTATGCATGTTACGGATTTATGATGTTTTGATCATAATTGTGAAGTGATTTTCGGAAATTGCATGTGTTGGAATTTGCATGTGAATTCGGACATAAGTCCTACTATGATGTGATATGATTTCAGAATGATGTTGGAAAACGGTTTGTGATGAATCCTGGTTTATTGTGTTTTAAAAACGGTTTTGGGTTTAAAGACCCGGTTGATTGTTGGATCTGGTTTTGGGTTTAAAGACCCGGTTTGTTGATGACGGGGGCGGGCCCGAAAATTGGGTTTAAGTACCCAGATTGAGTTTAAAGACTCGTGAGTTTAAAGACTCGTGAGTTTAAAGACTCGATGATTGTGATACCCCTGAGGCCTACTAATCATGTTTTGAGTTTAAAGACTCATTGATATCCCGGGAATGCCTAATATTGAGTTTAAAGACTCGGATGGATCCAACGGCTTAACTGTGATTATTGATACACTTTTTACTTGATTTGTGCAATTGATGTTTCAAAATGGCAGTTTCTGGAATCTGGTAATATTAAATGGTTTTACATGAGTTATGACGATTTTCTGTAACGTTTTTCATGTGTTTCGGAAAAAGAGTTTTCAAAGGTTTAATACGCGATTTCTGAATATTCGGTTATGCATGCGTGTTACAAAACTGGAGGGCGAACCCGATTTCGGAAAAACTGTTTTCTATAAAACTTATGTTTCGGTCCACTCACACTTTGTTGTTTTAAATTCCCTCCAGGTCGTGGTACAAGTGCGGGGGCAAGCGCCGAGGCAGAGGCGGAGGCATAAAGTTTTCCGTTGCGGAGTAGTTAGTTCACAGAGTAGGATTTGTTTTTTAACCTGTTTTGTAATATTATTGCTCTGTGAAACTGTGGACTTGACGTCCAGTCGGATGTATTTGTTTAATCTCCCTGGTCTGACAATGGGTGTGTTGTAATATTAATTAGTTTTCCGGTCTTTTGGATTCGATTGTCAGACGGGAGCAGGATGCTTCCCGATTATCGAGGCGATAATCGGGGTGGGTCCTGTCAAACTTGTGCAATTTTTCCACCACTGGCTTCCCCTATCCACTTCCTAGACATCTGCAATAACTTCCTTCAACCCTTTTGTATTGGCCCAAGCTTCCTCAAAAAAGAACTACCTTTGTCTTCTGAAACTCCCCATATTAGGAGCAAGCCGAATCCAGATAGGGGGATGATCAGACGCCCATAAGTTGAGATAATAAGTCAATACTGATACACTTACAATACACATTAAATTAAACATGTAATTCGAGTATTATACAATTTAAACCGTTTTTGTGTAGATGTAGTATTGGTAAATAGAGATTGTTCTTAACTAGGGAAATTAGGGAACATTAATAATTTTTTAGTGAGAAAGAATAATGAATAAAAGAATAAATTAATAAAATAATTAATGAATTAAATAATAAATGAATTAAAGAATTCATGAATAAAAAAATAAAAAATAAAAGAACAAAAGAACAAAAGAATAAAGAATTAAAGGGGGGGTTTGAAAAGATTTGTAATCTAAACTAAAGAAAACACTAACTAAGAATTAAATTAAAATTAACAATAACATTATTTAAAACTACTCCTAAAATAAACATCCTTTAAATACAATTTTTACTAACACTCTAACATCATGCTTATAAAGAACCAATCACGAAATCCTACCTTCATCATCTCCATTATATGCATACGTTTTTCATATTATAAATGCACCGAACAACAAATTATTACTTACAATATGATCTACCTTAAATTTGTAATTAAATTCACCGACATCGACCGACATTAAACTCTCTTCAATCAAATGCTAAGTGCACCGACAACGACCGACACTTAGTATCAAATTGAAGTATGAAGCACAAAAACATATGAAGTAAAAGAAATTCAGAAAGTAAAACATATTGAGATTGTATTCATACTTACAAATGTTAGAAAGAAAATACCAACACATATATGAAATTGTAAATAAAACTAAAACAATAACAAGAATTTAAGTAGAAAAAGATGGT
This sequence comes from Prinsepia uniflora, assembly GCA_032719365.1. NCBI lineage: Eukaryota > Viridiplantae > Streptophyta > Magnoliopsida > Rosales > Rosaceae > Prinsepia > Prinsepia uniflora. The sequence goes on along the minus strand of CM064863.1, from coordinate 15,367,194 downwards.
TTTTCACAAGAATCACCGAACAGCGACAGGAAATGTAACAACCCATCCCTGATTTTAGGGATTAATTAAGGTTAATTACGGATTAGTGAGGCTAATCGAGGATTAACCGAGGATTAACGGACGTTCAGGGCGGGCGAAATTACGATTTTGCCCCTGAACGTGGGCGAAAAGTTGACTTTTGAGCCGGGAGGTCCGATGGCCAAGGGCCAAGGACTGTTACGTAGATTGGGTTGATACGAATCCATAGACAGGCGGCACGTCAAAATCGAACATTCGACAAAAAAGTTACGGTTTACGGAAGTTTAAAGTAACTATTGTACGTTTTACAAAACGGGGAACTTTTGTCATTCAGTGGGGCCCATATATTTTAGCCAGGCCCAATGGATGAGTGACAAATGTCACCCATCCATTGCCCATCTAAAACAGACACATGCATACCACCCCATTTCATTCCCTTCGACCTTTCACCCGATCTCACCCAAATCCCCACCGACCACAACCCTAATCCCTTCCCCCACCTAGTTTCAATCTGAGAGAGAGAGAGAGAGACAGGGAGTGGCTGATGAGTTGAGGATGGAGAGGAGGTGGCAGGACCGCCGAGGACGGCGGCAATGCCTAGGAAACAAGTAAACCCGAGCACCCCTGTTCGATTTCTAATTCAAGTTTTTGATTTGAACGTTAGGGGATGTTTCTAATGATTGGATGGCGGTTTTGGGGATTGTACGAGTTGTATGGAACAGAAAATGGTGGCTAAGGACTACTGAGCAACCCGTGAGACGACCGTGAAGATTTTTGGTGGCCACCCACCGAATTCAGCTTCCAACCAGGTAATCTCGAATCGAACCTCCCACCATGTTTTTAAAGTTCCTAGAAACTAAATGGAACCCTTAGGATAGATTTTTTACCTTAGATGGGCTCAGACCGTGGAGGAAAGTTTGGGTTTAAATGGTTTATTTGAACCAATAGGTTTTCGGATCGGTTTCTTGGATTTTATCACGTGGATGGGTAGGAAATGATTAGAAGAAGTTATAGGAATTAAAATGGATGAAAAATGATGAAAAATGAGGGAGTTAGAGGACTGAACCGGTCACGCCAGTCTAGTTGGACTAGCCGAACCAGCGAACCGGCCAAACTGGTCTATCGCAAGCTGGAAGATGACATTGTGCAGTGGCGCGTGGCTCCCATGCCCAAGGCCTTTGGGCGGCATTTGGGGGCTCGTGGTGCACTGTCTGGAGAAGTTTTCAACATGCGAAATCATCCTTTCGATGCAACGAACATTTTGGGACTTGTTTCGTGTCGATCGGGATGTCCGAAGGTTTAGGCTCGGTTTAAAAATATTTAAAAATTCGGGAAAATTACGGGGCTTCAATGAGAGGTTAATGAGGTATTTAGTAATCCTCTATTTCGATTTGGACAGGTTCGGGAGCCCCAGTGACGATGATTAGCACATGAGAGGCTTATGTCACACGTATCGAGGCAAGACTTTGGATGGTCTGTGAGAGGACCTTTTTTTCCTAAATTGATGCATGCATAAATGTTTTATATGAGTTTAAATACATGTTTTGAGATGCCTTGAGTGCATTTAGTTGTGGTAGTTAGTATTTACGTATTTGCACGTATTTCGAAATCTTTAGTTTATACGGTGTTTATACGTGCTTATAGTTTCAGAAATGGTTTAATGAAATGATTTTGGATTTGAAAAGGTAAACTCAGGTGCGAGCCCATTTGTTTTGGAAACCCTTGAACTCGAAGTCCATTTACTCACGTTATCGGGCCAAGGGCCCAGTTGGTTTGTGAATTGATTTCGGGCTTGGAAATATGGAATCAAGCATGAGACCCATTTAATTTACGAAATATCGAACCTCAGGTCCATTTGATTTAATAAGGCATCGGGCCAGAGGCTCAGTTGATTTACGAATCGGGCCAGAGGCCCAGTTGGTTTGCAAATCGAGCCAGAGGCCTAGTTGATTTACATAATCGGGCTGGAGGCCCAGTTAGTTTACATGATCGGGCTTGAGGCCCAATTGGTTATGATATCGGACTTGAGTCCCTTTTATGGTTTATAAATGTGATTTCGGGTTCGTAGACCCTAAATGGATTTGGATTTGGAAATGATTGATTTCTGGTTTCTTGACGGTTTATGGGGACCGAGCATGAACCTTGGAGAGGTTTTGAGAATGATTTCAAAATGGTTTTCATATTCCATCCTTTTATATTATGGATCGTCTCCTCTAGGGAGGGTCATTGGTCTGGGTGGACCCCGAAGTATTCACGAAGCACTAATTGAATGGAGTCGCCCACTTTGGGTACCTTACTCTTAGGAAGGCTATTATGGATTGTAATCCCCCAGGGAGGGTCATTGATCTGTGGACATTGACCTGGGTGGACCCTGGGGAGACTTGGGATTTGAGACCCCGGGTAGCACACGCGTAGTTTTAGAAACTGTGACAGGATTGGTTATATGATATTGGTGAACATGATTTCTTGGATTTGTGAAATTGTGGTTTGAGAATATTAAATGGATTTGGGACCCTACTTTATGATGGATGGACTGGAAAAGTAAACCTTAGTTTTGATTGAAGAATTTGAGCTGTGAGTCCGTAGTTGTTGTGGATTGGACGACTTTCCGAAGTCGGAGAGGTCTGTCGAGTTGAACCCTAGATTGTGACTATTGGATTGGAACTTGTGCTGCAAAGAGCGGCTGAGGTCGTGGATGACCATGTGGATGAATCTAGTGAGTCTAGTCGAAACTATGGAGATTGGTTGGCCCAGCACGAAGTGAAATAATGGGATTTGATCCACGAGTACGGTTTGAGATAAGATATGGAATCCCGGGTTAAACCGGATAATGGTGTGATGTGTGGATGTGGATCTCGATGACAAGGACTGTTGGTTGAAAATCATGTGGAGATGACTGGATATCAAGGGTGATTGATGTAGTGGTGGTAGTTGAGGATTGGGGGATGTTTAGGGAACGTTCAGTGTCTTACTGTGAATTGTCAAGGTGACTGTACCCAGAGTTGTGGGGTACGAGGGAGGTAGAGTTCCTCTAACCTGAGCGGAGGTACGGGGTTATTGCTCGGTATGAGTAACAACTCAGGATTGTCTAATTTACTCACCGTGTGCTGGTGATTGTGATAACGATGAGCCACGAGTTGGGTTATGACTCCGCCGTGATGGGCATACGTTAGGTATCTGAGATTCGGCAGTGCGTGAGTGATGGATTGGATGAGATCCAGCAGGAGTTAAGATGTGTTGGGATAAGTCCCAATAGTTATGAGATGACTAAGTGATGAATGGATGAAGAGGCACGATTGAGACATGAGGAGTTTTTGGATGAAGGAGGGGACGTCATGGAAATTAGTGGATTCGGGGAGTTGTCGTTAACTCTGAAACTTGTACCGTTGTACGTTTCTACTATCCCTAAGAAGTACAAGGAAATTATTGAAATTGGAAGAAGCTGAAGAGAATCAATGGTAGTATTGATGTGAGAATTTGTGATTGCGAATAACATGGAGACCCAAGAGTTGAACTTGTGAAGGTTGAGATATGAGAACGAGATAGTAACGAATTACAACTTTTTGGATGTGTATAAACGGTTATGAATGGACAGGAGTTCTGAGTAATAGATTGGTTGCGGACACATGGCAGTCCAAGTGAGTTGAGGATTTAAGAAGTTCAGTGGTTGGACTTGACATCTCGTTGGAAATATATCTATTTCCAACGTGGTTGGAACCTCTGACTTGAGAGAAGTTGTGATCGAGGAGATGAGAGGGGTACTCGTGTCAACATTGGTGATGGGTATTCTGAAGTCATTGGGGTGACTTCTTACTTTCTACCTGTGGCAGACGATGTTAGATTACTTGGTGTGGTGGGTGCAGTGAATCTGTGTTTGCATTCACGTAGGATGAATTTTGATGTCATCGTCTTGGATCATCCTTGATTTTTCCTAGGTGGAATGACAAGGATCGATATGAGGAAATTGGAAAGAACCCATAATTTAGACGTGTTTCATTTTGACTGAGTGATTAGATGTGAAAATAGTTAAAGAATTGTGTGACTGACAAAGGATTCAAAGAGGTGTAAGACCCTACGATCATATTTCAGTTGGATTATTAGCTGAGTGAGCATGTGTGGATCCTAGGTGGACCAGGATTGTGATGTTGTGGACATTGGGCATTGTGACGATCTAGGATCGTGATGTTACCGGTCGGGTGACGTGGTGATGGATCTGGCTCGTGATCTTGTTGATCAAGTTAGGTGGAGAGTTTACTGTCCTGTCGTGAATATTTGGATATGGGAATGGTTGGACTGAACTTTTTTCGAATTTGATCCGGTATGAGACGGTGCTTGAGTGAGTTGAAATATTTATGAATTGACTTGAAGATTTGAATTGTGAACGAATGGGTATCTGACGGGGTCGGATTTGGTCAGCCTTAGATGTGTGGATAGGGGGATTGGTTTCCCTATGAAGTAAATCGGATGTGAAGGTGTTAATCGAATGAGCAGGTAACTGATAGGTTCAGAGTTGGTGCGTCTCAGTAGACATGAGTGAGTTTGGATACTCAATTGGCATGAATGGGTACACCTTGGTAGGCGTGAGTCAGATTGGTACGTGTTGGATTACATGTTTGGGAGTAGACGTTGTGATGCTGGTCGGGTGACCATGGGACTCGGAATAGATGATGAGTTGGAGTAATCATTTTTCCTGGTATGGGATTGGACAGATGAACCCCAGTATTAAACCGTGATTGACTACGAACCATGTAGTGGACTAGTTGGAGGATGGATGTACGTACCATGTACGTTGTGCAAGGATCGATACTGGATAGGCCAAGTGGTTCCTTGTGACGGTACATAGGATATACCAGTGGTGTGTGGTTGAACGTGTTGGTAGTCGGCTTAGTTCCGATATCATTGGATTGGTTGAGGACGTAAACTGGACATTGAATACTATGCGCTGGGCAAAGTCTTTTTTATGGATTCAGAGATTGTATGAGAGGGTGCTCAGAGCCATGAATGGCTAATGGAACCTTAGAGTTGTGATGTGCATTACTGCTGGGCAGGTATTCGATGGGGTCCAGTTACATGCAGGTCGAGTGAGATGTTGATATATGTATACTCAGGTTGAGTGAGTTGGTGGTTGGTACAACCACGGGTTGTTTTTGCATGGATCGGTTGCTCTATGACTCTCACTAATGGCAACATGGATTATGATGAGATTTTGTACGGGATACCTTGGTGCGACTCTAGAGTAAGTCAGTGTGTGTTGGCGATTCGAACTGTGACCATGGAGCCGTGAGTGACGGCTGAGCGTGACGTTATGGAACGTGTAATGTTGACATGGTAAAATTCAGGAAATGCGAAGACATTGTGAGATTTGGGTAACTCTCGATGTGGGAGAGATGTCGGATTGATTTACGACTGGCCAAGTGGTGACGGTTTGGCTGAATGTGTCAGCGTGGATTGATGAGTAAGATTTTGTGACTCGCAGTAGGAGCAGATGTCAGAGTGGATTATTGATTGAGAGGAAAAGCTGAATGTGTCCGAGTAAGGGTAGAATTGTCAAGTGCTAGGATCGTGTGATCAATTTCACTCGAGATGGTCGAGTGTAGTCGATACGAGGTGAGTTCGTGATGGAGCGTCTGGGTGCAGACAAGTTGTGTGCTAGTTAGTGGGTGTACAGGTGCACACGTGATGTGAGATTGAATTGTTTTCCACGAGGTGGATGTGGAACCAGTATAGTTGGAATTTCGAGGACGAAATTATTTAAGGGGGGAAGGTTGTAAAGACCCGTCCCGAATTCCAGGATTAGATTAATGACTAATCAAGGATTAGTGAGGTTAAACGGTGATTAGTTGAGCGAAATCGACCAGACGGTGTAAAATGACCTTTTTACCCCAAGGAGTGGGCAAATTGTTAACTTTTAACTCGGGAGGTCCGATGGCCGAGGGCTAAGGACTGTTACATAGATCAAGTCGATACGAATCGATAGACAGGTGACACGTCGAAATCGTAGGTCCAACGGAAAAGTTATGGTCACGGAAGAGAAATCGGGGAATTAACGTCTCCGAAACTGAATAAAATATTACTTAAAGCTATTTGGGTAGATATTAGTGTGGGGCCCTTGGATGAGTGACAAGTGTCACTCATCCCATGGTTTGGAACCCCCAAAACGTGGATCTTGTCTATTGGACAAAATGATTTAAATGATTTTTTTTACATCACACATCTCTCATCTCTCATCTTTAATTCCAGTCGTCCATCTCCTCTCAGCTCACGCATCTCCACCCTCCATTCAATTCTATATGAACCTTCATCACCGTCAAACTCTATCTCTCTCTCGACATCTCTCAAACCGCGAAGGACACAAAACACGCTACACGCCACACCACCACCATATCTGCATCTATGAAGTCGTGTGAAAGACTGGTGAGAGACTGAGAGTTTGAGGACGACACGACAGTGAGCTGGGCACGGCGAGGACAACAGTGGAGGTAAGAACCCGTGACAAGTTTCGAAACCAAAAATGGAAACCAAGTTTTGGACGTGTGTTAACCGTTGGGGTTGATCCTAAAATGTTCTAGGAACCTAAACGAGTGCTATGGACGTGTTTTTTAGGGCTGGGACGGACAGAGTCGACGACAGAAGTTAGTTGCAGGGACTGTCGCCATGGTCGATCTTTGGTGGTTTGTTTTGATTGTTTTTACTGAGTTTTAAGGAGGTAAATCGATAGGGAAGGATGTAACGACCCGTCCCGGAAATCAGGATTAGATTAGTGGTTAATGATGGATTAGTGAAGTTAATCGATGATTAGTTGGGTGATCTCGGATGGACGGTGCGAAATGACGATTTTGTCCCTAGAATGGGTAAAAGGTTGACTTTTGGTTTGGGCTGTCAAATGGACTTGGACCAATGATTGTGACATAGTTTGGGACGTCACGAGTTCATAGACATGTGGCACGTCCGATTCCGACGTTTGAGGAAGAAGTTATGATGTTCGGAAGTTTGGGGGTACTTTGGTAATTTGGTTAAAAAGGGGCGATTTGTTGACTTTTCACGCGACATGGATTTGTCACATATTTCTAGGACCGTTAGGTAGGTCTCGAGCCCCTAAATACAACAACAGGCGGCATGCGTCAATTGGACTTCAGATGAATCAAGTATGGATCTAAAAACACTAGGGGTAAAATGGTAATTGTGTGGTAGCAGGGGTAAAATGGCCATTTTGCTGCCTAGAGATCTGTGCCTGTTATCTGTGGACACATGGCTTACCTTGGGATTGGTGCCCAACAAGATTTGGGCACCTGGCTCCTCTAGATGGTTGTGGAAAATCCACCGTCTCTCACACTTATCTCACACTTTTTAAACCAGTTGCAGTTCTTGAGAGGGAAACAGAGTACTGAGAGTGCCGTGAGAAACCCACCCCACTACGCCCTTCGATCTTCATCATTTGGCACACCCTCATAACGAAAAACAGAGAGAGAAATGTGAGGATTGTGGTGGTGCCGTCACGATGAGCTGTCGTGGACTGTGGCCACGACGCCCTGGAAAACAAAGCAGTTATAAAACCATGAAGAAACCACCCACCCCCTAACCTCGACCCTCAGTAATTGCTTATGGCTGGTGTGAAGGAAAGGAAGAAAAGGAATTGAGCTGACGATGAGGGAGGCCACCACAGGAGCTCACGGCGGCGGGGTAAGGTAGGCTTCCCGCGACTGTCCTGTTTTGAAATTGAAAATGGGATTTCAAGTATAGGCTCCTATTAACCTTTCTACTCAATTGGATGATGTTCTGGAGGTTTGGACAAGCTCATTGGAACCATTTACGAGGCTCGCTGTGGACGGTAGCCGAGGAACCCGAGAATGAGTAAGTCGAATTTAAAAATGGTGAATTTTGTTTTGGTGCTTGATGATTGGTTTGATTAATTGGTTAAGCTCCTGAAGGTGTCCAGGAGGTGATTGGGATGAGAACCAGGGCTTGTGGTGGCTAGAATCACCAGAACCCAGCAGTGGAAGGTTGCTCAATCTGTTTTCGTCTTGGAAGGTAAATGATAGGACTTAAGTTAGTGTTTTGATTAGATGAATTAAGTGGGACTGAAAGGACGAAATTAATGGATAAATTAGGACTGGAAACGGATCCCAATTGGACTGAAAACCGCCCACGCCGGTTGGGGTTTGGACCGAGTCGGCCTGGACCGATTCGAACCCGGTTTGACCAAGGTTGAAGACAACCTCTGCTGGCGCTTGAGGCCCACGAGCAGCCACTTTGGTAGGCGCGTGGCATGTCCTTTGAGGAAAGTTCCAACACGACTTTTAAAGTATTCGATGTAACGAACATTTTGGGCTTGATTTCGAGTCAATCGGACATCATCTAGATATGTTTCGGGATGTCCGAAGGTTTTAGGACTCGTTTAAAAATAGTTAAAAAATCGAAAAAATTACGGGGCTTTAGTAGAAGCATTATAAAGTAGTTAGTGACCTTAATATGGGATTTGGACAAGTTCGGGAAAGTCAGTGATAGTGGATTAGCCGGGAAAGCGAAATTGCACGCGTATCGAGGCGACGACGTAATGGTCTGTGAGTGGACTTTGCTTTCTAACTTATGATGCATGCATATATATTTTTATATGTTTTCTATACGTAATTTCTATGTTTATGATTATGAACTTGATGCTTTACGATTTTGCATGTATTTCTAGATAATGACGTATTTACACGTTTTATGAGTTTCCGATTTATATTGTAATTTGACCATGGTTTTTATGATTTGATTTTGGGATTTGAAATATGATTTGATTTTAATGATTTACGATGGATTTTGGAAAAGTGATTTCGGGCTAGATGCTCTGTTCATGTGATTTCTATAAACGAGATTTCGATTTTGGAATCGGATTTAGAAAAGATGATTCTTGATTCGGTTTTGAAACTTGAAAGAGCAATTCTGGATTTGGGTTCGGGATGATGGTTCCGGATGCCGGCTTACAGAATCGTTATTGCAAATTCGGATATGGATTTTCTATGTTTTTCACTTGGTTTTGGGTTTAAAGACCCATTGAGAATTGGTTTTGGGTTTAAAGACCCGGAAAGTGGCTGGATCTGGTTTTGATTTTAAAGACTCGGTTGATTGACGGGGGAGGGCCCTGAATTGATATATTTTGAGTTTAAAGACTCGGTTATTGTGATATCCCCCGAGGCCTGTTGATTGTGTTTTGAGTTTAAAGACTCGTTGATATCCCGGGAAGGCCTGATATGCGCATATGTTTTGAGTTTAAAGACTCAGTCGCACTTGAGATCCAGCAACTTGATTGATTGATGTTTCTCACTGGTTTTTCACTGGTTTTCAGATGTTTTGGGAAATGGCCCGGATGCTTTGGATTTTGTGGATTTTGGGCTGAGTTTCCGTACTTTGATAAGGATTTATGATTTTGGGTTGCGGCCCTGGATGTGAATTTCGAATTTGAAGAAAGAAACGATTTTGGTTTTCATTGATGGTTTTTTTGGATATGAAATGGTTTTATGATAAAGTTTTCATATGCATAAATTGGGTTTTTCGTGTAGGGTATAAATGTACTTTTTTATAACCTGTTTTAGAACATATTATTTATTTTTGTCCACTCACAGTCTTTTATGTTTTTTATACCCTCCAAGTTGTTGCGGTGCGGGCTGTTGGTAGAGAGAGACGAAGACATCACACGCGCGATTCATAGTAGATTTTGCGCGCTCTGGGAAATCCGAAACTTGTGGACAGTTCGTTTGGAAATCTCTTGTCCGGCTTACGTGTTACATGGAGGTTGGACGTCAGTTTAGCCTTCGTGTCACGCGTAAGTTAGATGGGAGCATGACTTAGCCCTTAATCCTGGGGGATTGGGGGTGGGTCGTGTCAAAGGATATTAAGAACCTTTAGGAATTAAAAGAATGGAAAATGGTTGGATATTAGCTGAGAACCAGCCGAATACGTTCGCCAGTTTGGTCGAATCGAAAAACCAGGTGAACCGGGTTCACCCAAGCTTGACGATGAACAGTACTGCCGCGCATGGGCTTCACGCACAGCCCATTTGGGCGGCGTGTGAGGGCGCGTGGAGGGTCCTTTGGGGAGGACTTCAACTTAACTTTTAATCTATTCGATGTAACAAGCATTTTGGGACTGGTTTCTTGTCGATCATACATCGTCTATATGTTTCGGGGTGTCCGAAGGTTTAGGATCAAGTTTAAAAATAGTTAAAAATTAGGGAAAATTACGGGGCTTCAATGAAAGTTTAATGAGGTGGTTAGTAACCCTCTAAAGTGATTTGGACAGATTTGGAAGTCCCGGTGATAGTGGTGTGACCCGGGAATGCTTATGGCACGTGTATCGAGGCGACATCGTAGGACGATCTGTGAGTGGACTTCGTTTTCTAAACTGTGATGCATGCATAACTATTTTATATGTTTTACATACGTGATTTCTATGATGATGATTGTGGCACTGGTGGATTATACGATTTCACGTATTTCGAAGTGAACCCGTATTTACACGTATTTCGAGGTTTACGAGCTTATACTATTGCTATGTGAATGTGAATTCAATAATAATTCTGTGTCATGGTTTTGGTTTTGGAAATATTAACTCGGGCATGAGACCCATTTGAATTATGTGATCGGGCCAGGGGCCCAGTTGGTTTACGAAATCGGGATGAGACCCTTTTTAGTTATGTGATCAGGCCGGGGGCCGAGTGGTTTACAAAATCGGGCATGAGGCCCAGTTGAGTTTTATAAACGTGATTTCGGGTCTGGGACCATATGTTTCATAAACGTGATTTCGGGTCGGGGACCCTAAATGGATTGTGATGGTTTATGAGATATTTCGGGCAGGGCCCATTGTGATGTTTTGAAATGACTTTGTGAAACTGTTTTCCATATACCATCTTGATACGAGGATATGTGATGGTCTCCTCCAGACGTCTGGGACACTGGGGAAGTCATGGTGCATTGCTTGCGAGGGGTCATTATACGGAGCTACCAGACCGTATAGTAATTCAGGAGCAGGAATGCTATGATTAGACGTCTGGGACGTCAGACATTTAGGATGTCAGAGATATTGACCCGGAGAGACCCTGGGTAGCACGCGTTGGTTATTACCGTGAGATATGACGTATGGGACATCAAGCGTCTGGGATGCTAGGCATCTGGGATGTCGAGGATGGTTATGTTGTAAATATGGACTTTTGGATCTATGAAATGTTTTCTCGGTTGGATTTGTGTTTATGGTTTTGGGCAGTGGCCCACTTGGTTTTGGATTTATGGTTTTTAGGCTAAGGCCCTAATAGCTTATGGAGTAAATGTTTTGATTACTCATTTTCGATACATGCATACTTTTTAGTGAAGGGCATAAATATCTTTATGAAATTTTTTTTTATGAACTTCTTGATTTTCGTCCACTCACAGTTCTGAATGGTTTTATTGCCCTTCAGGTAGATCACGGATGCAGACTGTAGCAGAGACCGAGTCATCGCACTCCTCCACTGATCCTGGCGTCCTCTGGGAGCCCCGTATGGGCTGAGGTACGTATTATCCCTTGTCTGACACTTCGTGTCAGACGGGAGCATGACGCATCCCACATTAATCCCGGGGGGATTGAGATGGGTCGTGTCAGGGCTTATGGGATTTGGCGACGACCAGCTGGAAATGGCTGGAAAATTCGGCGGCTTTAGACTGATAGGACGGGGAATAGGTCGACGGGAAGCAGTTGACATGTACAGGAGAGTTCGGTGTGTCAGGCGGGTCAAGGGGTGCAGCTGTCGGTAGGCGCGCGTTGATAATCACGAGGTGGCTCGCGCATTTTGCGCTGACAAGGGCATACAGACATCGGCCCACGCGTGCTGGGGAGTGGATAAGATCTTCGAGAGGCGCTCGCTGAGGTGATGGTTGGAGCTTCGGCAGGCCCACTCCGACCGGACGTTGGGTTGAGGCTGGGTTCACTAGACCGCGAGTTACTTAGGCTTCTGGGCTAGTGAATCTGAAATTTGGGCTGCCGCAAATTAATATGGGCTTCATCAAATATAAACTTGGGCTGGATTTGAATTTTTAATTAAAAATATAATTCCACCAAATTTCGTCCATAATTCCGATCGAGACGATTCTTTCGCAAAAACGCTCCAAATTCCATGTTTTATTTAATTCTACAAAAATATCACAAAATATATTATTTTCTCTAATGATTTATTATTTTAATATTAAAAGTCAAGTATAAAGGGTATAAAATAATATAAAATAATGCTTAATTAACAATCTATCAAATACATTAGTGTAAATCTGGGTGAATTCCTCATTAACCAGAGCTCGATCCAAACAAACTTGGACCAAACCATCACCTCGCCATCGATTACTCCAGGTGAACTATAGTCCATGAAAAAGAACAAACATCAACCCAAAATCCTCTAATGCCTCACAAAAACCTCGAATCTGGGCCATAGGTCCCATTCTACGTCCCTATTGTTCTGCACTCAACTCAATCTCATTAAGTTCAACCCCCACCATCCACGAAACATTGCCACAAGAGTGTAAATGGAAGAGAAGGTCCCAAGAAGTATGGTGCATCCGTATCTCCGGATGTCCATAAAAACTTGTGAGATAGAATGAAGTATCCCCCACCCTTGAGATCATAACATGTATATGTCCAATCGAATAAGACTGTATAGAAACATCAATTCCACTAGCCCAAATTAAAGCAAGGCCTCCACCCATACCAACTCTACCAACACAAAAACCCCATGCGACACCTAAAGCATGTTCCACAAAATCCATATAAAAAACTGTCTTTCTAGTTTCCATAAAAAATAAAATACCTGGTTTTTTGGCCCTAAAGAAGTACTTCAAAGCACGAGTGACCAGTGGGCATCCTAGCCCATGGACGTTCCAGAAAAGAACACTCATCTCACGTGATAGACTGCCTCCTCATGCCGCATCACAGTTGTGGATTTCTCCTCAACCTGTTCGACACTAGACACACCAGACTCCAAAAAAACAAACTACTGCTGAGCTGCCTTCGTATTGGAGGGCTTGCAACGAATCGAGAACCCCCCCCCCCCCCCCCCCCACACACCCCACCCCAAACCCTTTCAATTCATCCCATTTCTCGAATGCATAATATCCAAAACCATCAAGGATTCATATGCAAGTTTGGGTTGGGCCAGTGAGAGAGGCTGAATAAAATATGGTGAATAAGGCCCTTGAAAACTCCCTGCTGTAAAGACCTTCCAGCTTCCTCACGGTCCAATTCAATAAAACCCCCTAGGTTGCCCCCAAAAACAAGTTCACCACCCATCACTGTTTTCCGAGTAGCCTTGGTCCATGTGTCCCCCTCAACGTGGCCCACCTTTATTACTTAGCCGAAATACCCTTGTTGGGCTCTGAACTCACTGAGTGAAGAAAATGAGCCACCTGCCCACCCCACGACATGCGAGCCCCTTGTAATGACCCGACCAGTAATTACGAGACTATCATAAATTTTTGGAGATTTTTTGGAGATTTTTCGGAACTAATTTAAGCTAGTCGACCATTTTACCCCTAGGTTTATACTTGGCTTTCTATTTAAGGAAGGGGCATTTTTGGAAAGGGGAAAAAGTTAGATATTTTGGGATTTTGAGTGGATAGGGTTCATCATCATCTTATTCATTCTCACTCTCTCAACCTATGCAACAAACACACATTACCACCATTAATTCATATCTTCATTTGGAGAAACTCTTGGACCAAACTAGGGTTCGGGTCATGCTCTATCGAGTCCTACAATCACGTGCTCAAGGTTGAAGGCGATGGACGTCGGGACTGCATAGTGTTTGACAATAAAGGTTGGCTGATACTTTGGATCCCATATCTTTGAATCCAGGTCATATTTATCAATTTTGGTCTTGGATTTGGAACCCTTGAGTTGAGTAGATAAATTTTGATATAAAGTTTGTAGAATTTGTTTGAGAAATGAAGAAGTTAGGAAGTTTTGAAGTTTCGATCGTTAATCGGATTTTTCAGTCAGCCGACAACAGTGGCCACGGGGGTGTGGCCATCTTCTTCAATGCTCGAGGGTCTTAAAATGCTCAAATAGTGCATCAGTACCCTCTGGAATCCTCACTTAGCAACCACTCCCCAGATGGTTCACTCACCCACACAGAAGACAGAAAATGGAAGCATTTTGTACTCCACATCATACTGCTTCGCAGGCTCCTAGGGAAACAATTTCAATGTCACCCGCCACTTATATGGTTCATTAAGACACAACTCCACCATGATACTCAAAAAAAATTCTAAGGAAGACCCCATTTTGTCTTTTGTCAACACCCAGGAACCTTCGTACGTGGTTACCAACCCTCTCAGCCAACACATGATTTAAGAAGACCAGGGATATTCTCCTAACCCACACCCAGAAAGCCTGTCGATCAAGGGGAACATCCTCTAGCATAGAAAAATCATATATGGTCGCCAAAACGAACATGGAACGATCGAATTCCAGGGTTCCCCCGCCAACACTTTTTTGGGGTTTGCTTCCATGCCGAAAGAAAATAAAATTATGCCTGAGTCCCCCAAAGGAACACCAGAGAAAAGAATCTGAACTCTCCATAACCTTCATAGCGTACCCATTAAGGAATCACGATGGATAGCCTTCGTAGAGAATAAACGACCCACAAGAAAAAAACGATACACTGCCGCTGAAACCCCCACCAGGCTTAGGTCCAACTCCTCCCCCTCCAGCTCGGTGATGGTCAGAGTTATAGCCATGTGATTCTCAATATAATCCATCGAACACCACAACTCAACCCACTTCCACAACACTCGCAGAAAACTTAGAACACTCTGTACCTCCAGGTCACCATCCCTAGAGCAGAACGTGAACTTAAGTGATGAAGGGCCGAATCCATGAAAATTGTTAACCAGAGGAGAGACGGGAGATGGGAGGGGGGAACCAAAAAATGAAAAGAAAAAAAAAACTGTAAGATTGAATCTGGGATGAGAAAGAGGAAGGAAACAGGGAGAAGAGAGGGTGGAGTAGTGAACGAAAGCCATGGACCATGAGGGTCTTCTTCGGGTTTATTGTTCTAGGCCATAAAACTGAGGTTGAGCTATCCCAATAGCTTCCTGGAACTCGTACGACGTCACAAGGATGAGAATTATGAGTTTTGAACGTGGAGAAGTCAATTGACAATCCTTGGACGCCATGGCCGAGAAAGTTGAAGCTCGAACTAGAAGTTTGAGGTATGAAATCTTGCTTTTGAGTTTGTAGATCAAATCCCAAGCTTGAGTAGTTAAGTTTAGGTTGTTAGTGATGTGCTAATTGCCAACACACAATTTAATACCCCTGCAAAAATTGTAGTCTGTAATATAAGATAAGCAAGGATTGTTCTACGCTAGGGATTAAAGGGCATGCTAACTAACATGAAAGAAAAAGAAATGAAAATAAAAGAAAATAATTAAATTGGGGGAGTTGTGAGAGTTGGATTTAATCTAACAAAACTAATGAAAATATAATAAAAATCAAGGTAAGATTGAAATGTGAGAAACTAGCTAAAAGTTCAATCTCCACACACCTAACATATGCACATGAATTAATTTCTAGATATTTGTTTACAAACTTGTGAATGACAAAGTCTTGAATCAATTGTGAAAAACACTAATTAATCCTATTATTTTCCCAATTTTTGTTGAATTAAACTTCATGTTGCTTTCAACCCATTCTCTACATTTCATCTAATCATGAACTGCAAGTTAAATAAACAAGTAGAGATCATTAAACTCTATGGAAAATTTAGACATTATCTAGGCAAACATAAGTATGAATGCATCTTAGTTAAACCTACGTTTTGCTTAACATACCAACGTCCATTGATAGTTGTTACTTATGAATATAAGATCATGACTATTAGGTGAAACTCTCTTATATTCTAGCATCAAATTCTAGCATGCTTACTGGCCTACAAGCAAACAAGAATAAGTTATCTATAAAAAAAAAAATAAGCAAAACACATTCACCAATGAGTAAAGAAATACTGAATAAAATTAATTTATTAAACACATGTTTGGGGCTTTAAAATCACCCCTAGCTATAAAGAAAATTAGCTAGGCATATTCATTATTTTTGAAACGCAATACATAATCAAATATGAAAGTGAAAGTAAGTGTCAGAAAAGAA